>CM045945.1:8233623-8833623 GCA_025177825.1 Aechmea fasciata
ATATATATATATATATATATATATATATATATATATATATATATATATATATATATGGAGGAGTCGGATGGGTTGCATGCGAAGTGTGGTCGGTTTGTTTGTATGGGGCCTTTTGTGGCGAACCTATGGGAATCAGGGGGCGCAGAGCGCCATGGCAATGCGAGGTTGTGGAGACTGTCGAGAAACACAGTCTGGGTTGGTTGGCTTCCTTTCTAGGAGCGTTGGGACACTGGTGCCGTACGGGTTGCATGCGAAGCACGGATGTGCGGAGCATGGGCGTGCGGGGTGTCACGCTTGGTCGCTGGCATTGGGAGATAGTCGGGCTTGTGGCACACTTGGGTGGCTTTTCGGATGTTCATCACCGGACCGAGCGAGCAGGCCGCATATGCGTTATGGCCATGGATGCTGTCAGGCACATGAGGCACAATGGTGAATGATGTAACCTAGCTTGGTGGCCAACCTCAGTGTTGGGGTTGCTCGTTGGGAACTCAAGGAGGAGTCCGACGAGGGGTTCGATTGCAGGTGTGTTGGTGGGCTATAAGTCTCGCGGAGGAGCAAGCTTGGGAAAATACTTGGATTGGTATTCCGCTGTTAAGTCTGGGAGACTTGTCTGTGTTAGGACTTGTGTAGGCTTACCCATCTTTGAGCAGGAAGGCGGGCGTCGCACGGGCTTTGCGAAAAAAAAAGTTGTCTGTGACAATTAGTGTGTGTGTGTGTGTGTGTGTGTGTGTGTGTGTGTGTGTGTGTGTGTGTGTGTGTGTGTGTGTAGTTGAGCTAGAATGCTATCGATAGCAAATGGGCTCCATTGTCATCTATTTGTTTTCGATGATGGAGCACGGAGGTCTTGTGTGCTACTAAGAGCACGAAGGCCTTCGTGCTCCTAAGCCGTTTTCGATGATGGAGCTTGCGGATCGACGATCGGTTCCGTTAGACTTGATCTACCGTATTTGAAGTATCTAGAGAATAAATTTTGTGATTTTTCAATATCATTTACCTAGCGATCGAATGGGTTCAAAATCAACGGCTGAAAATAAAAATCTCAAAAAAAGTTGTGATATAGCACTAAAACTTTCAATCAGAGATATTAATCTTGCAGTAAATAGTATAAAGAATTTTCCAGCAAAATTTCATCTAATTTGAATACACCGTTAAACTTGCAAACGATATATATCAACCATTAAAAATTGTTGATTTTGAACCCTTTCGATCGCTTGGTAAAGGATATCGAAAAATCACAAAATTTATGTTCTAGATACTTCAAATATGTTAGATCAAGTCTAATGAAACCGAATCAACTTATCACCTTTCTCCTCCAAAGGGGCACCTACAGTTTCCTTTCCTGTTGTGGCTGATGGAGTCTTCTCTATTGTTGCCGATGGAATAGATAAGGGCGGTATCGCATCACATATCGGCATTTCCTTGCTTGTTTCTTGGGCAGCCCGTTTCTTTTCTGCCTCTCGCTTCTTCTCAAGACAAGCCTCTCGGCGGAATTGTCTATCAATCTACGTCTTCAAAGAAGAAGCAAAACGGGCTCTTGATGTAGGTTACGAGGATCCTAAGGATCTTTTATCTAGAGATACTATCAAACACTTAAAGAGGGGTGAATAGGTTAATAGGCCAAAAACACAATCTCAATGTGATAAAAATAAATGCGCGAAAAATAAAATAGCACACCGAGATTTACGGAAAAAAAACTCCTATTAGAAGTAAAAAACCCACGGGACCAACACGCGATAACAATCTACTAAGAAATAAAAGATTACAGGGTGATTTACCGAATCTACGGACTCAAACCTCCCATTTATCTTCTCTGGATCTTGCGCATGCCGCCGGATTGTCCACGCCCCACGTTCGACTCCACGAACGCCACGTTCCGAATCCACAAGATGCCCACACTTTGAATCCACGAAGCCTTGTTCACGCCGAATCCACGACGCCCACTCGAATCCACGAGCGCACTCTATTCGGAGCAAGAACAATATGGTTGGCGATGATTTATTGCTTAGATAATTATAAAAAAAAATCGTAGAATATATTTCTAAGCAATAGCCGGATCAATTCTTCATGAAGAACGAGAAATTTGGGTTTCAAGAATTGATCCGATAGAAACTTGTTGTTGGAGAGAAGAAAGAAAGCACCCAACAAGTTCCTAAGGTTTTAAAAAGATATTCTATGCTTAGCCATATTTTAAAAACACCCCCACATCTTATTTATAGGTTTAGAAAATATAGAGATAGACTAGGATTTGAAAAACCAATCTTTAAAACAAACGACGGTCTTAGGGTCCGGACCTTGAATGTCCGGACCTTGACTTCGGGGTCCGGACCCTCCTTGCATATCAGAAAATACAACGTACGG
Organism: Aechmea fasciata; assembly: GCA_025177825.1. Lineage (NCBI taxonomy): Eukaryota > Viridiplantae > Streptophyta > Magnoliopsida > Poales > Bromeliaceae > Aechmea > Aechmea fasciata. The sequence continues at coordinate 8,235,982 of CM045945.1, forward strand.
GGTCTGCACCCTAGCGTGAAGGTACAGACCCTCACTGCGTACAAGCAAAGAGGACCTACGGGGTCTGCACCTTGATCCCAGGGTCCGGATCCTGAAAGTTGGAAAACTCAGTTTTTGATTAATTTATTTATTTAAACTCATTCTAATGTCTTCCAAACACTTGTAAATATTTATAAATCATTATCAACAGTATTTAAACTTACCGAGCATTGTGGATTCATATTTTGAGTATTCGAGTCTTTGATCTTCGTCTCTTCTTCTTTAAACCTTCAAGACTCCAACTTCACGAAATATGCCAACTTACAATCCGTAACAACTCCCCCTTTGGCAATTTCATGACAAAACACAAAATTACATAAAAAATACTCACAACGCTCAACTCTCCAAAAATAAAAAAAAAATGAAATTCATTGCCATCACTAAAACAATGAACTTCTCGCATGAAAGATCCAAAGAAAACACAAAATTACAATTTATAACTCCTAAACAAACTCTATGACTTAGACACAAAGAGTCTTGAAGTCTTTAAAATCTGCAAAACTCCTTTCTCCACAAACAAAGTTAGTAGTAAAAATATAAAATGCTCACCCCCTTTGTTCATGCATCAAAAGATAAGTTAAGTAATTTCAAACTCGAAATTCATCTCGCTCTCCCCCTTTTTGTCAAAAATTGCCAAAAGAAAAAATACTAAAAATAAGATGTTAATCAACTATTAGTACATGAATATGATAAATTCATATAGATTTCGTTCAATCCACATTAATTTCACAGAAATTAAAAATTTCACTACAAAATCTCCACGTTAGCCGCTATTGTCCAGGAAGGACCTCGCCTACCCTATCGGTCGCATCGGCTCTGGTGACTCCGGGTCATTATGAAGGAGCTCCACCCACTGCCGCATTTGTCGGACGTGCTATGGCGCCGCGTTAGCTCGAGATGACTCGGCCGGCTCCGAGTGGTCGGGTGTTTGCCGCTCAAGTCGAGGAACCTGCTGAGGTAGAGGAGCGCAACATTGTGGCCGGTATGGTGTTGATTAATGGAGTTCGATTTAGAGCTATGTTTGATACAGGTGCTACACATTCATTTATTAGCCGGCCATTTGCACAAATGCATTACATAGAAATTTAGTTGAGTAAAAGCACTTGGCGGGTGGAAGGCCCCAAGCGTGCATTTGTTATTAGAAAGGGCGAGGATTGAGGCATAGTAGCATGATCGTAGATTTCATTACTTTGTAGCAGTTGTTTTCATATCTATCTATCTACTTATGCCTGCTTAGACCTAGTGGGAAGATCGACGAAGTTGGCGGCCGAACCCACTGAGAACTACTATTAGTTCTCATACCACTTTGTTGTAGGGCCGAGCTCAAGTGGACCGGGCGAGGATCGGGGTAAGGACATAGCGCCCTAGTTAGTTAGTAGCTTTCCATTTTGCATTAGAATACCTTTTGTACATGAGAGATATAAGATGTATATTTGGTGAGGATGTTTTTGGAGAGTTGTGGATGTATATATATGTCATGAGATGAACATGTAATCAGAGAGAGAGAGAGAGAGAGAGAGAGAGAGAGTGAGAGAGAGAGAGAGAGAGAGAGAGAGAGGCATATATTCGGCTATTTTCAGCCGATCAATTATTGAGTATTCCATCTTTTCGGCTCTTCGGCCAATTCAAGTTTTTGTTCAGTCCGTACATTCGGCTCATTCAGCCGAACTGATTCTACAGTAGAGGTTTTCGAGCTCGGCCGATCCGATCCCTCGTCAGCCAAATCGTTCGATCCAGTCAAAGGGTGCAATCTTCGAGGGTCACTAATCGTAGCCACTTCGCATCCCGACATATTTTCCGAGGAAGATCTTTGACCAGGTCAGAGATTAGGGAATTTGGCGGATTAGGGAATTCGGCTCACAACAATAGTATTATCCAAAGATCAAATTAGTAGGAAATAAGTTCAGAAATATATATTAACACTTTCACCCATGTGCTTAATGGATACGGAAGGAACAGTAATTCAGAAATATATATTAATACTTTCAGTACTCACGTCCTAATTGTTGGTGAAAATTACAAAATTTCTCAATTACTATTATAATTATTATTTTATTTTTAATTAATTCTCATTTATTATTATTTATTATAATTAATTAGATGAATTAATTAGTTAGAAACATTTGTTTCCACTCTCCTTGGATTTTTGGAATCCGAACGTTGGGTCTTCAACGTTCAATCACTCGTGACCTATATATAATATATCTATTGTCTACAGTTCATCTGTAATGGACATTGTAGAGAGAGAAGTATATAAAAGAAACGAAGCTTTATTTAAATTCCTATTTTATTTTTATTTTATTTTATTTTTTTATCATCGGGTGTTGAAAGTGTCTCTGTCAAACTCTTGCGCATTCGTGCTTGTAGAAGAAGAAATTCCGATCGCACTTTGGGGCGGTGTTTCCAGTTAATTAATTCTGCACAAAGAACGAAAATACGTCTTAAGGTAGTGCCTCACACGCTTCTGAAGCAAATTATTTTTGTATTTCCTTTTCACCAATTTATTTTGGAATTTAGCGATCATCTATAAGTTGAATTTATTAATTTTATCACAAAATTAGTTAGATTCTAATCAAAATCAAATTTTCGTTGCGGTTTTTCTCTAACACTAATGAATATGAAAGGCACCTGAAATGAGTGATGTAGGAAATAAGGGTTTTATATAATATACCTTATATAGTGACGGGGTTTGAATTGACTTTGATACCTTGTATCCAACAAATTAATTTTATAGAAAATTGGTCTAAAAATATATATTAACATACAATTCCAAATAAAGAACAAAATATAAGTTGATATGCTTAAAATGCCTCACACTTATATATTCTCAAGCAACCCTTAGGTAATCTTAGGACCTATAGAAGACTTAGTCGAAGAGACTACTGATATAAAATATTTAAAAGATGAGCAATGCTTCAATACACCATAAGTATTAAAATTAAATTCTTAATTAGTAAAGGGTATAATTAGATTTTACATAAAGTAACATATTAAATAGGTTACCAATTTGAATTAGTTAATATGACAATATTGAAAAAAAAATTACTAGTATATATTAAATTTGTCAGCATCTTTTATTTAGTTCTGTTACTTATCGAATTAGATTATATCCAATTTGTTAGGTATCAAACTGAAAAAAAATATTAAATTTAAATTTAAGTTTTGAAGTTGGTATTGTAATATAAAATTTTAATTTCAAAATTTATATTAAATTTTAAAATTTTGAATCTACATTGTACTTTTAATCGAAAACCAAATTTTAATTTTTTGATTTAAATTAATATTTTGAATTTGAACGGAAAGTTTTATTTAAATTTGTGTCTTATATTTAAAAATTGAATTTGATTTATAATTAAGTTTGGGGTAAATTGCACTGTTGCCCCCCTAAACTTTTTGCGGAGTTTCACTTTACCCCCCAAACTCATAAAACGGTCATTTACCCCCCTATACTTTAATATGGCATCTTGTTGCCCGTTAAAGTCGATTAAAGTTAACAGAGCTGAGCGGGAGTTGACGGAAGGGTTAGGTTTTGGCGGTTTTTGGGATGCAAAAACTATGAGAAGAAGAGTTGGAGGGCATAGAAATGGAGAAAAAAGAGTTTTTAAGGAATAAAAGTGAGTTGGTTAATTGGAACAAGAGACAGTTTAGGCGGTAGATTTCCCGCCAAAACCTAACCCTTCCGTTAACTCCCGTTCAGCTCCGTTAACTTTAACTGACGGAAGGGGCAACATGATGCAATATTAAAGTATAGGGAGGTAAATGACCGTTTTAAGAGTTTGGGGGGTAAAGTGAAACTCCGCCAAAAGTTTAGGGGGCAACAGTGCAATTTACCCTTAAGTTTGTTATGTTGTTTTGCATTTAAATTTATAATTTAGTTGTAATTTGAATTCCAACTATATATTGTTGTAGGTATTTGAGAAGGTTATAGTATTTTTTAGTTGGATAAAACTGATTTTGTAGACCAAAATATTTTTCTATGACCAAAATACCCTTTAAATAGTTACATGGTGAATGGTACCTATGCCTAAATGGTAAGTCGCTTCTAGAATCATATTACATCTCAACCATTTATGCAAAAAAATAAATGATCAAGATTTACATAGAGTTTAATTTTAATACTTATGGTGTATTTTTTGGAGACAAACAATTGTTTCACATTATTTAACATGGTGTTTAGGCCCCATTTGGAAGTTGGATAACTTATTCAGCATAAAAATTTTCTAATGTGATTATAAGAAAGGAGTTTGATTTATACTCCTTAAAAGGTCTTGATATTTTATAACTTGGTAAGATAGTACAAATTACCTACGAGGTGATTTGTATTATTCGAAAAAATTGTTTGAAGGTTGAATATAGTATCTAATTTTAGATATTTGATCACACTTTTTGTCTACCACTTATTCAAATTTTTTAAATAAATTATGAAGATATGTTGAACAAGATATTTATCCATCCCAAAGACCTTCGGATTGTTTGATTAGGTCCCAGGAATAAGAGATATATCCCCCATTTTATACCTAAAAATTTTTTTAAAAATAAAACTTCAACAAAAAAGGTTGCTACTCTCCATGGACAAATTTGACCTCATTAAGGAACCTTTTGTTGGATGTGGTCTACATAATATACTTAAGGCGATCCATAAAGATGCGGTCAATCTATTTAAGTCGAAATACAAAGATATAATAAGATCCTACGGTTATGACGTATCCGAACACGTCCTTAATGGACGGACGTGATTTAACATGCTTATCTCAAGTTATATATAAATATGTAATATACCGGAGTTCCGGTCTAACCCTAATCCAATTGTCTGTGTCAGTTCCATCTCCGGAAATAAAGTATAATTAGATTCGAAACATCCCGTCTTCTTATAGATCGCAAACGAGGACGAACGACGAGCAAAGATCGTCGTCAACAATTCAGGTTTTGAAATCGAAATCATGGCTGTACGATTCTAGTTCCTTATAAAATTTCAACACCTTTTGGTTATAAGCTCTAGCTCATCATGTGTAACTAATACATTGCAATTTACAAAATAACTCTTTTTAAAACAATGATTAGTGCCTTAGTTCGTGTATATTCATGCATTATTTGAGAGAAAGAGAGAGAGGCTAATTGGTACTGAGTTCTATCTAATACTATTAAATAAAACAGAGTTGTAGCAAATGTAAATATAGATTTAGGACTCGTTCGTTTGGTGTCCTTGTCATTTTTTCACTTTTTTAAATACTAATTCTATATAATTATGTGTTGGAGAAAATTAATGTTTTTCTTTTATTATTATAGTTTGTTATTTTACAATGCATCTCTCTCGATAAATAAATGGCGATTTATTTTAAAAAATTAAAGAGAAAAAAATATTTTAAAGTTTTGTTTTTTATTGTCAAGTAAAAATGTTGGATGAAAAGACGGCCAGAAATTCATCGTCTATTTTGACATTTTTGATATACAAATAAATTTCTATTTTGGAAAATAAAAAATAAATATAATATCAAACGAGACTTTATTTTTCTGTTTTTCAGTGGGTCGATCATAAAAAATATATTATATTTGACTTATTGGGACATATGCAATATAATTTTATTTACTAAAACATGCGTTTGGAAATTTTTCTAATGAGAATTTAAAAACAAAGAATTAAACTTAGTATGAACTATGAAATGATAAAAAGCTGTTGGAATTTAATTTCTTTCCTTTTGAAGTTGTTGCAAAAATAAATATTAATTTTCCTGAAAAAAAAAAAAAAAAAGAAAAAGATGATCATCATGTGAGTGACATCATTAAGTCTCTTTTTTCAAATTAAGGGTTCGGCGCAGCCCCACATGAGGGCCCACAAATAGCACTACTTTTGAAGACTATGAGCTTTTATAATCCATAATTTTAGGGAGCAAAAATAATACAAAAATCCCTAAATTTAAGCAAATTTTGACAAAGAGATATCTGAACTAGTACTTTTAATTTTAATAATAACAATAATAAGAGATAATAATCTATATACCTCTTAAAACTTCTAAAATATCTTATACTAGCAAGTGACCCATGCGATGCATGGGGACATTGTTATCAACTTTTAATTATAATTTTTGAGTAATTTATTGTTAAGTTATATTAAAACTTCTAATGAAACTACTTTATATATATATATTTGGAACACAATAAGTTATACTATTATCAAGTTATATTAAAACTTCTCATAATTGCCTTATATATATAACTTTCTATAACTCGCTTTATATATATAACTTTTCATAACTGCTTTATATATATAACTTCTTATAACTACTTTATATATATAATATTGAAAATTGTGAAATATAAAATATATGATTTAAGGAAAAATAATGTACAATATAAAAAAAATTTGGTATATGTAGTTATGATTTATTATAATTAGTTAAATTTTAATATAAATAATATAAAATAAAAATTATGATAATATATGATTTAAGAAAAAAAAATGTACAGATTTATTTTAATGATTTATAAAATATTTGTGAAATATAAAATATATATTATGATAATTATATACATATATATATATGATTTAAAATAAAATATAATAAATGTATAAATTTATTTGTCAAATATATATATTCCAATTAAACTATAAGATGCCACGTGGCACATTGGAATTTCCTATGTAAGTGCGCCACGTGGCATCATATGGTTCAATTGGAACCATGCTTCCAAAATTATATATATATATATATATATATATATATATATATATATATATATATATATATATATATATATATATATATATATATATATATATATATGATATCTTTACTCTTTTTTTATTTCGAATATACCACTCATATATTTCTATATTATAAAAAACTAGCGTAGGAACCCGCGCGATGCGGCGGGTAGAAATATTTTAGTAAAAATTTATAATCTACGATTTAGCAAACAAATAAAAACGTTAAGAAAAATAAAAAAATATTTAAAATATTATGAAGGGTAATAAATAATAAAGGAAAAACTAAAGAGACTCAAATTCATATTTAACTAATCATATAAAGATATTTATTTATTCTACTATCAATTTGTTTGAGGAGGAGGGTAATGAGGGAGGGATGACGGTGGTTTTAGAAGATGAGGGTCTTGAGAGTTGGAAGATGAGGAGGAAGCGGTTTTGAAAGATTAGGGGTCTCGGGGATTGGAAGATGAGAGGAAAACAGTTTTGAGAGATGAGAAGTGTCATATGGAAAAGAAAAACGGTTGAAGGAAGAGGAAAGGTCTTGGCTCAAGGAGAGCAATATGTATGTATGTATATGTATGTATGTATGTAAATATATGTATGTATATATATATATATATATATATATATATATATATATATATATATATATATATATATACTATACTATTATGAGTAGTAGAGCCCTCATAAGTTGTTCTCAATAATAGAGCTTCCGAATCGACGATCCACTCCGTTAAATATGATCTAGAGTATTTGAAACTTTTAGAAAATAAATTTCGTAAATTTTCGAAATCATAATAAAGTCCATCAAGCCGGTATAAAATGAACAGTCAAAATCGAACGACGTTTTAACAAAGGATGATCAGATCCTTCAATTTAAGATCGGAGTTATTGATTTTTATCTAGGTAGTGAATAGAATTTTCTATCAAAAATTTAAAAAATTTCGATTCTTTTTCACCGTTAAACTAGCAAGTATCCCATATCGGTTAAAAATTGTCAAATTTGTGACCTCTTGATCGTAAGGTAAATGATGTCGAAAAATTATAAAATTTTATTTCTAGAAGTTTTAAATGTTCTAGATAACGTTTAACGGTGTGGATCGTCGATTTGCAAGCTCTATCATCGAAAACAACTTATGAGTATGAGGACGATCGTACTCATAATAGTATAGTATGGACTCTATATATATATATATATATATATATATATATATATATATATATATATATATATATATGTATGTATGTATATGTATATTGTACATAATATTTATTGGTGAATGAAGAATTTTTTGCCACGTGGCAAGAAATATTGTGGAATCATAGTGTTTTATAGATAACTTTGCTGTTAGTATCCGTTAAGTTATCTCGGATTAAACCTATGTGAAATTTTTACTAGAGTTAAAATGAAGTTAAAATACCTTTTTTGTCTCTAAATTAAGGAAACATAAGAAAAATTACTGATGGTGGAAATGTATATTTGAAAAGATAAAAAATTAAAATACATTTTATCCCTAACTTAAGAGCAAATAAGAAAAGTAGGTGATGGCCGAATGATATATATAAAAGGAGAAAAGGCAAATACCTTTTTATTTCTAACTTTAATGACAAATAAGAAAAATTAGTGACCATAAAAAAAGTGCATTAGAAAGGCAAAATAGTAATTTTATAAAAATGGCGGTTGTTTCTAATAGTTCACGAGCAGAATCTAATTCTAGCGGTCTATTTGAGAGAACTTGAACATCTATTTGAGAGAACTTGAATTGTTAGAAATATATTTTTTAATATTAGCCTTTTAAAACCGACCGTCCCTGGCTCAAGTGGCAAAAAAAGCTTAGTTGTTGGTATTCGAGACCCAAGTTCGAATCCTAGTTGATTCACATTTTCAGCCAAGTTTATTTCTAAATAAAATAAAATAAACTAAGCGGCCGGATAGCATGCTACCTTAATTAAGCAATTGTCCATAACAATAAAACTCTTATAAACTTTATCAAATAGTTTGATAAGCCCTTATATATATCCTCAATCTAATTAACTAATTACACGATCATTTTGATTCCTTATATTCACGCATGTAATGTTATAAAGCTGTAGAAAAATAAAGAAATTAATTTGTTCACTATATATATATCCTAACGCATGAAGGAAGTAAAAAAAATTTAATTACTTCATCTTATTCCTCAATGCTGATAATTATCATAATAGGTAAATTAAAAGTAGATTGCAAAAGCACTAAAATTTAGGAGAGGTCTTTGTATATTTTTTTATTATTTTTAGAGAAATGTTACCTGTACATCAAAAAAAGGGAATTGTACATCTTTCATTTTCGCATCTAAAAACCAATTAAGAATTAGCCTTTTAATTATCCTGTCGATTTCTTTGAAAATACTAAATATTAATGCAGTTTCTGAGTACACCTTTTGAAATGTACACATATATATGTAGCATTTCTCGATAATGCTTTTATATATGCTCCTCTATGATAATCTTATTCCATGAGAGAGAGAGAGAGAGAGAGAGAGAGTGTGTACTTTGGTATCTTCTCGAATCTCAAAGCTGAGGGATCAGATGCATGCGTAGGCTGAGTGTTTCCCAAAGAAGATGCTATACATTTTACGCAGAGCTAGGCTCAGCATTGGATTGGAGAACAAAGTCACCAAGACCAAGTACCATTTAACACTGCTACTACTACTGTTACTAACAACAACAACAACACCACCACCATATTCTACATACTAGCTAGGTACGTACTTAATTAGCTACCTACAACAAAAAAGGAGATCACATAACATAGCATAGCAACTAAAAGAAACTAATTAATAATGTTCATCACATGGATCCAGGAGGAGGAGAGCAGTAGTAGGAGCTGAGTGTGAGCTCCAATGAGGCTGCGCCGTGGCCGTGGCCGTGGCCGTTGTTGTGGCATAAGCTACCCTGCATGTATTCGGTCCAATTGGCGCCGCCGCCGTATGCTACCTGTTCTCCTTCTTGCTCTTCTTCTTCTTCTTCTTCTTCGCCGTTCAGGACGCCGCCGTCGCCGCCGCTGCAAGTCGGGAAGAGGGGAAGGGTTTCGATCTCGCGAGCGGCGGACGCAGCTGCCTGACGGTCGGGGCAGTAGTGCATCCACTGCGCTGTCGTGACAGCGTCGGCGGCAGCGTCAGCGTCAGCGGCGGCAGTGTCTACTCCCAGCCATGATGCATTGTTATTGCTCTCTCTTTCTTCTCCTATGATCACACCTCCTCCCTCTACTGCTACTCCTCCAGCCATGCAGCAGTATTCCTGAGCATTAATTGATATATATACATCTGCATGAAACATTTCGTCGAAAGAGCAAAAGAGCGCACTAACATAATAAATTTTGATCGCTCGATCGATCATAATGCAAGAGTGGAATGAGTGCATGATCACTCAGGACCGAGATCAACACAGATATTACGTACATTGGCAAATGCTTAATTACAAAGTGCTTAATTAACAACATGCTATATAGTTCTTTGAGTTTCAGATTAACAAGCGTACGTGCATACATGAAATGAAAAACCATTAATTTGATCGACATGGAACTACTGCACTTACTCTGAAGCTCCTTTCTCTGATCATAGAACCCTCATATACACTGTTTTCCAGTATCTGTCCCACACCGTACACCCCCGGAGAAACACAGGGACTAGAAACACCTGCATATATTTATATAACATTCATCATTACCACAAGCTACAACACACATGAATGAATGGTGTGTGTATATATATATGGAGGCCAAAAACTATATATATATATATATATATGGAGAACAAAAACTATAAAAATAAATAAATAAATAAATTATCAGATGCGTCTAAGTGAGACACGGTCATTCCTACTATCTGATAGTACTCAATCCGAATCTCAAAGCACCTCCACAAAAGGTGTGCATCTAAATTCGATGTCTAATTAATAAATTTTAATCTAATGGTGTATGTTTAAATTTCGAAATTTCTCAACGCACCGTTGGTGCAATTGGATGGTCTAACATGTCTGATAAAAAAATAAAAAAAAAAAAAATCTCCGAAAAAACTGCAAAGCCTAAAATTAAGCTGCATACGTTACATTCAGACGCCTCTAATTAAACTCTTAAAAAAATAAATAAATAAATAAAATAAAATAAAATAAAATAAGGAGAACGAGTGGAAAAGAAACTTTAGTACACTCTTTTCTTTTTTTTTTTTAGGTGAAGAAGAAAGGAAACTGAATGATTAAAAGATACATAGGTCTCACTAATCTGATTAAATTATTTTTGTTTGATTTTTAAAACGGACTGTGATGGAGAGAGAAATTAAGAAGGGGGGAAAGAAACTGAACTAATGGCGGCGGCGGCGGAGGCGGCGGTGAGGGATTTGTTGTGGGAGGGAGTGGCGGCGGAATTGGGGTCGACGGAGAGGCGCTTCTTCTGGCGCTCGCGGGCCTTGTGGTTCTGGAACCAGTAGAAGACGTTCTTGCCCTCGATCTTGCCGTATCGGCGCAGGGTGGCGGAGATGCGCTGGATCTGCTCCGACGTCGGCGACCGGATGCCGCAGTTGTAGTAGAGGTCGCGCAGGATGCGAATCTGCTCGCTCGTCGGGATCCACCGCGTGCTCGACTGCCGGCACACCATGCTGCTGCTGCTGCTGCTGCTGCTGCTGGCACTGCTGCTGCTGCCGACGCCGCTGTACTTGCTGCTGTTCATCATCATACCTCCTCCTGCTCCGCCGCCTATTCCCATTCCCATTCCCATTCCCATTCCAATGGTGTTGGGGATGGGAGGAGCAGTTTCTTGGTCATGCTGCGCGTTGTATTGATAGGGCTCCATGAAAACAATAGAAGGGGTGGGGGAGACACAGAGAGAGCTTTTAGAGTGTGAGTGTGTGAACTGTGAAGTGTTGCTGCTTGAAAAGGTGATGGGTGGAGGAGTACGATTGAGTGGTGGGATATATATGTACGTAGTTGTACAGAGAGGGAGAGAGAATGAGTGTGAACTGTGAAGTGATGCTTGAAAAAGTTAAGGGCAGAGGAAGAGGATTGGGTGGTCGGAGATATATATATATATATATATATATATATATATATATATATATATGTAGTTGTAAATAGAGGGTGGAGAGAGAGAGAGAGGATATAGCTAGGGCTAGGTTGATAGGGGAGGGTGGGGGAGAGAGAAGGGCTAGGAGAACTCAAGTTAATGCACCATGTTAATGTTACTGTTCAAATACACCTTTAGAATCATATTATTGAAAAGAAATGCCATTTATACATTCAAAAATGGAGTTTCAAATTTACACCAATCTATATATGCAAGAACTTTTAAAATTTTAATTTTAATTGGTAAGAGTATTTTACTGTATTAGTATGAAAATATTAGCTCTTAAATAATTAACTAAAAGAGTACGTGTAAAATTTATACCCACTTTTTTAGATGTACTAATAGCACTGTGATGTAACTGCAACATTAAAATCAAATTTTAATTGTATATCAAAAAGTTATAATTATTTAAAATATTTGTCTTGTGGTTTGTATAATGTCCTTATTTACACTGTTTAGTTTCGCAATTATTTAATGACTGACTTGATACCTTTGTTGAAAATTCAATAATGTACATTGCAAGATCAGCTGGATATTACAAACCACCTATATTATAATAGATTTCACTTTAAGATTCGAAAAGTTAGACCAACAAATTCATTATTAATAATTAAGGATCGCATTCAGTCCTACAGTATCGATCGACCATATTCAATTAATAAGGATTGCTCTGCTAGTAACATCACTATTTGCGATATTGATCAGTAAGTAAAATATTAAGTACAGTGCATGAGATATAGCAAGGATGAATAAACTAGGTGCAGGCAATAATATCTGTAGAGGCCTGTAGGTGGAGATTGAGAGGATCAGATGGATATCTTTGAGAGAGGGACTGAAGTGGACAGATGGGAAGCTTAAAAAGGGAAGGGGACAAAGAGGGGGAGTAGAAAGCTATGGACTTGGAAGGAATTGCTTGGGTGAAAAGCTATGGTTAGGCATGTAGCCATGCTACAAATTGGATGTTACTTTCTTTATGAAACAAAATCATTACAAAAGAAAGATAAAACAGTAGTGGTGGCTGTACATATATAAGGGGGAGTAAATTGCACCACCAATTAATCATCCAACTTTGTTGAGTTTCATTTTCATCCTCAAAACTCTCAACATTAAATACTCAAAATGATTCTGCAATACTTTTTTATAGGAACAATTATTTACATACCTCCAAAAAATTTTAGACTTTTTTATTTATTCTTCCAATTTCTTTCAAATATATTCCTATATATGCCTCCGTTTGGTCCGGAGTTAAAAAAAAAACTAGTTATTCCAGGGATAGTGTTAAGTTTAGAATTAAGATGGGATTAGAGTATTTTTTTGTTTGGTTGGAGATTGAAGTTAGTCCAGAATAGTAAAAAATAGTGTTTGGTTGGAGTAGGTGGGATAAGAAGGATAGTGAGTTATTATGAATAAAAAATAATGTTTGGTTGGGGTTTGATGGGGTCAGGTGGGGTTAGCTAAACCGGGATAACCCATTTGAGATGGGGTTAGCTAACCCCACCTATTTTTTAGAATGTTTGAAAATAATATGGGGGTTAAGGAGTTATTCTATCTCTTAACCCCCAACCGGACGGAGGCTTATAAAGAAATTCTATTAAGATTACGTTTGGTTTCGAGAACTAAATTTCGGGGGATAACTCTATTATTCTCGAGAATAGGGAATATCTTGGTACAATTTAGAATAATTATAAATTTGAGTTTAGATACATTCATGGATATTATGGAGGATATCTTTACTAGTGTTTGGATAAAACGTCTAGAACAGTTTCTAAATATATTTTTAAAAATAAAATAATTTATTTATATAAGTATATTTTATATAATTATTTAAAAATTATTTTATATACCAATTTAATTTATATATTTATATTTATTTTATTTTATATAATAATTTATTTTATGGAAAAATTTATTTTATATAATTTATCCATGATACATGTAATGAATAAAATAGAATACTAACAATATCCTTATAATTTTAATTAATAATAGTATGAATTTTTATACAAGTTAAAAAAATATATAATATACATATATATAAATAATTTAATATATATAATACTTAATAAAAACAAAATTATTAAATATTAATATATAAAGTATAAAAAATAAAATAAATAATCTATCAAAATTTAATCAATTTATCTAGTATAATAAAATTTAAATATAAATATATTATCATAAAGATAATATTTATATTAATATATTTATTTATCTAATAGAATAAAGAGAAAAATAAAGTTATTCTTAGTTCACGTATGAACAACTTTAACAGGTTGTTCTAGAACAACCCGCTTTAATCAGAACAGCTATTTTTTTCTAGTTCTGGTGTTGGTTGGGTACAAACTAAAGGATATCCCCTATTGTTCCGGAATGTAATCCACACCAAATGCAGATTAATTTAGTAAACAGTTAGAAACAACCATTACTTCTTTGAAATTATTATTATAGCCCTTCAAATATACACTTTTAATTGTCACAAATTTTTCTTATTTGCCTTTCCAAATATATTCTTTTGTTGTCACTAACTTGTCTTATTTGCTCTTCAATTACCGGCAAAAGAAGTATTTTAACTTCTTTTTAACTCTGAAGTATTTGAACATCTTTTTAACTCGATAGTAATTAATTTTATCTGAAATATCTTAACGCGTACTAACAGCGGAATTATTTTAAATAACAAAGAAACATACAGTGGATAAACATCAAAAAAAGATATATATAAAAAATATTTTAGAAGTTTTGAGGGTATATTAGTCTTTATCATTAGAGGGTGAACAATTGTCTATACCTAGCTAGCTAGTGCTTCTATATATTTTTATATCACGAATTAGTTATAATCTTCACTTAATTGAGTTAAAATTATGAGACGGGGGAAGGACTAAAAGATTCGTAAGTCTTGTACGGATATAAAGATGCAGTAGATATAAATAAATAATAATTTTTTTTTCTAAAATAAAAATTAAGATGTTACAATTTTAAAACTTTACGAACTAAAATGAAAATTCTTTAGAAATTTAGTATTTAATATGTTAAATTTAAAATTAATATAGTGCAATTGGTTGGTACCCTCAACAAAGTTAGAGGATTAGATACTGCCAGAGCAGAAAGGTATGGACTATACTTCTAATAAAAGTATACAAACCCAGCTTTCTCTCTCTCTCTCTCTATAATCTATATATATAGAGAGAGCCGGACTATACTGCTTTCGGGAGCACCGCTCACATAGTGCTTCAAATTTTATAACTTGTGGATCAATTTGTTTGACCATTTCAAGCCTTTAGATTAATATTATTACCTTAGAGAGACCACTAAACTCTAGAGGGTCCGCTATCATCTCAATTCTATATATATATAGTAGGGTGCAGTATTAATACGAGGAGTCCGTATTTTCACTTTATTTTCGATGTTGGGATTTTTGAATCGACGATCCGCTCCGTTAGAGTTGATCTAGAGTATTTAAAGTACATAGAAAATAAATTTTATGATTTTTCGATATAATTTGCCTAGTGATCAAAGGGGCTCAAAATCAATAATTTTAATAACCGTGGTGAGCCGTTTGCAAGTTTAACGGTATAGAAATATCCGAATCACATGAAATTTTGATAGAAAATTTTTTATGCCATATAAAACAAGATCAATAACTTTGATCTAAAATTGTAATGTCATATCATCATATTTTGTAAAATTTTTATTTTCAGTCGTTGATTTTGAGCCATTTCAATCACTAGGCAAATGATATCGAAAAATCGCAAAATTTATTTTTTAGATACTTCAAATACTCTAGATCAAGTCTAACGGAACCGATCGTCGATTCAAAAGTCTGAACATCGAAAACAAAGTGGAAGCACGGAGCGCTCCGTGCTTCCAGAAGTATACCCGTCGACGCACTATATATATATATATATATATATATATATATATATATATAGAGAGAGAGAGAGAGAGAGAGAGAGAGAGAGAGAGAGAGAGTCCTATCTATGCTATCAATAGCACGAAGCACTCGGTGCTACCAAGTTTTCTACCGTTAGATCCACCCCTTTGATGGATCATACTATTTAACCAACCACCCACTTAACACTAGGGGGCCCACATCATCCTAACCGCACATCTCTCAATCTAATGGCCAAAAACTTGGTAGCACCAAGGACTTGGTGCTATTAATAGCATAGTAACCTAGTTCTATGACTTGGTGCACTTCGTATTACTTAGTTGAGATGATGGTGGTAGGTGGTGATAGATAGGTGGTGGTAGGTAGAATAGTGTTTGATTCAAGGGGTATTAATAATTGGGATATAGATCAAAGGGCTAGAAACTTAGAAGCACCAAGTGAGTGACGCTTCTAAAAGTATCCTAGCTCAACTATATATATATATATATATATATATATATATATACATATATATATATATATATATATATATATATATATACACGAAATAAAAGATAAGTTGAAGTTCATGGACTAGCAGCTAGTGTAATTCACCCTATGTGAGAGAGAGAGAAAGACTGTGGAATGAATGAGTGTAAACAATTTGGAGGTAATGGCCAGAGAGGTATAGATCTAGAGAGAGAGAGAGAGAGAGAGAGAGAGAGAGAGAGAGAGAGGGGGAGAGACTAGAGAGAGAGAGAGGTGGCGGGGCACTGTGAGTGACTGTTAATTTGCAAAATCAGTGTTACCTCGGAAACGTATCTTTTTATCATGATTGGTTCATTGACCAATATTCCATGCTACTGGCCTATATATATTTATATTTATATATACTACATCATATCATAGCATTATATTATTCTTATATATGCATAGAGTTAGGGCTCAAGGGTATATATTTAGTACGTAGCGTAGTGCATTGGAACTAACGAAATATACTCTGAAGAGGCTGCTGATATGCATGTATGATCAAATCATGCACCTCTTCTCTTCCTTCACATGCATGGGCTGTGATTTGTAGGTGACTCCAAAAAATAATATATATATATATATATATATATATATATATATATATATATATATATATATATATATATATATATATATATATATATATATAAAAGAAATTAATGCTGCTTTGAGATCTGAAAATTTGGTCTAAATTTTACACTTTTTAATTAAAATTTTAATTTTGATTTTTAAGTTTTTACTACTAAAGAACAGATTAACACAATTAGTAAGAAATAGTACTGGTCATCATTAAGTAAATTAAGAGTTATAATATTTATATTTACTATTTTGGGTGTATAGATATATAATATGGGTACATAATCTTTTAAGTAATTATACAAAATCAAAACTAATTTTAAGATTATCGATATTTCCTTGCATGATGTCGCCAGTGTGATTCTCACTTTAGATATCGTTTGGTTTGAGTATAAGTAAAAACTAGCTATTACAGGGATAGATACAAATATGGGGATAAGAAAAATAGCGTTTGGATGAAAATTAGATTATTCCCGAGGATAAGAAAAATATTACATAGTTTTATATAGAAAATGAATGTATTGATGGAGATAAACGAGAACTACTATTCTCGAATAAAAAATTAGCGTTTGGGTATAAAGGGGGATAAGGGCATATTCCTATTAATTCCTATCTCCTAAACAAACGGTGCCTTAGTATTTAATAAATATGTTAAATTATTGGGCTAAATTACACTTCTGGTCATCAAACTATGAGGAGCCTATGTAATATTTTAGTGCTTAATTAATTAAGCTTTAATTTATTGTAAATCTTTATCGAATTTTTTAAATTATTATAATCAAGTGATCTCCCACGCCAATATAGTAAATGTTGTAACATCTTTTTAATAGTCGTGTTATCAATCATTGCATTGTATATCAATTCTACATTAGTGGCACATTAATATTTAGTCGATCGATTAAATTAGACTGGGACTTGATTATAATAATTTATAAAATTTGAGCAAAAAATTACAACATATTAAAGTTTAAGGGCCAAAATATCATGCACTTTATAGTTTGTATGTTGCTCAAAGTTAATTTCTTCACTTGGAATTCCATATCTAGCTTGGCTCAAGTGATCATCTCAACATGATCTAGTGTGCTAATTTTAAAACTTCTTATTAATTAGCATGGGGATGTACGTAGCATTTGGCTAGAATTAATTTGCTGAGGTTAAAAATTTCTGAGTTTACCAACCATACTTAGTACATTGGAGTAAGGGTTCGATGGTTGATGCCCAGATCTTAAGTTTGAAGCTAGTTGCTTAATATTTATATAGCTGACTTCATTTTTTAAAAAGAAAAAAATGAAGCAGATAGCTATCATTATCATTTTCTCTCTAAAAAAAATAAATAATTCAAACTTTAAAAAAATGCAGAGAATTAGAAATATATAAAAAGCATAATATTTGAATGTAATAAATCTATTTATTGTTCACCATTTTAAAGGTAACAAAATTGAATATTAATTACAATGAACAATTCATTCAACAAAATGATGCTTACATATATATATATATATATATATATATATATATATATATATATAGAGTTGAGCTAGAATACTCTTAAGAGTACCGAGCCCATTTTACTCTCGAGTTGTTTTCGATGATAGAGCTTCCAAATTGATGATCGGCTCCGTTGAACATGATCTATACCACTTAAAGTGTTTAGAAATCAAATTTCAAATATTTTCGACATCATTTGCCTAATGATCAAAGGGTTTCAAAATTTGTAATTTTAATGGTGGATAAGAGACGTTTTCTCGTTTAACGGTGTAAAGATATCCAAATCAATTGAATTTTTGTTAGAAAATTCTTTAAACTATTTAAAACAAGATCTATACCCTTGATCTTGATTACAAGACTCCTATCATCATTTTTTAAAGAATATTCATTTTCAACCATTCATTTTGTTCACTAGATGGATACAAGAACAATATCGAAAGTGCTTGAAATTTGATTTCTAGGTAGTTTAAATGGTTTAGATCATATTTAACGGAGCCGATCGTCAATTTGAAAGCTCTATCATCGAAAACAACTCGAGAGTAAAATGGATTCGGTACTCTTAAGAGTATTCTTGCTCAACTCTATATATATATATATATATATATATATATATATATATATATATATATATATATATATATATATATATATATATATATATATATATATATATATATATATATATACAGGCAATAAATTCTCCTACATAACTCACCTTATATATAATTTCCTGCTTCTGCTCCTCTAATTAGTATTATATTAGAAAATGAAGTTTTCATATTTTGTGAAGATTTGATGGAAATTTGGCCACTTATTTACTTGTTATATATTTTGGATCAAAATTATCTTTCCAACTCAGCTAGAATTTATATGAATTTAATGGCAACAAATTGGAGGCAATAATATTTTTGTAATGTTTATTTTCCATTCTTTGATTGGTTCCTACTGTATATTAAAGGTTGTACATGTTCCGTACCAAGGAGAAAGGAAAAGTTAGACCAATGGTGTATTACTCCAATTTGAATTTGTATCCATCGCTATCCGCTTCGTTTATTTCATTTAGAAATAAATTTAGCTAGCAATGTAATTAAATTAACTAGGATTCGAATAAGAGTCTCGAATACCAACCACCAAACCTTTTGTCATTTGTTCTACTACTCCAATTTGAATGTTTACCCGTTCTCCACTAAATTATTTTGTTTACAATATAGGTACCATGCATTTTACCAAGCCTATATGCATTTAAACTCTCTGTACATTTGAATGCTATGTCATGCATGCACTCTCTCTCTCTCTCTCTCTCTCTCTCTCTCTCTCTCTCTCTCTCTATAGTGAAGAGATTGCAGTTTACTATCCACTTTGAGTTATTAGGGGTGTAAACGTGCGGAACACGAGCGAGCTGGAGTCGGCTCGTGTAAACGAGCCGAACACGAGCTGGCTCGTTAAAGTATCGAGCCAAAAAATTCAGCTCGTGTTCGGCTAGTTAATAAACGAGCCGAACACGCGAGCTGGTTCACAAGCTGGGTAACGAACAATAAGTTAAAATGATTAGATTGAATATATATAAAAAATAAATTTATAAAATCTTATCTATTAGACTTTGATCTAATAATTGAAATTTTATATATAAATGAATTTTTTTTATAATTGAGCATGCCTTATATTTTTATTTTGCTAAAAATTAAATAATAAAAATATATATTATATATATAATTATTTATTTATATATATAAATATAAATTAAATAAATTATATAAATATAAAATATATGTATTCGAGCTATTATCGAGCCGAACACCAACTTGTGTTCAGCTTGTTTACTAAATGAGCGATTCGATCTCGAGCTCATTTCGAGCCGAACATGAATTGATTCGCGAATAACGAGCTGGATTGCCACGTCTATGAGTTATATGATAGTAAACCGCAAATGCGTAACATAGAGATTCTTTTTTGAACTTTTCCTTCTTTTTTTTTTTTTTTCTTTAAGAACACCATCCACAGGCCACTTTTTGTTTTTCTTTTTTTTTTATATCTTTTTTCTTGATTTTCTAAAGAAGTTCATAACATTTTTGTTTCCTTTTTGCTCCTCCTTCCCCAACCACATATTCTCTACATCTCCATGCGTAGAAAATTTTCTTTTCTCTCTCTCTCTCTCTCTCTCTCTCTCTCTCTCTCTATAGGGAAGAGATTGCCTAACTAGTAACTTATATATATAGTGTAGCTAGAGTGCTCCTATGGATGTGCAGCTCTACACTAATAAAGGGTTGGTACAAAAACTACACCAAGTTTCTTTGGGGTAATCATGCATGTGTCTTCTACTGTCGTTCTCACAGGAGATCCCAAGAGATTACACAAAGATATCAATGAAACAAGTGCACACATGCATATATGTATATGCTATACCTCTTCACTTATATATACTAGCACGCAACATCCCTTCACTCTCTCTCTCTCTCTCTCTCTCTCTCTCTCTCTCTCTCTCTCCCCCTCTCTCTATGGCTATCTTGTCATATATAGTTAACTTCTCATTTTGAAACTTCCTCCTTTGACCCACTTCACCATCCCCCTTTATATATATATATATATATAGAGTGGAACTAGAATACTATCGGTAGTAAAACGGTCGTTTTACTACCGATTTGTTTTCGATGATAGAGCTTCCAAATTGACGATCGACTCCGTTGAATATGATCTATATCATTTGAAGTGTTTAGAAATCAAATTTCAAATCTTTTCGACTTCATTTGCCTAATGATCAAACGGTTTCAAATTTTATAATTTTAATGGTCGATAAGAGGCGTTTTCTCGTTTAACGGCGTAAAGATATCCAAATCAATTGAATTTTTGTTAGAAAATTCTTTAAACTATTTAAAACAAGATCTATACTCTTGATCTTGATTACAAGACTCCTATTATCATTTTTTAAAGAGTATTCATTTTAAGCCGTTCATTTTTATATCCACTTGATGGGTAAAAGAACAATATCGAAAGTGCGTGAAATTTGATTTCTAGATAGTTTAAATAGTTTAGATCATATTTAACGGAGCCGATCATCAATTTTGAAGCTCTATCATCGAAAACAAATCGGTAGTAAAACGACCGTTTTACTACCGATAGTATTCTAGTTCAACTCTATATATATATCTATATAAATATATATATATACATATATCCACCCTTGTTCCTGCAAATAACTGGAATGGTGGCTTTAATTCCTTTTTGTGAAAAAGAAAAACAAAATACTTTTAAAATGTGGGCCTTTGTCACCCTTCTTCCTTTTCTCTCTTCCACATTAACTACTGGTAAAAGATGGCAAAGCTATCACTTTTGTGATGCATCGTCTCAGCTAGCTTATGAAACTTGTAGGGGGTTGGCTCTTTTCTCACGGTGAAAATGTGTAGGGCAAACAAATATATATATATATATATATATATATATATATATATATATATATATATTCAACATTAGTTTTCTCTAATAGATTAAGTTTTTAGGGTAATTAATTTGTTTTTTCATATAATATTTGTGAGTTTGAATCCCGCTAGGCTCCTAGCTTAACCAATTTTAATTTCCTTAGACTTAATTCAATTTCGTGTCTTGAGTCTATCCAACAATATTGAACTAATACATAAGCAGAAAGTGTTGAATGCAAAATATTAAAAACATGCATGGATCACTCTCCCTTCATTAATTTAATCAGAGACAAACAAATATTTTACATTATTATTCTAAAAGAATTTGGAGTTAATAAAGGTGGATTACTAATTAGTACCTTGTATCAAAAGGGCTAAAAAAAGAGTCTCAAAACCAAAAAATGTTAGAGGGTGGCCTATTCTCACCACTACACATAGTGTATATAATAGTTGGTCAATATCCTTGACCTTGAATGGAAAAGAAAAGGGAAAACTTCAAAAACTCCCTTGTGGTTTCAATTTTTTTCACTTTAGTACTCTGTGATTTAAAATGTATCAAGTTAGTACCTTGTGGTTTCTTACTTTATCACTTTAGTACCCTGTGGTTTAAAGTGTATCAAATTGGTACCCTGTGGTTTTGCACTTTATCACTTTAGTACCCAGTGGTTTTAATTTTGTATCAAGTTAGTACCCTGTGGTTTTTTAAACTACAGGGTACTAAAGTGATAAAGTATGAAACCACAGGGTACTAAAGTGATAAAATTCAAAACCACATAGTACTAACTTGATACACTTTAAACCACAGGGTACTAAAGTGATAAAGTGAGAAACCACATGGTACTAACTTGATACACTTTAAACCACATGGTACTAAAGTGAAAAAGTATGAAACCACAGGGGTTTTTTTTTAAGTTTTTCGAAAAGAAAAAGAAATGGTCAAGGGCCCATTTCTAAACGCTTTATAGTTGGGGGGTGTCCACAGAGTTTCACCTTAATTTTGTAGTACATATATATATGGCATTTACATGCATGAGGACCACACAATCTTTGCCCATTTATATGGAGGTTTTTGCAGCAGTTTGAGTCAGTTTACTGAGTCAGTTTCACTGATGCACTGCTCACCCCATTCATACATAGTATGCAACTGCTCTTCTAGTCTTTTGCTAAGAGGCGTGAAGCCCAAGCATGCCCCATTTCCATGCTGCTGTTTCTTAATCTGTAGACATCATATATAAGAGTAAAGTCACTGTACTTAGCTTTCACAGGAATAAAGATCTCTGTGTATTCTTAAAGAAACCAGCATCGTACGCTGTGTCGGGAGGTCAGATTGGACCGAGTCACGTTCGAAATGGCAGGAGGTCGGATTAAGCCGAATCATATTCGAAAAAGCAGGAGACTGATTGGGCGGAGACCCGTGTGTATCTGTACACTTTAAATAAATTAGTTACGTATTTCTAATAGCTTGAGTTTTTGGAGATTAATAGTTAGTGTCAATGATCCGGCACTTTGTATTCATATACTCCTACTACCATTTTATAGTGTTAAAGGAAGATTTAAAGCGCTTTTATATTTATAAGCTTTTCATATGCTTATATTGGATGAGCCAGAAAAAGATTGTGTATGAGTATATAAAGAACATTAATTCTAGTATTAATTCTAGTATTAATGACTAGTTGGTATTTCGAGATCATTTAGGCCACCAAAATTATGGTCAAATTTTGTGATTTTATTTATTGAAAAGTTTGGCCATTAATATCTTCCTATACGTAAAGGAATTAATGTGAAATTATATAAAAGCAACCGTTTATCTTATAGTTTAAGCTATGATATCTGACAGAGAACAACATTTATATATTTTATATTCAACACTCTTCGTCACATCTGAATTCGAAATTTTTTAATAAACCGAAGTATGGGGTTAATTAAATAGAAGAAAACTAAATAATGCTAGAAGTGAGATGGACTACAACAAAAACGGTCTATAACGACACTTTTAAATATAGGTACAGGTCAAAAAAATACTGCTAGCTAAATTACTGACATTTTTAAAAAATATTATAATATATGGAATCGCTAGGTATATAGTGACAGTTAAAGAGTATCACTATAACCTAAAAGAGTGCTGCTACTTTACTAACACTTATTTAAGTATTTAGCAACCGTCGAAACTCTATCTCGTTGGTTGCAATGGTAGAGGAGGACGACACGAAAGAGCTCTTCGTCTAAAATTTCAGTAGATCGAGTGAAGTGAGAAGGGAAGATGGTAATCGATTTTTTTTTTTTTTCTATTTGTAATCGGGCCAAATGGGCTGGGTGTGATGGGTTGTGTAGAGTAATCTTTTATTTTTAGTTGGATTGGACTTTATATTTAGGCATTAGTAGATATTTTTTTAAGTTTTAATATAAATAGGACACTTACTCAAAAGTGTCTCAAACATGTGTCTCTATAATCTAATTATGTTGTAGTGATTCGAATTCGAATAGAAAATAACTATTGTTTATTTATTTGTAGACATCATATGTAAGAGTAGAGTTACTGTACTTAAGCTTCATCAAGAACCATGATCTTTGTACTCATACTCCTACTACCATTTTACAATATTAATAAAAGGTTCAAAACACTTTTATATATTTAAGCTTTTCAGAGCATGAAAGCGGATGCTTAATACTTTACGTAATTGTGATAAAATGATAGTCCTAATTATATATATTGGGTGAGAAAAAGATTGTGGATGAGTATATAATTAAGGGGATTCTAGTACTAATGACTAGTTAGCTAATTAAGCATCAAAACTTATGATTAGTAGATAATCTAAAATATAATTTGAGTTTCAAAAGGGAAATGCAAGTGAAAGATAAAACTGAGTTCTGAAGATCTTAATATTATATTAAGGGATAATTGCCTATATACCCCTCATACGTTCGAAAATATCTGATTTATTCCTTCTTTTTTTTTCTTTCTAAAATACCCATATGTTCCACCGTTATTTGCAAAATATCCCTGCAGTTATCTCCTGTTAAGTTAACTTAGGTTAAACGTGAGTTAAATATCTACCACAGTTATAAAAAATTAAAATACTAATTTTGCCCTTAACCTGAGGGCAAATAAGAAATGTTGATGACAGTTTAAAGGTATATTGAAAAAGACTAAAAGTCAAAATATATTTTGTGTCCCTAATTTTAAGGGCAAATAAGAAAGACGATAATAGAGGAAGGGTATATTTGAAAGGACAAAATAGTAATTTTACAAAGATAACAGAGTTAATTAACATATTTTAACTCTCTAGCGATATATTAGAAATAGGTTGGAACGTAGCAAGAGTATTTTCAATAATAGCCTTCTAAGAAGAGTAAATCGGAAAGTCGGAAATTTTTCAGGGGTATATAAGCAATTGCCCCTTATATTAAATTCATTTGATACTTTAATATCATATTATACAACACAGGTTCGAGTCTCCGCGTATGCGTAAATTTAGTACTTGAGCTCTTAATTAATTACAGGTTAAATAGATTGATCTAGACCCTAAACTATCCATTTGAGACCGTTCGAACTTTTTGGACATGTTAATTAGAAAAAAAAAAAATCTAATACATAACAAAAGAAATAAAATTTGAATTTCAAATTAAAATAGTTTTTCAGATAATTAATCCCATCGAGAGTTTAGACACAGTCCTTGGTGGGTTTTCAAGTATTATAAATAAATAAAATCTAAAATAATATAAATAAGAATTTCAAAAGTGTTAAATTTAAGATTTGAAAATCAATTTTTTGACATTAAGTGCAGAAACTAAAAAATTATCTAAATTAAAAACTATTTTAACTTTTAATTATTTTTTTTGTTTTTTATTTTATTTTCAATTTCATTTTAAAGTTTCATCCCCAAGAAATTTTAATTTTTGTCGAAATACAGAATAAAGGGTCTACAACCTAAAAAATTAAAAATTTAAATGTAATTAATTTAAACTCAAAGTGCACAAGTTTTCGAATTTCCTATTTGCACATTGGGAAGATGCTGCACTTGGATCCGATATTGAAAATATCCGTTAAGAAACTTTTTTTCTTTTACTCTAGAGGCGATACAGTGAATAGTACTTTTTCATAGTATTGTACACACTCTCTTTTTCGTATAGGGACTTAGTTAGATTAAATTATAAATGCAGTGTAATTGAAAATACATGCGGTTGAAAATGCAACAATTACGGCTACATGCATTCTATTTAGTTGGATGTAGTAGAAAGTGCTGCAACTACAAATAATCTGTTTGATTATATGCAATTGAAAAATAATTTTCAAAATTTTATTATTATTATTATTATTAGAGTTTTGCTAGAATACTATCGGTAGTAAACGAGCCGTTTTACTACCAATTTGTTCGATGATAGAGCTTCCAAATTGACGATCGCTCCGTTGAACATGATCTATACCATTTGAAGCATTTAGAAATCAAATTTCAAATCTTTTCGACATCATTGGGATGATCAAAGGGTTTCAAAATTTGTAATTTTAAAGGTCGATAAAAAACGTTTTCTCGTTTAACGGCGTAAAGATATCCAAATCAATTGAATTTTTATAAGAAAACTCTTTAAACTATTTAAAACAAGATCTATACTCTTGATCTTGATTATAAAACTCTTATCATCATTTTTTAAAGAGTATGCATTTTCAGCCATTCATTTTCTGTTCACTTGATAGATAAAAGAACAATATCGAAAGTGCGTGAAATTTGATTTCTAAGTAGTTTAAATGGTTTAGATCATATTTAACGGAGCCGATCGTCAATTTGAAGCTCTATCATCGAAAACAAATCGGTAGTAAACGGCTCGTTTACTACCGATAGTATTCTAGCAAAACTCTTTATATATATATATATATATATATATATATATATATATATATATATATATATATATATATATATATATATATATATATATATATATATATATATATTATGGCGATATTACCTCCAACGTAAAAAGAAAAGAGAAGCTTAATTTTTGCTTAAAATTACTCTCTCCAATCGTCGTAATTGAGACTACGGTCAATTTGAACGTAGTTTCAACGTTGTAATTAGATTTTCTCCTCCAGTTCCTACTGGAACAGTTGGAAGTTAAATATATCAAACCAACACCGAATTTATATTTGCGTGCAGTTATAACTGCAGTGCACTTGCAATTATATACAACTGAATGGTTCGGAAGTGAAATTCTCTCCTCCTTCGTCCATAATTTTTTTTTTCCTGCAAACTTTTTTTCACTACTTTGAGATCCCTTTTTCTTTTTTAATTTTTGTTTGTGCGCTTGTGGTAACATAGGGTGTACTTGCAGATCCCAAATTCCTCAATTAAATGACTCTTTTTCTGATTCTTTGTATTTTCCAAAGAAGACCCCACTTCATAAGCTACAATGCCAAGCAGGGTCTAGTCATTTAGCTTCGATAAGAATATACGCCAAACGGTTCGGATACTGTATTGAATAATATGAAACAATCGTTTATCTTTGGGGGTCATGACGGCTTTACCCAATCTTTCACTATGTTATGTACGAAACTAAAATCGTCGCATAAATAATGAATCACTGGAGCACAAGTATACTTACATCTGTCCATGAAACTAATGTGGAAGATCATTCATAGAGAGAATGGCTTCATGTAAACGTCGAAGGGCTCGTTGGACGTCAACTGTGGTTCCTGCAAACCAAAAAGAAATGTGCCGAAATGCATTCACAATGTAGAATTATTCTGAAACTCTCCATTACACTTTGTTGCAGCGTCGACCCGATCGAGTAAAAAGTTTAATTTGAACAAAAGAGTGCATTAAACAAGATAAGAAGAGAAAATTACCTGCCTCAGTCCTCCAAGTTGACTACCTCCGGTTAACAACATGGCGAGAAGAGTCGTTATGGGGCCTCCGCTGATGGCATCTCCAGTGCTTCTGATGGTCGATCGAATGTAGTTTAGTATGCTTCCGTATGTGGCGCCGTGACCCTTCTCAATCGCCAGAATAAAGCAATAGGTCATGGCACCTGATGCGGTGACCCTCGAAAATGCCTGCCGGTTTATATGCCACGTACTTCAATTAGTGATTGAAAAGGTTTTCATGAAGAAATATTTGCGACAAAAATAGAGAGAGATAACAACAACAATGAATGAGTCCAGGTTGACGTAAATCGTTAAAATCATAGATTCATCCTCTAGTGTAGAAAGCCACGAACAAATTGACAAAACTTTTCTCACTTCTCATGAAAAGTTTCTCGAGCTTTAGCTTAAATTTCTCAGAGACAACATCAACACTCAACAAGCAACAGGGATTTTCGAAATCACTCATTGGTTATAGTTATTGTTTCATCATGTCATAAGACATTTCAGTTCAACTTGGATCTGTTGTAGCCTTTGTAGGAATATCAATTTTCATTTTACCAAATTCACAAACTAGCATCGTTTCTCGTCGTTTGAAAGGGTTGTTATTCATCAAAGCTAGAATAAATTCAACAGCTTGGCCAGCTGCTACCACTAAGAAGAATATATGAGAATGCAATTTAAACCATTGCACGAATGACAAAAGACACTTCATGTCTGGTGTATTAATAGCCATTCGGTGAAAACTCGCCAACCTGCAGTCAAATCAAGATTTTCTTAATAGTAAACTAATAAGCTGTCCTAAACTGAATTCAGTAGTACAGACTTACTGAGGTATCAGCAGAGGTTTGATTGTCATCACAACCACTAAAGGAGATCACTTCTCCGCCGCTGGTACCTTTCCAGGTTCCAGAACGGGGCCGATGGTCCTCCCATACATATTGGCCGCTCCTACATCAGTATGGATAACATAAACTTACTAGCTCTCTGAGAAAATCAAGAATGATATCATATCAACATCTTCAAATCTCATAACTAACAAAAAGCTTCTCAACCAAGCAAAAGCGCGAAAAGTTTGACCTTATAAGTGCACTTCGATGTTGATAAATCGGCAAAGAAGGAAGAAGCTTATCAGAATGCTGAATGTTGACACAATGGAAGAATGTTTGAAAACTCAATTTTATGCTAGGGAGTATGCTGGCATATCACAAATTGTTGTGACTACTTACGAACAACAAAGTGAAAATTTTAGTACCAGCTTTCTAATTTCTTTTTCTTAAGAAGATGAGTTTGCATGCTAACCAACAAAAGCAAGAACCAAAACGTCATGAAACATCGGCAAACTCCATCCCACAGAATTTGTGATTTAAAATTAAAAGAAAAACAGAAGTGTAACCAAACAAGGCTTAACTTTCTAAGTTTGTAAGTGAAGATAGTTAGAACTTCAGAGTAAAGAGCTTCTATTACATTTTTGTCGGATCATTAGCGTTAACCATTAAGCCCAAAAGCTCAAACTGTTAGAAATACGCAACTAATTCACTTAAAACATACAGACACAGCACCTACGGATCTCGATTGTGACTCGACCCAACCAACCTCGCACCACTTCGAACATGATCCCGCCCAACTCGACTTCCCGTCATTTTGAACGTGACTCGGCCCAACCTAGCCTCCTACCACAGGGCAGGATGTTGGGCCCCTTAAAAAACAATTTTGAGTGTCGAACGAACTGTTTCCAAGCCCAATTGACAAGGAGTTCCCACTATATACATAAACTAATGGCATTTGGATTAATGAAATGGACATATCCGAACTCAAGTTTATTTGACCAAAAAGACAATCAGCCTCCATCTACTACATAAGTACCAAACAAATTAAATTCATCTACATCATTCACCATCTCAAATGCAATTCTAATGGTGGAAATTCTTGATATAAACAATACATATTGGTAAGTTTTATCTTGAGGTGAGTGTTAATATTGCAGCTGCATAGTCCACAATAGAAAAAAGTTGATGATCACATTTGGCTAGTTGTTCACATTTAGTGAACTGAAAACTGTAATTTAAATACTTTTATGCTTTCTTAGACAATTCTTTATAAGTGGAGGATCTGTTTATAACGAGCATAAACTTCAGAAAATGATCCAATAGTATAGCCCATGAACATGTCAACATCCTTTGATTTCCTCTGTATAATTTAGGTGCCCGATTTAGAGCTTCAAAAGTTTTTAGTTGGGATCGGATATATATATATATAGAGTTGAACTAGAATACTATCGGTAGTAAAACGGTCGTTTTACTACCGATTTGTTTTCGATGATAGAGCTTCCAAATTGATGATCGGCTCCGTTAAATATGATCTAAACTATTTAAACTACCTAGAAATCAAATTTCACGCACTTTCGATATTGTTCTTTTATCCATCAAGTGGACATAAAAATGAACGGCTGAAAATGAATACTCTTTAAAAAATGATAATAGGAGTCTTGTAATCAAGATCAAGAGTATAGATCTTGTTTTAAATAGTTTAAAGAATTTTCTAACAAAAATTCAATTGATTTGGATATCTTTACGCCGTTAAACGAGAAAACGCCTCTTATCGACCATTAAAATTATAAATTTTGAAACCGTTTGATCATTAGGCAAATGAAGTCGAAAAGATTTGAAATTTGATTTCTAAACACTTCAAATGATATAGATCATGTTCAACGGAGTCGATCGTCAATTTGGAAGCTCTATCATCGAAAACAAATCGGTAGTAAAACGACCGTTTTACTACCGATAGTATTCTAGTTCAACTCTATATATATATATATATATATATATATATATATATATATATATATATACAGGTTGGGTCGTGTTAGGTCAGGGCATAGGTCGGGCTCTGATTCAAACTTAATCAGAAACCCCTTATAAGTTGGGCTTGAATTCGGGTTTTCGGTTGAGTTTAGACTTGAAAAAACCGAGCCAACAATGATTAGAACCGGAAACACACACAAATACCAACAGGGCTAGAAAAAAGGTCCTTGAGGAATAATTTCAATACCAAACTCAGGGCACCTATGTGATAGAAAAGAAACCATGGTGCACCAACGTGAAAATGCACTATACCACAGTGCTGATTTTGAAGTTTAGCCTTGTAAACAACAAAAGCAAGGATTTAAGTGGAGTGGCATGGAGTTGTGCCAAGTACTTACTAGCACAGATGCACGGAATGGCACGGTGCATCCCGTGCCATACCGATATTTGACGCTCGCAAAAGTACCTATTTGCCGACACACTATGGCTTAAAATACTTATTTTCTTCGGCAACGATATAGTCTAATTGCTTATTACATATTTGTATTAAATCTTTTGCATTCTTTTAATGTAAATATTCACTACTTTTAAATAAAAAAGGGTTTTGAGCTATGTCATCGGCACGATGGTTGTATTGTGACGATATCTTATCGATACGGAACAGCATGTTGGGCAGGGCCCGTGCCGATAGGCACCTTAAATTCTTGAACAAGAAGCTCTAAGCACACGAAGACTGTGTCACAAGAAATTAGCTACTAGAATAGAAGATGCTTAAAAAAGAAAAAAGAAAAAAAAAACTGACCTATTCATTCTGCAAAGGAAAGGTAAATCCAGCACAGTGCCACTGTGGCAAGCATCAACAAAAGCATGAAGCTTAACCCCACTAGGAAGCGGTCTAACAATGGTCGCGTTGATCTCATCGTCAACAATCATTCCTTGTGTTTGAAAGTCCAACGGACAAAGGGTCTCATCAAAACCATCGATCTCATCGCCGGTATAGTTTCTCTGCTGTGAACCATGACCAGAGTAGTGGAATACCAAAGAGTCTCCCGGTTGGCATCCTTGCACGAGCCAATACATTGCCATCCTTATATTATGTTTGGTTGGTATTCTATATGGATCAGTTTGGTCATCTGCAAAATCAAAATACGATTAGTTAGAGCTGCTTAGCTAGAGTCATAAGCATTTAGATTCACCATAAAAAATGTTCTAGTCAAGATCCAAAAATTTCAGACCAGGTTGTATATAAAACTTGTTCGGTTTCATTGTGAAAATTGAAAATCAGAGTTGATGACAGTAGAAACAAAAAGGGTCATCTAAGTAGCTTAACTTGCATGGACATTGAGATTTTCATGGCCTATATATCCAAACAAAAGATTTAGTTTTCTAAAGAGAAAGTCTATGGTATGATAATAGGGCTCCAGGCTTCTATTAAACTAGTAAACATCCAGACCAGTTTATTATGGTTTAAATTCAAAATCAAAGAGAAAAGGTGCATTCCAATAGTTCTGTGTACTTGCCCACCCAAAACTGCTACACTCCCATTTTAGAGAACTCCATTCCGAGTTTAAAGAAAATGCTGAAGAAGTTCCCATTGAAATATCTCAAATTCTCTGATCATCATGTTGGAATAATGATCCAAATTTAATTCCAACGTATAATTAGAGATAAGTTTTTACTGCTCAATTATTTGATTGTTATTACGATTTGAAGTTGAATTTAGATTGGGATTGATACTTTGTTGAGGCCTATATATATGTATAGACCTGTGGATTAGAAACTCACGACCGAGATATAAGCCAGGTAAGTTGATGGCTTAATGAAGCCAGGGCCAAGCAGTAGTTGAGATTTATTAGGGTCCCTCAATATATAAGTATTGGTTTATTTATCTTCCTTCTCCAATGTCTCTTTTTCATATTATTCTATTTTAGTATTTTAGATCTTGGGTTATAAAATCGGTATCAACCAAGGTTTTAAGTGCTCGTCGGCACAGGCCGTATCCACCGTGCCGTACCGTGCCAACAAGATACCGGCATGATACAGACCTCGTGCCGATGGCACAGCTCAAAACCCTCTATTCTTTAAATTAGTAAGTAATTTTCTCAATAAAGTTCAAAAGATGTGATAAAAAGACATAATAAATAGTTATAATATTTTGTTGCTAAAGAAAATAAATATTTCATGCTATTATGTGTTGGCACACAAGAATTTTTTTGACCGGCATGCATCGGCACGGCTAGGCACGCACCGTGCCGGCAAGTTTCCAGCACGACCCCGTGCCACCGTACTTAAATCCTTGGTACTATCAACGCAAATACCAATTTCAACAATTGGTATCAGAGACGGAAAGAATCGTATAGTGTTGAACGACATCAAAATGAGATGACAACAGAGCTGAAAAGAGCTAGGTAGAACCAAAGTGCAAAATAGTTATGTCAAAGCTAGACGACTCATAGCAGATTGTGAGGATGACGTTCAAGTGAAACCAACTGAAATAATTGCTCGAAGAAATCAGCCTCTAAACAACACACAAGCTCGAAGAAGTCGGCCTCCAAACAACACACAAAAGTAGGTGGTTGTGATGCTTGACGAAAAGAGAGTGAGGAGGGCCCATGAAGAGATAAAAGAAGATTTGACCAGATAACTAAGGGGGCTCGACAAGCAAGCCAATGTACGGAAAAGTGAAAACTTGACTAGATCTTGATACAGTAAGAATGTCATCTTATTAAAACGGTACGAATCTAAAATTCTTTTTGGATTTTCGAGTTCTATTATGGATTGGGATTAGTTTCTTCAACATGGCTAATCAAAGTTCAATGGAACGAACATTAAGCGTTGGAAAATCATCGTTCAATGTTTTTTAGAATCCCAAAATTTGTGGGATGTGGTAGAGAATAGAAATTATGAGAAAGAATTTGGTAAAGAAAAATTTAGAGAAAGAGACAGAAGTTTTACCAAACAGTGAATTTGTTTGAGAAATTTTAACAGCAAAAACAACTTAAGAAGTGGAGAAAACACTAGCGAAAATTCGAGAAGTTTTCTACGAAGGTGACAAAGTTCGAGAAGGAGAAAATCAAACTATGTTGAAGACATAAAAGCCCAAGTTTCTGGAGAAAATTAGGAAGAAAATTCAAATCAAAATTGCAACAGATGAGACTCATAATGGTGAGCACATCGACCATCAAGATGGTGTGGATCAAAATCAGAGGAAAAATCACAATGACGATGCGATTGAAAGATTTTCTGTAGATAAAAAAATTAAGCAGCAAGTCAGGAAGGAAGCTTGCTCTTATTTTGATGTAACCGAAGATAGAAATCAGAAATTACTTGAAGAAAAGGAGAAGATACACTAGTGTAAGGAGAAAGAAATTCAGAGATTTGGCATACAGAAGATCAATGAACTAGACATAAATATGAGTCGACTGGACCTTCCTCAGCTATTGAAAAAATATGAAAATTCAAATTCATACAAATTTTGCAAAATCATATATATTTTGAGATATTTGCAGGTACCCACAGATCTTAAAGGATGATGCGGATAATTAGAACTACAGCTAGCAAAGATTACGTGCATAGGAACAACATTGGACAGGTATGATGTTGCACAACCGAACACGGGTACAAAGACAGCGATGGAGATTGCAAAATCAGAGTGCGTGTTTCATGGAATTCACGAAGTGAAGATGAAGCTTGTATTATAGGAGGATGTTGGAATAATAATCCAAACTTAATTCTAACGTATAGTTAGAGATAACTTTAAACTTTAATTTTTTGATTGTTATTAGGATTTGATGTTGAACTTAGATTAGGATTGATACTTTGTTGAGGCCTATATATATGTATAAACCTGTGGATTAGAAGCCCACGACCAAGAGATGAGCCAGGCATAGTTGATGGCTTAATAAAGCCGGGGCCAAGCAGTAGTTGAGATGTATTAAGGTCCTTCAATAAATAAAGTATTAGTTTAGTTATCTTCCCTCTCCAATGTCTCTTTTTCATATTATTCTATTTTAGTATTTTATATCTTGGGTTATAAAATCGGTATCAACGTGAATACGGGTTTCAACACATCAAGGCTCTGGGGTGGTCAAAACATGTGTCATTTACACCTTTGATTTGATTTTGATTCTATTTTGTGCGAATTTGAACCTTTTGTGAGGTAACCAAATCTTAATTCAAGTTCTTTAATGACAAATTCAGCACCATCATGCATGACTTCAGAAGAAGATTTATACTTCCAATAGTACTCATGCTTACTGAAACATTTTCAATATTGTTAGATCCATAATTTTGAAAGATATCTCTAGCTTTCCTACAAATTTACTATTTCAATATACTGTGCAGGAATAAACATACACAAAAGGGAAAAGATAAACGGGAATCTAAATTAGTGAGAAGAAAATGTTCTACTAGTATATAAATTGCAAAAGTGAATCAAGATAAATGAAGCTTGAAAAGCTCAACAATTCAGTGATATCTGGTAAAGTATCTAATTTTTCATACAGCAAGGAGAAAAAACATAATTTTAAAGATATATTTGCAAAAAGGATTAAGGTGCCATCAACATAGGCCACATCTATCATGCTGACAAGGTATTGGACATGATATGACCCAAGTACACTGGCACTACTCAAAACCCTTTTCCCCCCCCTAAAATTAGCGAGTAATTTCATCAATAGTATACAAAAGATTTGATAAAAAAATATATCAAGAGCAATTATAATACACAAGTGCTCAAGAAAAAAATCATTTTCATGCCAAAGTTCGACGACATACAGGTATTGTGTTAACGGCATATATTGGCACAACACAACATGCACCACGCAAAACCATGCTAGCAAATACTCGATGCAACCCCATGCAACAAAACTTATGTTAGGATTTGTTTAGGTTTGTAGTAGATTCCTAGTTGAATTAGGATAAATATAAATCTATTGGAGATAAATTAATGTGGATTTATTGATTAGAGTATGCTTCCTAATTATACTAGAATTGGGTAAATTTTAGGGGTTCCATTATATATAGCATAGGATGGCGAATTAATCAAAAAGTACAGCCAAGCCCAAGGTGGAGTACGGCTCAAGTGCTAAAGCTTGAAGAGAGCCTAGGTGTCCGTACCAAGTTGGAGAGAGAGGGAGAGTCTTGGCCATGGTTGCATGCACCTAGTGCACAGGTGCATTCAAAGAGAGTAGTCTTCTGATTTTATAGAAGACGAGAGAAGAATGAGAGAGATTCAGAAAGTAGACTTGGGTAGACTAAAGTGTAATTCTTCCCTTATTTAATGAATCTTATTTTACTCGTATTTTCTGTTTCGTTTTTCTCTCCTTTGTGGTTGTACCAGCAATAGCCTTTTTTGCTGAGCAGGTTTATGATAAAAATCTGATTTGACACTTCCGTTGCGGAATCCAAAAAACTGATACCGAATCAACAGCAGTCGGTATCAGAATGGGTTGTAGATTCTCAAAAATTGATATCAAGGAGAGTACCATAATCCCAACCTCTTAAATACTTGATTTGGACATTTACAAATTGCAAAGCATCACTATTATTCAATCGTACACTTTTACAGTTGGATAGCCGAGAGGAAATTGCCTTTTTATTCGTTTTATTCCACCAAAAAAGCCATGCTACATTAGGCAAAGGAACTGATTCCATATTTTGATAGAGTTTGAAAGGCCTTATTCTAAATTCGTCATCTCATTCCAAGATGCTTTTTGGTAAGGGAGAGACAACCGAACACGAGATGGCTCGTTAAAATATCGAGCTAAAAAATTTATCTCGTGTTCGGCTAGTTTATTAATGAGCTAAACACAAGCAGGTTGGCAAACAACAAGTTAAATTCTTAGCCTTGCTACTAAATGAAAATTTGAAAGAAAATTAAAAAAATTAGAATCTTAATCTAATATTTAAAAGTCAGAAAATATTGGTCTATTTACATTGGGGTTGACCTAAAATCCAAATAGTAGAAATTTGTAATATATAGGGAGAGAGAGAGTATGTCTCCTGTGCTTTCTAAAGGATGGAGGTCACTTTGCTTGCAAGTTGTTTTCGATAATAGGTCATCCGATTCGACGATCGGCTTCGTTAGACACGATCTACGCTATTAGAACTATTTAGATTTTAGAAACCAAATTTCATAATTTTTCGATATCAATAACCAAGTGATCAAAGGGTCTCAAAAATAACTATTTTAGAGGCCGATGTGGCATGTTTGTAAGTTCAACAATATAAAAGAATCCAAATTACATGAACTTTAATAGAAAATTTTATTTAACATTAAGAGCAAAATCAATACTATTGGTTTGAAATTTGAGTCTTTTATCACTATTTTTTATGAGATTTTTATTTCCAGCCGTTCATTTTAAGGATACTTATTCACCAGGCAAATGAAGTTAAAAAATTACAAAATTTGGTTTTTAAAAAGTTCTAACACTGCAAATCATGTCTAAAAAAACCAATCGCCGAATCGGATGTTCCATCATCGATTTGAGCTATATCAAGTTGAATATGAGCGAATTGACGTAGCTCGTGTTGGACTCGTTAATATTTCAAGCTGAAAAATGCATCTTGTGTTCGGGTCGGTTGTTAAACGAGCGATCAATCTCGAGCTCATTTCGGGCAGAATACGAATTAGCTCGCGAGAAGCGCGCAGGATTTCCAGCCCTAATTGAGCCTAGCATTCCACTATCAACTAGTGGGCTTAAACATTGTGAGTTCGTGCAAATACTAGCGAGCTGAGTCATTACAATTTAAAATTTCCTTTAACAACCACTCACCCAGCACAATCATCATCATCATCATCATCATCATCATCATCATCATAAGCATCAAATTAGAGCTTTGTAATTTCAACAAGTGCGTACCCGTGAGCACGACGATGGAGGGTTCGGGGAACTTGAAGCGGTTGACGAGGAGGTGCTTCATGTAGGCGGCGTCGGTGACGGAGCCCCTGAGCTCGTGCCGGGTGTTCCGGTAGGCGATGCCACAGATCACCGCCCTCTTCCGCCCGTGGGGGCTGGGCGGGGGCTGCGAAGGCCCCCATGGAGGGGCGGTGGCGCCGAAGCCGTAATTATTGGAACGATCGAGGGAGGGCGATGGCGGGAGAGGGGCCGTCGGCGGCGACGTAGGTGATGGCGCCGCAGACGACGCAGCGCAGGCAGCGGGCCCCCGCCGGCAGCTGCAGCGGCGTGCGGCAGTGGGAGCAGTCTATCAGCATCAGCATCTTCTTTGTAATTAGAAAAGGAGATGCGATGACAGACTGCAGGGGGCGAAAAGATGGAGTTGTATAGGCGTTGGAGTCGAGGGAGAAGAAGAGAATGGGAGTAGTTGAGCTGAGCTGATTGAGGAATTTTATTTTTGTTTTATTGTTTTAATACAAAGATTGTATGTCATTCGTTTGTTTTTTTTTTTTCAAAAAAATTGTATTAAAAAAAAATATAAAGTAACTAAGTTAGGAAAATCAAATGGTGGGATTCGAGTGAGATTTTACCTAAATAGAAACCGAAAAAGAAACTGACAATTCAATTTGAAACCTATATTCGAACTCGAATTTTATGAATTTTAAAAAAAAATTTATCTTCAATGCACTGGATCAAAACCTTTTTGAATCTAAATCAAAGATAATTAATTTTTTATAATATTTTAAAATATATTATATTAAAATTTTAGTTAGTATTATTATATTTTTATAAATTTTTGGACCGTTCGATGAGAAGGTATACGGTTGGAATAATAATAATTTCATTTAATGGATAAAAATAATAAAAATAAATTTAATAATCGAAAATTTATTAAATATAAAAAAAAAATTTATATTTTGTAGAATTACGGCGGCCGAATTTATAATATTAATATAATTATAATAGAATTGTAAATATTAGCAGTCTGCCTGAACGGCGCGTTCAGAAGTGCCAGCGGCGCAGTCGGGCCAGCAAACCATGGAGCGGTCGGTGATGGAGGGCATCGCGGCGCGGCTGTCTGCCATCCAGGGCCTCTACTTCCCCGGCGCCATCCACCGCGGCGGCGCCCCCGACTCCTCCTCCCTCCGCCACTCCGCCCTCCTCCACCTCCTCTCCCGTGACCCCCCTCTCTTCCTCGGTACGCTCCCCCCTCTCAACCCCTAACCCTAACCCTAACCCTAACTCTCTAAATCTAAACCTCTCTTCTTCTCGATCAGAGCGCTATGGCTCGGAGCTCACGGCCGAGGAGCTCGACGCGTTCGACGCCCTCGGCAACGACTACGAGGTGGCGTGGCACCTCGCGCGGCTTCGGCGGGTGCGGGAGACGCCTACCGTCCAGGAGATGCGGGCGCGGCTGGCGACGGTGAAGAGCCGACGGAGGGCGTACATGGAGCGGCTGGTGCGCAGTGGGGAGTACTTCTCCGAGGCGGCGATGCGAGAGCGGGAGCCGTACCTCCACCATGAGTATCTGGGGCAGTTCCAGGACCCCGCGGGGCGGGCGATGTCCCGGCCCGGTGAGCGGTGGTCGGAGACGCTGCTGCGGCGCTGCGAGGAGGCGGCGATCGTCGAGAAGATCAGAGGCGAGCAAGAGAGGCGAGGCGTCGATAGGAGAGAGTGGGTCGGTGGCCGCGCAAGGGAAGAGGAGGAGGAGGAAGAAGAGGAGGAGGAGGAGGAGGAGGAGGAGGAAGAGGAAGAGGAGGAAGAAGCAGCAAAGGTACTATTTCTTAAGCCTACACAAGCATACCATTTTTGAAGTTATTATGTTATTCTATTGGACAAAATTTGTATGTCTAGAGGTTTGGATAAAAGGGAATTATCTTGTTGAGAATCAAAGAACACAAGATTTGAGAATTCGATTGTTTAAAATCACCGACCATTTTGTCGGACTAAAAATGAACTTCGCGAGAAGTTTGCATGAATTCATCATGTTCGGATTTAGGAAGCAACTCAATATTCATGTCCATGCCTGACGCATTCATTATGACCTGCTAATGGTGTCGCCAAGTAGTACAGATTCTACAGAAGTACTGAACCTTGCTTTTATGGGTCTCCTAATTATTTAGAGTTCAAATCTCACTAATTCTTTATCTTTTAGGCAGCACGCACCATTACTATAGGGCTCAAGAACTTGTCATCCTTTTAACTTCAACTGATTTAGCATTTAAAACTTTTGACTTAGGAGTGTGGGCTTATCCCTATTGACCCTGGTGATTTTAAGGCGACTACACCTACTTCCGATCGACTATTCAACAAAATTACTACTAGATTTAATATGATATTAGTATATTATGCTTCTTTGATTAGCTCTCTTATGTTTTTATGTCTTACAATTATGCAGTCGTTTATGTTTATCTCAAAAGATTTTTATAAGAGGTAAAGGATGTTTACTAATTAGAACATTAGGGAGGAATCGTCTTAGCCACTTAGTGACGGTTTTTCCAAGCGCAACAAACTCAAACTCCAATTATACATAGAGGGGCTGTTTGGTTTGGTGTAAGTGGAAGGGTGGAACTCAAGTTCCAGCACTTCCGGTTTTTATTTTATTGTAAATCAAAACATAATGTAATTCAAGTTACATTAGACCTCCACTTCATCTACTCTTGAGTCTTGATTTCCCCCTTTGGAGTATTGAAACCTAAACTCTACTTTCTTTAGAATCGGTTAGAGTTACGGTTTTTTTTACTACAATGGGTTAAGATTACTTCCAAACAATATTGAGGGATTTAATTATTTAATAGGTTGGATTTTATAGGGATAAGTTTATCACTATATTTAGGGGGTAACGGAATCCACTTAACATCAAAACAAACAATAGAACTCAAAAAATTAATTTCACCAGCATCAAGTTACACCAAAACAAACAAAAGAAGTGATTGCAGGATCACTGTTAAAATAGTTAGCATCGGACTTGCTGTTTTGGTTGCATAACCATTTTGCTGTAGTGTTATCCTGTGTTCTCTCTTTTGTTGCTAATTTATCATCTGTCTGGCTAATGAGGTGTGGTAAAAATTAATAGAACTAATTAGCATCTTGTGATTTGTGCATAGTTAATGTTAATAGTAGAAATAAAATCATGTTTGTTATTTCTATCACAACTTAAGGAGAATTTACAGGATCAAGGTCAAATGTAGCCTCACATATTAAGAAAAGAAATACTAAAATCCATTGTTAAATGCGAAAGAGACTAGTAAAGAAGGTGAAAGTGTGCTTCGTAGCCCTCACAATTGATGGTTCTTGTCAAAGTTCCTTTGCAATTAGGAATATGACATTCCGTAATGAGGAGCAATTCAAATCAAATTGAAATGTTGGCCAAATATTTGCTCTGAAACTTCGTAGTCTCTGTACGTCACATTCAAATGTGCCAGTTGGTCCTCCCAAAATTAGTTGTGGACAAGGTGGTCCAAGATTATTAATATATGTGTTTGAGGAAAAGTGTAGAAACAGTGTTCATCAAAGTTAGAACGCGATATATTATTAGTCAAGTCAAAATGTATGACAAGAAGGCCATAGTGACCATTATGTGTTCAAAAAGCAATCTTTGCGTGTATAGTATGGTACCCAGAGTTGGGCTTGAACCTCACATTCACTGTAGGTGGAACCCGGAATAATGTGGACAGAATGATCACGAGTGTGGTGGGGAGCTAATCCCTTGAGCTTGGAGAAGATACAGAGAAGTCTTGCGAAATAGTAGTCAAATATTTTTACTGCAGTGAATCCCAGCCTTCTGAATATATTGGTCTGCTCGGAACCATCTTAAATCCGTAAAATGGTTGTCCAATTCGTTTCTTGCTGTAGTAGAGAAGTCAATCTTTTTCCTTTTTTTTTGAATTCTAGATTTATTTTAGGTCTGAAGGTTGATAACTGTCCATATATAGAATCCCTGTTATATCCCAACTCATGCTTGCAATGTTTTGCATTTAATTTATCAGTTATCCCAATATTTTCAATCTATTTTGAATAAGAGTGAGTGCAAGGCTAAAGTAGATGCAATTTAAGATGCAGTTGGGCAAATGAAGAAAGAGAAGAAACTGCAGGTGTGTTTTTTGTAATTTAGCCTAGAAACGAAGAATCATACTATTCAAACAGATAGGAGGAGTTTGTCCAAGTTCTAAAGGATATAAATTAATTGAAAACAAATTTGGTAAAAAGCATTTAATGCCTAAATCAAGAATGGCGAATTGATTTTCAGATGGAAATCCCTAGGTTGTTCAATTTAAACATTTATTTTTGTCTAGTTGATGGCTTGATGCAAAGGGAAAGGGCAGCCTAAATCTGTGAGTTTTTCCTGTAGAAATACTTAGATCATATTTGATGACATATAACTCCAACCAAGAAATTTTGTCTTGCTTCTTTGAGTCTTTCCAGTACTCGATGTCACGACATAATAAAAAATGTAAATTTAGCTTAGAAACATTCATGGTTTGGCGTGTCTCTCTTCCTCAAAAGAACTTTGTGGGAACCATTTCTTTTAATAAGACAATGATAGCATCTTGTATACATAATAGTATATGTTTAATAGAATAAAGACATCCAAATTTTGGTTGTCATGAATCTGAGGACGTTTCTTTGTCGTACTATTTTTACCTTTCAGTTAATGATAGCAGGTCATATGTTTATATCTATCGAGGATTATAGTGAATTACGATCTATCATATTTAATGGAGGGTTAAAATATATAGATAGCCTCTGTACTTTTGTGACTATAGCGATATGGATAGTCCATGCACTTTTGTGAATATAGCGACTTCGTTCCTAAACTTTACAGTCAGACATTTCAGTCACCAAACTTTCCCATGTAGTCATATCCATGTCCCAAATTCGTATATTTTTAATTCAGCTTGAGGACTGAATTATT
This sequence comes from Aechmea fasciata, assembly GCA_025177825.1. Classification (NCBI taxonomy): domain Eukaryota; kingdom Viridiplantae; phylum Streptophyta; class Magnoliopsida; order Poales; family Bromeliaceae; genus Aechmea; species Aechmea fasciata. The sequence continues at coordinate 8,278,176 of CM045945.1, forward strand.
CAAAGTAAAAAAGTTAGAGGTCCTAATCACTGTCATGAAAGTATAGGGACTGTTCCATGCATCCTGTCCTTTTGATGCATGACTAGGGGTGGAAACGAGCCGAGCTCGAACGAACTTACCTCGGCTCAAGCTCGGCTTGAAATTAATTTCGAGCCTAAATTTAGGCTCAAGCTCGGCTTGAAATTAATTCGAGCCTAGCTTGAGCGAGCCTAACTTCGAGTCGAGCAAGCTCGAGCCCTAAACGAGCCGCTTGAAATTCTTAACACCGTGCAATCTATAATTTAATTTTTATAAAACATTATCTAAAATTTGATACAAAAAATGTCTAATAGTTCAACATACAAAATGAATACATGAAATATGATTTTATAATATTAAAAAAATTAGGAAAAGCCACTCTGCGAGCAAGTGAAAAAGAGAGAGCAATTAGAGTAGAATTTTGCTGATTTGGTTTTGTGGGCCCAATAATCTAAATTCTATATACATATAATTAAAATACATAATATATATTATTTATATAATTAAAGTATATATTATATATAATTATATATAGAGAGAGTTCGGCTACTATACTGTTATGAGTATAGACCCATTTATACTCATAAGTTTTCGACCGTTAGATCTATCCTTTTGATCATTTCTATTCTAGGGGCCCACTCGATCCTACGAGACCACTATCATTCTAATCGCACATCCAACGGCCGAAAATTTATAAGTATAAAGGAGTCTATACTCATAAGAGTAATAGAAAAATAAATCTCTTATCTTAAAAAGAAAAGATATTTTGAAGGAAATATATATAGAAAAGAATCTTTTATAGGATAAAATATATTTTTTAGGATTTTCACACCAATAATCTATTATGGAGAAATTACGTATTCATTGCGATTTCTATTTCTATTCTTATTCTTATATTTAAAATTTTACGTAGAGGAAAATTGACGCTAATAAAATGGGCGCTAATTTTTCCACCGAAAAATAGGTCTGTCGACAGACCCAAATTCGAATATACGTGCTTTTATATATAGTATAGATATAGAGTTGAGGCTGGGATGCTATTGATAGCACCCAGCCAACTTTGCCACCTATTTTATAGCCCTCGGATTGCATCGAGATCCGTGCAACCTTTTCAGTGAAAAGTTTCCAAAAAGCTCTGTTAACCCTCCGTTATCTCTCTCTCTCACTCTCTCACTCTCTCACTCTCTTTCTCTCTCTTCTTTTCTTTTTTCTTTTCCTTTCTTCTCCACAAATCTCATCTCCCACCTCACCCCCAAATACCATCAGAGCCTTCTCCACACCCCGCCCACCTCGCCCGCTCGCCATTTTGTTTCTTTTTCCTTTTTATTTCTTCTCCTCTGCAAAACCCACCGAATCCCCCTCCCGTCTCGCTCGTGCACCGGCTCGCTCGCGCCCCAGCTCGCTTGGCCGCCCACTCGTGCCCCAGCTCACTCGGCCGCCCGCTTGCTTGCTCAAAACGTGATTCCTTCTCAGGTTTGAGAGAAAGAAACTCTTTTTTCTCTTTTTTTTTTGTTTGCTGTAATTTCCTGAAACTATTGACAGGAAAAAAAAAATTTCTCTCCATGTCAATCCTTGGATTTTTCTCTCCATGTAAATCCTTGTGATTTTCCTTTTTTGTTCATACATCTGTTTTGATGATACATAAATTGTTGAAGAACAAAGTAGTGATTATCATTAAGCCCACAATAATATATTTATAAATTGGAGAAATCTTGTCTATATAGTGTCCAGATTTTGCGTCGTTTGCATATTATATTTGTTCGTTTACCTTGCACATGCCTATTTAATTCAAGGAATGTCATGTTGATAGTGCACGACATGTCTCACCATATTCTGTGCTCCTGTCCACGTAGTTATAGATTAAAATGGTATATGTAAAGGAAAATAAGTGATTGGCATCCAATAATTATGAGTGTTTGCAGATCAAATTTAGTATTTCTTTACGGTAATCTTAGTTAGAGAAGAGCAATCAAACTGTTTGTCATTAAACCGGCGGTGAAGAGAAAAGATAGTAAGATAGTTCCACATCAGGAAATAGTGAAGGTGATTAAAGATTCCTTTGTGACTACAAAATGGCTATAAGCAGCAGATGTGCGACCGCAATAGTTTCTGAGGTTTGAGCTACATGTTTATAGGCTCCAGTTTATTCAGAATTAGTTGTTAATGTGTAATTGTAGAGGATAGCCTGAATGCTGTTGGATTTTGAACTTAAGCTGCGTAGCCATGTTGCCTGTTTTGGGTAGCAAATGGCAATTCCTCTTTGTAAATAGCAGCCGGCAATTTATTTTTGTCCACATATTGTAGATAGGACGACTCTGTAAGCTGTCAGCCGTTCTTCTCACTTTTCTTTTAAATTTCCTTTTAGTCTATTGTGCTTACTGATTTATCAATGTCAATTATAGTTCGACGCACATTCATTTTTTACTGTGCTTGCCTCTCCAGCTATATTCAGAGCTTTTGTTTGGTATTTTCAGATTAGCACGGCAACCTGTTCGCTGATGCTTTTTGGCTGGCGAATACGTAGAAATGTTTCTTAACAAAGAAAACTTTGTGCTGCTGTATACAGATGCCTCTCGACGAGGGGCGGGAGTCAAATACCGGTGGCGCCGAGGGTGAGGCTACGGAGAACTTCAAGCAGACATTATCTGGAGAAGAGATGCAGGATCAGCTGGAGCAGTTCACGCTGATAATGCAGCAGAAGTTCCTGGCGGGGGAAGACACGGAGCATTTCGACTATTCCCAGATCGACAACGATGAACGGCTGGACGATCATTGGGTCAGGGAAGCAAACTATGACGCCGAGGAGAAATACTTCGAGGAAGATTAGCTTCAGTACTGTAACTCTGCCCTTCTCGATCATCATCGTCTTATCTCTCTCTCTCTCTCTCTCTCCTCTTTTCTGAAGCTTCTGTTCCCTGTACAAAACGTTTCTTTCTAGCTTTTGAATGTTAACAGCCGTTCAAATGATTTCTTGGGTTTGTGGAGTTGTGAAGGTGCTTTTGGATACTCGGGGCTTTATCGGCCTTACTGTAAGATGTAGTCCTGTTTAAAAGAGTAATACATAGAAATTGTCTCGATAGATCCTTCCTATAGCAGAATCAAAAGCACGGAATTAAAGTTATTTTCGTTCCCTAACCTAATAATCAAGATTCTAAAAATTAAGAACAGAGATAAAAACATGCATGCAAAAACAAAATGGAACTTGTCTTTGTTTGAATAATCCGTAGCTAAAACTTTCATTTATCTGGAGATGATGGTTTCTAGCATCTAAAGCTCCTCATTCAGGGCTGTTTCTAAATTGGCCATTCAATATGATGTTGAGATTCAGTAGAAACCTTCAAGATATATATATTGAAATAGACCTTTAAAATTCACAGGTGCTATGAATGGGCACGGCTCACCAAATTGTGTTAATAAGAGCTCATTAAGGCTTAAGGCTTAGTTTGGTATTGAGGCCTGTCTAACGCTATTAGATAAAATAGAGTTGTGAAAAAATCATATAGAGATATACTTCTGTATTTTCCGATGGGACCGTAGAAAATATAACGTAACCGACTCATCGCGATATACGGAACGCAATATTATATCACAATTCCAAACGAAGCCTAAGAAGCTCCACTCAACCAAGTATGGTCATCCTACCTCTGTATCGGAGTAAAATATTTCTTTCATAATCCCTCTTTTTTAGCAGATCGGGACAGAAGCTCCACCAAAACAGATTCATATATTTGGATTCCTAACACTAACCATCCAGTTTTAAATAGAAAAAAACCTATAATTTATCGACCGACGGAGATTGAACTTATCGAATACGAGGAATGACAAATAAAAGTAGTGTAACGACCCAGCCCATTAGCAACAATAACTCGTTAGGCCCAACTACCGGCCCAAAATGCTTAAATCCACTAGTGTTTAAGTATCTTATAAAGCTAATGACAACCCCATTTCCATTCGGTGTGGGACTATTGGGGTGTCACAGACTCCCCCCGTTAAGGCCCTGACGTTCTCGCGCGTCAGTCCAATCACACACAGCCCACGATCCCAGGCGATGTGAGACTCATCTCGCTAGCCCGTCATCTAGACCCTAGCTCAGCCAAGACTTGTCACACATGTCCGCTGGTGAACCGGCTCTGATACCAAATGTAACGACCCAGCCCACTAGCAACAATAACTCGTTGGGTCCAACTACCGGCCCAAAATGCTTAAGACCAGTTATTATTACTAGTGTCTAAGTATCTTATAAACCCAATAACAACCCCATTTCCATCCGACGCGGGACTATTGGGGTGTCACAAGTAGAGTGCATGGATGGATTGATTAGTGAGGTATATGCAAAAATATTTTAGAACCATAAAAAAAACTCAAATTAGAAGAATTGAAAGGTAAGATAGTGAATTCAAAATTTGCAAATACTAGCCTTTGTTTCATATTGTTGTTATCTTTTAAATTTTTTTTCAAGTAGCTAGAAATTCTATGTGGAAGTGTTGGGAGAAAATATGTACAAGTCCTGTTTGCTAGCATATCTAGCTACTATAATTTGTGTTAAAAGAATATTAAAAACTAGGGGCAATTGCTTATATACCTCTGAAAAGTTCCCGATTTTCCGATTTACCCCTCTTAGAAGGCTAATATTGAAAATACCCCTCCTACGTTCCAACCTATTTCTAATATACCCTTAGAGTTAAAATCTATTAAGTAACTCTGTTATCTCTGTAAAATTACTATTTTGCCCTTTTCAAATATACCTTTCTACCATCATTGTCTTTCTTATTTGCCCTTAAAGTCAAGGGCACAAAAGTATTTAGACTTTTGATTTTTTCCAATATACCCCTCTACCGTCACCAACCTTTCTTATTTGCCCTTAAGTTAAGGGCAAAATTGGTATTTTAATTTTTTTTAACTGTGGTAGATATTTAACTCACGTTTAACCCAGATTAACTTAACAGGAGATAACTGCGGGGGTATTTTGCAATAACGGTCGAACGTATGAGGGGCATTTTAGAAAGAAAAAAAAAAGTAGGGATAGATCGGATATTTTCAGACGCATGAGGGGTATATAGGCAATTATTCCTAAAAACTACCAGCAATACCAAACACGATCTCCAGTAGTCAATTCCAAATAGCCCAAAAGTTCATAGTAGGTTAGCATATTTTTTACCAAGAAAAATAGTCGAGCGCTTTAGAAATTAATTCAAATGCTATAAAATAGTGGTGGGAATCTTTCAGATTTTCGACGTAGATTTTCGAGAACTTCTGAGAAGCTAAACTTTATCAAGGGTTTGTATAATATTGAAGGTCGATTAGCAAAAGCTAGTGGGGCGAATAAAGTTCGGTGAGAGTATATAGAGAGATGTTTCTTTATTTTCCGATGAAATTGCAAAAATTAATTATATTCTAATATATAATGACCCGACGTGTTGTTATTTATAAAAACAATCCATCACACTTACTCAATATATATTGGGGCGGTTTGGCCGGATATAATTAGAAATATAGTTAAAAATTTAGTAGATATAATTACATACATGTAAATTTGGTTAATGTAGTAGAAAACAATGCAATTATAAACAATTTCTTTGATTTCATACAATGAAAAAGTATATTTTTAAAATTTTATTACTTTATATATATATATATATATATATATATATATATATATATATATATATATATATATAGAGAGAGAGAGAGAGAGAGAGAGAGAGAGAGAGAGAGAGAGAGCTTTGCTAGAATACTATCGGCAGTAAACCGAGCAGTTTACTACCGATTTGTTTTCAATGATAGAGCTTCCAAATCGACGAGCGGCACCGTTGAACATGATCTAGACCATTTAAATTATCTAGAAATCAAATTTCATGATTTTTTGGCATCACTAACTGAACGATCAAAGGTCACAAAATCTATAATTTTAATGGTCGATATGGTGCATTTGCTCGTTTAACGGTATAGAAGAATTCAAATCAACTAAATTTTTGTTAGAAAATTCTTTAAACTATTTAAAATAAGATCTAGACTTTAGATCTCAAATATAAAAATTGTATCATCACTTTTTTAAGAATATTCATTTCCATTCATTTTTCTGTTCACTTGATGGACAAGAGAACAATATCGAAAAGGTGTTAAATTTGATTTCCAGATAGTTTAAATAGTTTAGATCATATTTAACAGTGCCGATCATCAATTTGGAAGCTCTATCATCGAAAACAAATCGGTATAGTATTCTAGCAGAGCTCTATATAGATGATGAGATTACCTTCAATATAATTTTTTTTTTTTTGAAAAACAATTAGGAAGAGAAGTTTGTTTTTTGTTTATAATTACTCACTTCAAGTGTTGCAGTCGAAAATGCGACAAATTTGGATATAATTCTAAAATCTACATTCAGTTGGGCCTTCTCACGCAATTCCAACTTCTTTTTTTCTTGAGAGATAAATAGAATGCTACCAGCTTTGTTTATTTCATTTAGAAATAAACTTAGATAGAAATGTGAATCAACTAGGATTCGAACTTGGATCTCGGATACCAACCACCAAGCCCTCTGTCACTTGCTCTAGGGATATATGGTCGGTAATTCCAACCAAATTTAAATACATATAAACTAAATACTAGAATTAGATTTGTATGCAGTTACAATTATAATAACTACAATATAACCAAACAAGTAAACATGGAGTTAAGAATAAGTGGGACCCTTTCCTACTAGCCTTAGCTATGCGAAGCAAAAGGATTTAATTTCACACGTGAAACTCACCAAACTTGTTCCATTTGGGACACGTGCGATTTGCCACAACATGCAGTTGATGTTAAACGTGGCCCAATTCCACATTTGCTATCCCCAAAAGTGCTTCGCCCAAAAGCTCCTGCCGCAAGTGTAGCACGTGGCACCTTGTGTCAAAATCATGCGTTTGTTTTTTTCCCATGCATCTAATAAAGTTGCCTGCTTGTAGGGCACCCATCCCTATAGTTCGACAATCCAGCTCGCTGTTCATGCATGAGTGAATTTGTGTTCGATTTGAAATGAGCTCGAGATCGATCATTTATTTAATAATCGAGCCGAATATCAACTTGATCGGCTCATTTGTGTTCGGCTCGATATTGTTTTCAGCTCGTTGTTCGTGAATCAACTGGGGTTCGACTTGAAATGAGCTTGAGATCGATCGTTTGTTCAATAAGCGAGCCGAACACGAGCTGAGATAAGCTCACTTGTGTTCGGCTCGATATTGCTTAAAGATATTTGCCTGTAGGGCACCCACCCCTAGAGCTAACATCTAGTTCGTTGTTCGTATGTCAGCTAAAGATCGTTTGTTTAATAAACGAGCTGAATACGAGCTGCAGCAAGTTTGTTTGTGTTCGACTCGATATTGCTCGAATATATATATATATATATAGGGGTGAGCTAATTCAAGAAGTATTAATCCATTGTTACTTCTAACTTTTTCATATTTAAATCAATCCTTGTAATCGCTACTAGCCTTTGAATCAATACTATTTTACTATTTGGATTATAAAAAGATTTATATTTTGTAAATTTTAATTATTAAATTAAGATAATTTCTAATTTTCTATTTTTTAAAATATTTTATCAAGTAATAGAGCTGACAATCTAACTTATTATTTGCGAGTCCACTCGTGTTCGGCTCGTTAACAAACAAGCCGAACATAAGCTAAATTTTTTAGCTCGATTTTTTAGACGAGTCAGCTCTTGTTTGGCTCGTTAATAGCCCTATATATATAAAACCTACTTAACTTATGTACTATTCTGGCAATAACCACCTAAACTTAACACAGTGAAATTATAACATGAAAAAATAATCATCAAATGACTTAAATCAAGTAAATAAAAATATTTACATAATAAAATTAAAACTTTTAAAGATTAGATAGTCATATCAAATTAATGTGTTTGTATTTGTAATAACTAACACTACAAAAGTCAAAAATAGACATTATAAACCCTAAGTTTAAATCTAAATTTAGTAATTTCAAATATGCACTACCACACACTTTGAAAGGCTTAATTATATATTGAATAATTTCTACTTCAATAAAGTTATATACCAACACTCTTTTATGCACCCACCATCCATGGTTAGATGCAGATGTAGCCACAGTACTCTTTGGTGCCATTCATAATTAATTGATTATGAGGTAAAGTGTCCATCATTTTCTTTCTCCTCAAAACATCCACCCTATTTTTATCTATCCTAGATATTTTCAATCATGTTTTTCTTTTTCTTTTTCTTTTTTTTTCCTTTTTCCAATTTAGGTTATAGAAACGAAATTGTATTGGATGATCATGCAACGACTCGACCTATCAGCAATAATAATTCATTGGATCTAATTAAATCACCTACCTAAAATACGTAAGCCTATATAGTTATATACCTTCTACACATTAGTTATGTCTAACACATTCAGACTTATATACCTCTATATCTAGTCATAACTATTCGATGTGGAACTATTCTTAAGTCTCGGAATGTCACACTCCCATCCTTAAGCCTTGCCGTTCTCGTCTTTGGCAGACTCAATGACAAATATATTCATAGGTGATGTGAGATTCTAATGGTATAACACTTCGCACCGTAAAGCATTTAACTTTCACACTTTCGACTGATATTCAGTTCTGATATCAAATATAATGATTCTGCCTACTAGCTCAGGTCCAAACTACTAGACCAAAATACTTTAACTCGATTATTGTGTTTAGCTCATTCAAGTTTATATTTTCACATCTAGCGATAGCTATTCAATGTGGCCAGGTCTATCTCAAGCCTCGGAATGTCACAAATCGTAGCTCCGTGGGTGCTTCTTATCACAATAGTTATGCAAAATATTTATTTGAATTTAAATTGAGGTCTATCGATCCTAACCTTGGGTTTCACTTTAAATTGAATTTCTAACTTCTTAGATCATTATTTTTAGATTATTTATCTGGATATAATAGAATCATCAGAAAAGTAAGATATACAGTTATGATATATAGAAAGTTTAAGGAATAGCTTTTCAGTGCACTCTTTTATCTGAAACAAACAATTAAGAAGTAAAATTATCTTTTTGAAAACTTTGAAAATAAAGTATTATCTTAGATGCAATTTTTTTTCTTATTATCTGACGTACATAAAACGTACAAGTGAACCGACCGTCCCTAGAGCAAGTGGCAAAGGGCTTGATGGTTGGTACCCGTGACCCTGGTTCGAATCCTAGTTGATTCACATTTATAGCTAAGTTTATTTCTAAACGAAATAAACGAAGCGGGTAGTGTCTTCTCCTATCTCTCAAAAAAAAAAAAAAAAAAAAAAAAACGTACAAGTGAACTGTTAGGAAGTTCTGGACCAAGCTCATGCCCACACGAGCCTAAAGATTTGATATATCTAGCTAATTTAACTCATTTAAATTATAAGCTCTTAATAATATTCTTTTCTTTTCATATCTAAACCAATTAACTCCCCCTAATGGTTTTCTCTGAGACATGGTCACAGCAGAATTTTTTTTTTTTTTTTAAACCTGCCCCCCAGGGTATGCCAGATCCCCCCCAAATACAGAGAATCCACCGTCCACACGGCCCGAGTCTCTCATGTATCCGCACGGGCGGCGCAGTACAAGTCCAACGAATACAACCACGAATACAAGGACGATTCTACGTCTACATATCCATACACCGTTCACACTGATTCTCATTCAGGATTTAAATATAACCATATAAAATCTTTTTGAAACTGTTCCCTACACGATAACTCTTTATCTTTTGAAAACACACTACCACGAGGGGTAGACATGGCCATTAATATAACCGAGTCCATGGGTTTAACTCGTGCCATGCACTCAGAAATTCATCCTTAGCTATGCACCTGAATTGCGTCTGTCGAGTCTCCCTACTTTTGAATGCACCAACCATCACTACAACAAAAATAGATTATAATGACACATGTTTAGAACACTTTTGTATAAGTGTTCTATTTATGCCAAAACTTAAAAAAATATCTACTAATGACCAAATATAAAGTCCAATCCAAATTCGAAAATAAAAGGTTACTCTACTTATCCCACCGTACCGAGCCCATTCAATCCGATTACAAACAGAAAAGGAAAAAAAAATCGATTATCATCTTCCCTTCTCCTATCATTCAATCTATTGAAATTCTAGACAAAGAACCCTTCCCTCTCGTCCTCCTCCGCCACGATAGAGTTTCGACGGTTGTTAAATGCGTAAATGAGTGTTAATAAATTAGCAGCACTTTTTTTAGATTATAGCGAGACTCCTTAACTAACTATCACTATATACCTAGTTAGTGACCCCACATATAGCAACACTTTTTAAAAGTGTTGGTAATTAATTTAGCCAACAACATTTTTTTTTACCTGTACCGACATTTAAAAATGTCGCTATAGACCGTTTTGTTGTAGTGCATTTGCATGAGTCCATACGCGCGCCGAACTTCCCCCTCTTGAGTCTAATTTTTTAGTGCATCAAACCACTAACTCGATCACACCGCGCCACTTAAACTACTACTTATTACTTATTAGCGAGTTCTGAGCCCAGCGCAAGCCTAAGCCCACACGAGTCAAAGAACGTGATATATATATATATATATATATATATATATATATATATATATATATATATATATATATATATATATATATATATATATATATATATATATATATATATATCACGTTCTAGTGTGTATCAACTCTTTTACGATCTCTTATAATTAATTATCCGACACGGAGTTATTGATCATATATATGAGAACTCTCTTAACAAGAACAAGTTTTTTCTTCACCATTATTTGAATAAATATTTATCATAATTGCTATTGAATATGAAGTGCATAATACAGAGGAAAAAACAATCCTATTGTACCATATATATATTGGAGATAGTGAAAGGCCTAATAATAAGACAATATTATAATTTCACATTAAAAATAATATTTAAAATAATTTTGCATTTCGCATTTTGCGCAACATAAAACTCTTCAATGAGATATTGTTACCCCCACATAACTGTTGCAAGCAAAATTTGGGCGTAAATTTTATACCTTCTTATTTAAGAATCAGTTTATTAATTCGCCCTGATCTTATCAAATTCTGTAATATTAAATGCCTATATATCCTCCTGTCGAAGGATCACTTTATTCACGCTAATATTATTAATCTCTTTTTTTAATATTATAAATTTAGAAGAGATATCTAAATCTCCAAATAGGTGCAATATAAAATTTATATTCATTTTTTGAATATATATGTAACATTCCTCTTTTTAGAAAGGCAATTTAATTATTAGGTGCAGCTCCTTAATTGCAATAATCTTTTATTTATTATTTTTGCTGTTCTTTAGTAACAACAAATATATATCATATGCTTTTAGAAGCAGGAGAGCTCAACATGCCTCATAATTTTTGAGAAATACTTCAATACACCATTTAAATCTTATGTAAATCTTGATTTTTTTTTTTTTTTTGCATGGATGGTTGAGATGTAATATGATTCTAGAAGCTACTTACTATTTAGGCATAGGTACCATTCCCCAGATACTTATTTAAATGGTATTTTGGTCATAGAAAAATACTTTAGCCTACAAAACCGATTTTATCCAACTAAAAAATACTATAACTTTCTCAAATACCTACAATAATAGTTGGAATTCAAATTATAACTAAATTATAAATTTAAATGCAAAGCAACATAACAAACTTAATTATAAATCAAATTCAATTTTTAAATATAAGACACAAATTTAAAATAAAACTTTCAGTTCAAATTCAAAATTTTAATTTAAATCAAAAATTAAAATTTGGTTTTCGATTAAAAGTACAATGTAGATTCAAAATTTAAAAGTTTAATATAAATTTTGAAATTAAAATTTTACATTACAATACCAACTTCAAAACTTTAAATTTAAATTCAATATTTTTTTGAGTTTGATACTTAACAAATTGGGTATTATCTAATTTAATAAGTAACAAAACTAAATAAAAGATACTGACAAATTTAGTATTCACTACTAATTTTTTTTCAATGTTGTCATATTAACAAATTCAAATTGGTAACCTATTTAATAGATTACTTTATGTAAAATCCAACTATACCCTTTACTAATTAAGAGTTTAATTTTAATACTTATAATGTACTGAAGCATTGCTCATAATTTTTTTAACGGTCAAATCACCTCAGCATTTATACAGCACTAATAAAATAACACATCATTAATATTTCAATACGGATCAAAGTGATCCAACTCTAAGAAGTCACAAGCGAAAATACTATATATTATTGATCAACTCTATTATTCTTCTAATCATACTTCTTGGGCACAAAAATGTTGGAAATTAAAGAGGGTCCCTCCCAAAAAGTTGTTTTGTTATTGAAATCAATTGGATCCTCTAAGCCACTCTTTTTCCACCTTTTCGGCGCGCCGAGCCCTCCCCATGCACCCATATTTCCCTCCCTCACGTATCATGCACATGCACATGCACATGCACATGCACAAGCTATATATATACACACACACACACATCATCATCTTCTACAAAGTGTACAACATATTGTTTTAAGTACAAAGTAGAATCTAATTAAGCAGAGCAAAAGATGAAGCTTGGTGTATGGAGAGGTTGTTCCTCACCAACTTCTCTATCATCTCACCGTTGCTCATCTCCACTGATCAAGTGTTCCTCCTCCTCCTCGGGTCCGTCGACACTCCGCGGCCGCTCCACCGCGAGGATCGGGAGGCGGTGGGCGGAGTACCAAGGCGCCGACGACTGGGCCAGCCTCCTCGACCCGCTCGACGACACCCTCCGCCACGAGATACTCCGCTACGGCGAATTCGCCCGCGCCGCCTACTCCGCCTTCGACGCCGACCCCCGCTCCCCTTCCTACGCCGCCTGCCGCTTCCCCAAGCACTCCCTCCTCCGCCGCGCAGGCCTGTCCCGCACTGGCTACCGCGTCACGCGCCACCTCCACGCCACGACTGCCGCAGCAGTTCCCCGATGGATCGCCGATGCCGGAGCCCCCTCGGCGCTCTCGCGGCGGTCGAGCTGGATCGGGTACATCGCGGCGTGCAGGGACGAGGCCGAAATCGCCCGGCTCGGCCGCCGCGACGTCGTTATCGCGCTCCGCGGCACCGCCACCTTCCTCGAGTGGATCGAGAACTCCCAAACTTCTCTCACTGGCTTGGATAGCGGCACTTCCGACAAAGTGTCGGAGCCGATGGTGGAGCGCGGTTTCTGGAACCTCTTCACGACCGCAGTCGCTCCGCACGGGAGCCTGCGGGCGCAGGTGCGCGAGGAGGTGGGACGGATCATCGACGCGGCGGCCGCGACGGCGACAACGGATGCGTACCCGTTGAGCTTCACAGTGACCGGGCACAGCCTCGGCGCGGCACTCGCGGTGCTCGCCGCGCACGACATTGCCGACACTTTTTGCCAGGGCGGCAGCGACCGCAAGGCGATGGTGACGGCGATATCGTTCGGCGGACCGCGGATCGGGAACGAGGGGTTCCGACGGAGGGTGGAGGGGAGCGGGTGCAAGGTGCTGCGGATAGTGAACGCCGGCGACGTCGTGACCAAAGTGCCGGGCTTCGTGGTGGAATCGGATGACAACGACGGCCGCGGGTGGTGGCGGAGGGCGACGACGGCACTGGGGTGGGCGTACGCCGACGTCGGACGTGAGCTACGGCTGCGAGGAGGAGACGGCAGCGGCGGCGGCGGGGGCCGGGGATCGGCGAACCCGGTGGAGTGCCATGACCTCGGATTGTACCTTGACCAAGTCAACCAGCTCCGTGCCACGTGTCATTAATTCATTGGCAGCCGCATTGTCCACGTGGCTCTTAGTTGAGTTTGACCTTTTTGACCGCAGGAAGAGCTTCATGGAGCCAGGATTTTTTAGCTTCATGATCATCTGATAAAAAGTAGCATTTATGTCGAAATTAAAGGCACGTATGTATACAATTAATTAATTTATTATTTTTGAGAAATATGTATATATGTGTGAGGTTGTGGCACATTTTTGTTCATGAAATTTACAATTTTATTTTTTCTAATAAGCTAATATGCAACGTTGATCGAAATTGTCTAGTTGCTGCAATTCACGAAAGGCATAATAATATATATAATAATAATTTAGGTAAAAAAAAATTGTATTTGGGGTTTCCTATGAAATGAGGTATGGAACAGAACCACTATGAAGAAGTTTCCTATGAAATGAGGTATGGAACAGAACCACTATGAAGAAGTTCCGGGAGTTACGAAGGAAGTTTCGGACTCATATTGTTCATGGGTTGAGAACGAAAGATTCGATCTTATAGAGTTCAACTCCCGTTGTTCCTCAGTAGCTCAATAGTAGAGCGGTGTACTGATTGGTCGTAGGTTCGAATCCTATTTAGGAAGATTTGATTAATTCTCACTTAAAGAATGAAGAATTGAATTAAAGGGCTCGGCGGAAAGTGGGCTTCTCCTGAAACTTTATTCGACGCTTCGACAAGAGTTGAATTGTGGCACCTGATAGAGTTCAGTGGCAGAGACAAGAACACGAAGTTCATTGATAACGCCACGATCCTTAAAAGAAGCAAGAATAGAATGAATGAATTGCGTATAATTGAAAACACGTTACCAAACTTTCTCATGATATAGCAAATACGAACGTTTGAAAAAGTACCGCCTATAAACATCAAGGTTTTTAATTTACTGACACTTTAAAGTATCAGGTTATATATCACCGACGCATGATGTAAACATCTGTGTGTGTGTGTGTATATATATATATATATATATATATATATATATATATATAGGGGCACCGCTTATATACTCCCGAAAAGTTCCCAATTTTTCGATTTACCTCTTAGAAGGCTAATATTGAAAATACCCTCCTACGTTCCAACCTATTTCTAATATACCCTTGGAGTTAAAATCAAGTAACTCGTTATTTCGTAAAATTATTATTTTGCCATTTTCAAATATACCCTTATACCATCATTGTCTTTCTTATTTGCCCTTAAAGTCGTGGCACAAAAGTATTTCGACTTTTGGTCTTTTTCAATATACCCTTCTACCGTCACCAACCTTTCTTATTTGCCCTTAAGTTAAGGGCAAAATTGATATTTTAATTTTTTTTAACTGTGGTAGATAGTTAACTCACATTTAACCCAGATTAACTTAACAGGAGATAACTGCGGGGGTATTTTGTAATAACGGTGGAACGTATGAGGGGCATTTTAGAAAGAAAAAAAAAAGTAGGGGTAGATCAGATATTTTCAAACGCATGAGGGGTATATAGCAATTATCCCATATATATATATATATATATATATATATATATATATATATATATATATATATATATATATATATATATATATATATATATATATATATATGTAACGCTCTTCATGACCAATTTGCATAAAAAATTCATTGGTTTTGAGCTTTTACAAAAGTAGTTCATCTTTTTAGATTTTGCAAATTCAAACCATTTGCAGGCGGCATGGCGGCCTCGGCACTGGCGGCGGGGCGTTCCCGCCTATTCATTTTTTTTTTTTTTTTTTTTTTTTTTTTCTCTCTCATTTTTCTCTCGTTTTTTTTTCTATCTCTTAGAAGGGCGGCGAAGGCCGATAGAGGCGGCCCGCCTCGCCTCTATCCCGTGCGCCCTCGCTCTCGCCCTCGCCCGTGTACCCTCCATTCACCTTTGTCACCTCCGATCTGCCGAGCCTGCACCACGACCCTCTTTTTTTTTTATCTCATTCCTTTTTAATCTCTTCAATCCGCCTCTACCGTCTCCGCAACTCTCCACGACAATAATGAAGACACTGCCGTATCTTCTTCCTCGCCTTTCGCCGCGTTGGAGAAGGAGAACTCGGAGTGAGTGCGAGTAAGAGCGGAGCCGCGAAAAACAGATGTAAAAATAAAAAAATAATAATAAAATATTAAAAAAATATATATTTCTACAAGAAAAGTAAAAAATTATAAAGAAAAGAAGACGATGATGAAGTTGCACTGTTTCAAGAGAACATTGTGCTGTTTCAGAAAAACGTTACACTATTCTAGAGGAAACTTACACTCTTTAAGAGAAAATTTTATTTTTTTGGACGAAAATTATACTCTTGGGATAAAAATTACCCTGTTTCTCCTCTTTTTCCTCTTTCTTCTCCTTCCTCTTCGTTTTGTGTGTTCTTCTCCGCCCATCTTTCTTCGCCCTCCACTTCTATCGACAAATCCTCCACTATCGCCGAGGTCATGCCGCTCGCCTCCTCGCCTCCAACACCGCCGAGGCCGCGCCGTCCCGCCCTTCTACGCACACCCCGCCTTCCTCGCCTCCTACCCCGCCGAAGCAGCATCGCAATCCTCTTTTCTTTCTTTTTTTTCTTTCCGACCCTCCTCCACCGCCACAGAGGGAAAAAAAGAGATAGTCGGAGAGAGATAGGCAAAGGATCTGCCGACGGAGGTGGAGGGCAAAGAAAAGATGGACGGAAAAGAAACACATGAAAACGAAGAGAAAGGAGAAGAAAGAGGAGAAAGAGAAAAAACAATGTATTTTTTTTCTCCAAAGAATACAACTTTCATTCAAAAAGTGCAACTTTTCTTCAAAGAGTGTAACTTTCGTTCAAAAATATAATTTTTTCTTAAAGAGTGCAAGTTAATTTCCTATAAAATATATAATACAATATTTCTCTGAAATAGTGTAACATCCTCTTAAAACATGACAACTTCATCATCTTCTTCTTTTCTCACTGATTCTTTATTTTTCTTGTAGAAAAAGGTTTTTTTTATATATATTATTCTTTATTCTATTTCTTTTATTTTTCGCATCTTTTTTTCTTGACTTCGCCTCACCCGTACTCGTTCGAGTTCTCTTTCTCCGTCGGCATCGGTGCCGTGCGGTGAAGGCGGAGAAAGAAGATACGGCACTATCCTCGTTACTGCCGTAGAGGGTCGCGGAGGCGGTGGAGGTGGGTCGAAGAGAAAAAAAAAAAAAAAAAAAAAAGAGGGGAAGATGACGTGATATTGCCCTCTTTACTGTTGTTAAAAATCTGGGGGGCGATGGAGAAGGGGTCGAAGAGAAAAAACAAAAAAAAAAGAGTGGTGCGGCCTCGGCAGAGTTGGAGGTGAGGAAGGCAGGGCGTGCACGAGAAAGGCAGAGCGACACGACCTCGATGATGTTGGAGGCGAGGAGGGAAAGTCAGCGTGACCTCGGCGAGGGTGGAGAATCTGCCGATGGAGGTGGAGCTAGGGTGAAGAAGAGATGGACGGAGAAGAAACACACGAAAACAAAGAGGAAGAGGAGAAATAGTGTAATTTTTGTCCAAAAAGTACAACTTTCACTCAAAGAGTGCAACTTTCGTTCAAAAAGTACAACTCTTCTCTACGAAGGTATAGTTTTTTCTCTTTAGTGTAAGTTTTCTCAAAAATTGTGCAACCCTTTTCTCAAATAATACAACATTCCCTTGAAATAGTGTAACTTCATCATTTTCTTTTTTCTCTCCGATTCTTCATTTTTCTTATAGAAAGAAAAAATTTTCTTTATATTTTATTCTTTTTTTTTTTTGCATTTTTTTTTCTCGGCTTTGCTCTCACCTGCACTCGCTCTTAGTTCTCATTCTTCGACAATGACGTTAGTGTTGGCACCGGCGCTGGTGAGGGTAAAGGAAAAGAATGTGGCACTCTCCTCATTACCATAATGGAGGGTCGCGGAGGCGGTGGAGGTAGGCCAAAGAAAAAAAGATAACAAGAGAAAAATATGAGAGGAAGAGGGTGTGGCGTTGCCATCTTTACTATTGTAAAGGACCGGAAAGACAGTAGAGGAGGGTTAGAGAGAGAGAGAAAAAAAAAAGATAGCTACGCGGCCTCGGCGGTGAAAAAGTTGGAGGGATGGTGCACAGGCAAGAGCGAGGGCACGCGGGACAACGGCGAGGCGGCCCGCCTCCTCTTTTGCTGCCCTCTTCGAAGAGAAATAAAAAAAAAGAACGAGAGAAAAAAAAAGGAGAGAAAAAAGGAATAAGAACATTTTGGTCAGCTGAACAAATCGGCAATATCCAAAAAAAACGGCCTATTTTTAACTAATGAATTTTTTTATGCAAATTGGCCACTCTTCATTTACCCATATTTTTTTAAAGCATATGGATATGCATATGATTTGAAGAACTGTTGATATGATACATTGTTGCCTAATTCTAGCTTTCCAAACCCCAAAAAGTGCTTGGCCCAAAAGAGTGTTACTGGGGCCCTATTAATAGCCCATTTATTTTGTGCATTATATATCTAGCTAGGCTTAATTTCTATGTACAAGATGATCATTTTACTCCTACAAAGTAACTCTTTTTTCCTTTAAAAAAATTTATTGTATGTTGAAGTAGAAATTGAAAGATAAACAATGAGACTTAATTTTAGTGTTCTGAAATGAATTGAAAATGAATGAGAAAGAAGATAGTAAAGGGACTACTGACAATTCTTTTTTGTTTTTTTTTTGACATGTGGATCAATTATTACCACATAAAACTGCAAAGCTTAAAAAGTTGTTTGGATGAATAGAATTAAGGACTTAAGTATCACACATGCCGTATTTATCGTATCAAACCGTGCCAATAAGCTATCGATACGATACAACTCTCGTATTGATGGCACAGTCCAAATCCTTTTACTTTAAATTCGTAACTAAATTTTCAATAAAATTTAAAAAAATTGATAAATATACATAATAAGCAATTAAAAAAATTTTGTTGCTAAAGAAAATAAATTTCATATTATTATGTGTTGACATATTATATATCTTTGAATCAAAATTACGTAGTTTTGAATGTTGTAATTCAGTATTTGGCAAGACTAAAGATTTCTTTGGAATTGCGAAAAAATTATATTACGTACGTGTGGTGAGAAAGTACAATAGAAAATTATTCTGTTTGTATAGTTATAATATATATTTTCTATAGTTTCAACAAAAAAACAAAAAAGTATATTTCAATATGTTTTGGCCTATCTCAATACTATACAGAAGTAAATCATAAAAGAATCCAAATGGGGAATAACTCACAAGCTGATCCAAAAACAAGAATAATCAAATAGCAACATTTTGCACACACAATACCAAGTAGTAGCTAGTCGTTTAGTGCTTATATATATATATATATATATATATATATATATATATATATATATATATATATATATATATATATATATATATATATATATATATATAGAGAGAGAGAGAGAGAGAGAGAGAGAGAGAGAGAGAGAGAGAGTCTATCTATCAATAAGACGAAGATTCTGCTACCAAGTTTTCTGCCGTTAGATCTGCCCCTTTGATAATTTTTATCCGTTAGATCATACTATTCAACCACCCACCCACGCACCCCTAGGGGGCCCACATCATTCTGACCGCAGATCTCACAATACAATGGCCAAAAACTTTATAGCATCAATGAGTTGGTGCTATTAAGGGCGTAGTAGCCTAGTTCCACACGCGCACACACACACACACACACACACACACACACATATATATATATATATATATATATATATATATATATATATATATATATATATATATATATATATATATATATATATATATATATATATATATATATATATATATATATATATATATATATATATATATATAGAGAGAGAGAGAGAGAGAGAGAGAGAGAGAGAGAGAGAGAGAGAGAGAGAGAGAGAGAGAGAGAGATAGAGCTAGAATACTCCTAAAAGCACCATAGGAGTGGTGCTTTTGAGTTTTTAGCCTTTAGATGGAGAGATGTAGGGTTGGGATGATTGTGGTAGGTCGTGGTAGGTGGTGGTAGGTGGAATAGTGTTTGATCCAATGGCTATTAGTAATCAAGAAGTAGATCTAAGGGCTAAAAACTTAGAAGCACCAAAAGCTTGGTGCTTCTAAAAGTATTCTAGCTCCACTATATATATATATATAGTGCGTCTTATGGAAGCACGGAGGGCTCCGTGCTTCCATTTTGTTTTCGATGTTCGGACTTTCGAATCGACGATCGGCTCCGCTAGAGTTGATCTAGAGTATTTGAAGTATCTAGAAAATAAATTTTGCGATTTTTCGATATCATATGCCAAGAGATCAAAGTGGCTCAAAATCAATGGCTAAAAATAAAAATCTTACAAAATATGATAATATGACATTAAAATTTTAGATCAAAGTTATTGATCTTGTTTTATATGGTATAAAGAATTTTCTATCAAAATTTCATGTGATTTGGGTATTTCTACACCGTTAAAAACTTGCAAAACCACGACCATTAAAATTAGTGATTTTGAGCCCCTTCGATCACTAGACAAATGATATCGAAAAATCGCAAAATTTATTTTCTAGGTACTTCAAATACTCTAGATTAAGTCTAATCCGATCGTCGATTAAAGTCCGAACATCGAAACAAAGTGGAAGCACGGCGTGCTTATAAAAGCATACGACAACTATATATATATATATATATATATATATATATATATATATATATATATATATATATATGTCCATTCTTATCTTTATCATTAGCGGAGGTATCGGTGCTACCAGACTCCACGATTAGATCTACCCATGATGGTTTTTCAGGTTAGTCATCTTATTGACCAGAAGCCTTGGCTCCCAACCTATGGCCGAGCCACGCGTAATAGCCGTGTTGGGACGCATCGATAAGAAACCCGCATTTCGTTAATTATTTGTTTTTCGATGATATAGATCAAGACAAGAACATGATCTATACCACTTGAAATATCTTAAATGAGAAATTTAAATTTAGCAATTTTCGACTATCATTTGATCAGGCTCTATTTGCTGATGATATGATAAAAAGTTTCAAATTTTGTAATTTTAATGATTTGATATGAAGGCGTTTTCTTGTTTAACGTAGCGTAAGATATATCCAAATCAATTGAATTTTTGTTAGAAAATTTTTAAACTATTTTAAACAAGATCTATTCTCTGGATCTTGATTACAATACTCATATCATCATTTTTTTTAAGTAAATATTCATTTTCAATACCGCCAAGGCCGTTTTTTATGTCCACTCGAGGGGATGGATAAGAAAAACAATATCAAAAATATATAAAATTTGATTTCTATATAAAATTTGATTTTAAATATTTTAAATGGTATAGATCATATTAAACGGTGCGCGCCGATCATCATCATTTGGATTCCATGGATCGTAGGGGGTCATAACAAAACAAATGGATAGCAAAGAGGCGTTTGTGGAACCTGGCATTAAAATAATATTCGACCCTAGCTCAACTATATATATATATATATATATATATATATATATATATATATATATATATATATATATATATATATATATATATATAGTTGAGCTAGAATGCTTATCGATATAAGAAAGACTTCGCCACCCATTTGTTTTCGATGATAGAGCCTCCAAATAGATGATCTATACCGTTGAACATGATCTATACCACTTGAAGTATTCGTAAATTAAATTTTAAATCTTTTCGATATCATTTGCCCGATGATAAAAAAGTTTCAAATTTTGTAATTTTAATGATCGATATGAGGCGTTTTCTTGTTTAACGGCGTAAAGATATCCAAATCAATTGAATTTTTGTTAGAAAATTCTTTAAACTATTTTAAACAAGATCTATTCTCTTGATCTTGATTACAATACTCATATCATCATTTTTTTTTAAGAATATTCATTTTCAACCGCTCATTTTTATGTCCACTCGATGGATAAGAAAACAATATCGAAAATATATGAAATTTGATTTCTAAATATTTTAAATGGTATAGATCATATTAAACGGTGTGATCATCAATTTGGAGATTCCATCATCGAAACAAATGGATAGCAAAAGTGGGTTTCTTTATCGATAGTATTCTAAGCTCAACTATATATATATATATATATATATATATATATATATATATATATATATATATATATATATATATATATATATATAATAATGGAAGTTGAACTATGTACGGCGCCTCCCCGCGTTTTGCACGTCGTCGGGTCTCACAATTTTTTAAAGCTTTCTCTCTTTCTCTTATCTTCGGTGGGCCCCCTCCCCACCCGGCTCTCTCTCTCTCACTCTCTTCCCCTCCCTCTCTCTCCCTCTCCCTCTCCCCACCGCTCTCTCTCTCTCTCTCTCTCTCTCTCTCTCTCTTGCTTTTTACTTCCCAAATTATATATATTTTTATTTAAATTTTAAGTTTAAATGTTAATATATAATATTTATTTTAAATTTAAAACTTCAAAGTTTAAATTTTTAATTTTTTAAACTCTATAAAATTAATTAATTAATTAAATTTATTAATAATATTATATATAATATAATTAATTAGTTTATTAATAATATATATAATAAATTGCATTTCAAACTTTAAGTTTTTTTATTTCTTTTTATTTAAATCTTTTTTTTTTTTTCTCTCTCTCATTTTTTAAAATTTATAATTTTAAATTAAATTTAAATATTAAAAAATTAAAAAATTTTTGGTTTCAAAAAAATCGAATAATTACGTAAATTTTTCGCTCGCGAAGCACGGGCCAATATATATATATATATATATCTATGCAGTCCTACTGCTATGCTATCAATAAAGACGAACCACTTTGTGCTACCAAGTTTTCCACCGTTATCTACCCTTCGATGATTTTCATCCGTTGTGATTACAGCTATTCAACCCACCACCCACTTAACTCTGCGGCCCACATCATCCTAACCACACATCTCTCAATCCAATCTATTGTGAACTCAGAAGACCAATGATTTCTGCTATTAATAAAGATAGCAGCACCAATATATATATATGGGGGCAAAGCCAAGAAAGAAAGTGAGTTTCGAGGATATCAAGAATCCACAGGGATAATCTGCTTTTGGACCTAAAAGCTGCCACATCATTCTTAATAAAATAACCACAAAATCTTATGGTCAATCAAGCATATTCCTTCGTACTTTTTTTAAAATAAAGTAATGGTGGGGTGAGAGAGGTTATATTCTTATTGACAGATGTGATGGTGATACTGAGCTCGACGCATTCAGAATGATTGAATCTGAGTCCCGCTTTTGGGTCCCGCTTTTTTTTTTTTTTTTTTTTTTTTTGATTAATCCCCCCCCCCCTCTCTCTCTCTCTCTCTCTCTCTCTCTCTCTCTCTCTCTCTCTCTCTCATACACTCTCTCTCTCTCTCTCATACACTCTCTCTCACTCTCTCTCCCACTCTCTCTCACCCACTCTCTCTCATACACTCTCACTCGCTTATGGGTCCCGCTTTTTTTTTTTTTGATTAATCCCCCTCTCTCTCTCATACACTCACTCTCTCTTACTCTCTCACTCTCTCTCCTACTCTCTCTAACCCACTCTCTCTCATATATTAATGAGCTTTTTTGGAAAATAGCCCTCTGGTTTTTTATATTTTGCAAAATAGCCTTACTGTAAAATAAATTACAAAAATGGTCCTACCCATGCCACGCTGCCACGTCGCGCACGCGGCCGGACGTGGGCCAGGTGTTTAAGTTGAACACGGTGAATGGTTCACCGTGTTCAATACTATTGGACACGGTGAACCATTCACCGTGTTCAATACATTAGTATTAGTATTGGACACGGTGAACCATTCACCATATCCAATACAACTACCAGAACTTAGTCATTTTGACTAGTCCCTTACATTAGTATTGGACACGGTGAATGGTTCACCGTATCCAATACAATTGAACACGGTGAACCATTTACCGTGTTCAACTTAAACACCGACCCACCCCCGGCCCGCGTGGCGCCGACGTGGCGGTGTGGCATGGGTAAGACCATTTTTGCAATTTATTTTACAAAGAGGGCTATTTTGCAAAATATAAAATGCCAGGGGGCTATTTCAAAAAAAGCCCTATATTAATTTATTTAGTGAGGTATACATCAATTTTTAAAAAATTAATTATACATTAGGTTCCAATTTTTTTACTTTTTTTATTTTGATCTTTAAGCCATCAAATTTGCATATTTTTCACTTTACTTCCCAAATAATTTTTTATAAATTAATTTATACAATAATATAATATTTGATAGTTAAATTATTTTATAGTGTAAAAAATATCTATTTTGATTTTGAATGTTTTTTTATTAATCTTTTTTTTTCTTCTGATAAAGTCTTATTAATTTATTTATTTTACTTATTAGATTTAAATATTTTAAAAAATATATTTTTTTAATGTCATAATTTAGAAAAAAAAATAATATTAATAGTTATAATAATTTTGTTCCATTTTTTCTCCGTCGTATTGCGTGGGTCCCTTAACTAGTAAATACATGAATTGGGAACCCATACGAGAGCTCCTCGTGTTTTTATTATTGTTCGTTAGGTTATTTCGTAGGCCAAAATTTGTGTTGTTTATTTATTAAACGAAGCCGAGCAGGTAATTTCGACTCAATATCTTATAACGAGCCTTGGCTCGTTTAATAACGAGCCGAGCAGAGCTGACCAGCTCGCTCGTGTTCGACTCGTTTACACCTAGCCATGTGGGGCCCACATTTTTTTTTTGTTTCTCTCTTACACTCTTATTCTCTCTCATAATATTTATTTATATATTATAACTTATTTATTTATTTATACACTAATTTGGAACTCAAGAAAAGACCTCTCTTTATTTTAGAGGGTTGTGGGGCCCGCTTCAATTTTTTTAAGAATTAATTATACATTGGGTCTCAAACTTTCCACCCTTTTTTATTGTGGTCTCTAATAGCTAAACTTTGCATGTTTTTTGTTTTAGTTCACAAATAATTTTTTAAAAATTAATGTATATAATAATAATATAATATTTCGTAGTTTAATTTTTTACCGTGTAAAAAAATATCTATTTTGATTTC
The DNA here is from genome assembly GCA_025177825.1 of Aechmea fasciata. Classification (NCBI taxonomy): domain Eukaryota; kingdom Viridiplantae; phylum Streptophyta; class Magnoliopsida; order Poales; family Bromeliaceae; genus Aechmea; species Aechmea fasciata. Next base: position 8,303,041 of record CM045945.1, read on the forward strand.
ACATGCCTTTTGATTAGTATTATTTTTTGTGCTTCTAATAATTACCTACTGATTTTTTTGCTAATTTAAATTTAAAAATTAAATACTTTATTAGTTGTATGTATAACGATAAAAGTTAATAAGGGCACAAAAAAGACGTTCCCGCTAAGACTACGAAAGATAGTACTTTCACTCCACTTAATTTTTTTATTATTTTTTATAAATTCTATCCTGATGATAATAAAGAAATGTTATTTATCTTTATTAATACTATAATAAGTCGTTGTTTTATTTTAAACTGATTTATTTATTTTACTTGGGTTTAAATATTTTTTAAAAAATACTTTAATTTTAATTTTTAATTTATTCTTTAATTTTTAATTATTTAATACGAAGATAAATAATATTTAAAAATATTAATGTATAATAAAAACAATAATATTAATAATTCTAATAATTTACTATTGTATTGACTTTTTGTCGTATATATTGGTGTCGCAAGAAGCTAATGAAAAAGACTTTTTGAGTGGCTATCAACATGTACTGGCCAATCGATTTGCTTTGGACAAAAAGCTAGATGCATATGTTTCTATAAAATAACAACAAAATCCTTTGAATGAGCATTGGGACCATACTATTAGAGTAAAATTAATATTATATATAGCATAAAATAATAATAGTGAGATAAGAAAGGGTGATGCATGGCACTATATTATGAGTCCGGCTACTATACTATATATCAATAACACGGAGTGCTATCAAATTATTTTCGATAATGCGTTTTCAAATCGACGATCGGTTAGTTAGACTTGATCTACACTATTGAAAGTGTTTGGAAACTAAATTTGATTTTTCCAACATTATTTGACCTTGATCAAAATATCTCAAAATTGATAATTTTAATGGTCGATGTGGTGTGTTTGTGAGTTTAACGATGTAAAATAATCTAAATCCGATGAAAATTTTATCGAAAATTATTTTCACTATTTAGAGTAAGATCAGTATATCTGATCTTGAATTTAAATATTTTATTATTATTTTTTTATGAGATTTTTATTTTCAGCCATTTAATTTAATTTTAAACTACTTTTTTAATAGGTAAATGATATCGAAAAATTATGAAATTTAGTTTCTAAATACTTTTAATAGTGTCGATCGATCAAGTCTAACGGATCGAGCCGATCGTCGATTTGGAAGCCGCATCATCGAAAATAACTTACTAGCACGGAGTCCTCCGTGCTACCGATAGTATAGTAGCCTAGTTCCTATATTATGATATAGATTTATATATAGGTGATGTTGATATGGAGATTGATACACAGGGATATGGTCTCTAATCATTACTCAAATTTGTCCTGACTCAATAAAACTGATTTGCCTCTTATAAGTACTTGTTAATTTCACAACCTAGCTAGTAGTAGCCTTTATTGGCATGTAAGTTCAGCAAATGATTGGATGAATCTAGTTTAGTATCCGTTTCGAATAAAAAGCAAATTTCGAAACTTTCTATAAGAGACTTACGACGTGGGCTTAATTAAATAATGGTACGAGCCTACCAGAAACTAGAACTCAGAAACTCCTGCTCTGATACCATACTAAAGAATACTAAATGACCATTAATCTTAAAAATCTTAAACTAGGATGGACTCAAAAGAAAGGGCGATAAATATTAGAATGTTCCACTTTCTGAATTTCTTTTCTATCACGTCCCGCCGTCCCTTCTCTATAAATAGATAGAAAGAGTCCTACACAGGCGCATGCACTAGAACCGCCAAACGGATAGAATTTTTCATATTCACCTAAGGCGTCATAATCAGTATAATTCAAAATATTCTAAATATGAACAAAATTTATACACAGATTGTATAAGAAGCATAAAAAATATAAAACAACTGTACTATTACAAACATTCGTCACATTCATAGACATTAGTCATCATATTTGATCTAATGGCCACTTCTAGTGCTTCTTCTTCTACCACAAGCCCCACATTTGTTATTGCTAACATTAGCAATTTAATTTCAATTAAACTTGATTGCGGCAACTATCTATTATGGCGACAACAATCTTTCCGTTCTTTTTGCTCATGACTTGATGGGTTATATTGATGGATCCAAAGAATGTCCACCAAAATTCATCAAAAATGCCGATGGCACTATTACCGACACTATCAATTCATTCTTTTTGGAGTGGATGAAACAAGATCGTCATCAACTATATCTTGGATTCAAGCTACCCTCACCGAAGGCATACTTGTTCAAATTGTCGGCTGACAAACCTCCCGTGACGTTTGGGTTGCACTGGAACGTCAGTATGCCTCTCTCTCGCGTGCCTATATTTCACAACTTACTACTCAACTTCAAACTATCAAAAAGGGAGGTATGACTATCAATGATTATACGAATAAAATAAAAGTCATATCTAATAATTTGGCGGCTGTCGGTAAATCGGTCCATGATGATGATTTGATTCATCATATTGTTCATGGTCCTCCCCCGGAGTATGACCCTATTCGGGTCTCTATTCGTACTAATCCCTCTATTTCTATTGTTGAGGAAATGCATGCTATTTTAGCCAGTGAAGAACTACTTTTGGAGGAACGACGTCAACTTCAATCTTCCATTACTCATGAATCTACCGCCTTCATTGCACAAAACAATTCTTTTCAAAACAACCTTGGATCCAATTATGGCCGAGGGCGCAATAATTATAATGGCAGAGGACGTGGAAGAGGATGTGGTGGTCATGGTTGAGGTGGAGGCCAACCTCCACGTAACAACAACACAAATGCAAATGGTTAGCAACATCCCACTTGCCAAATTTGCAATCGAATTGGCCACATTGCACTCGACCGTTACCATCGAATGGACTTTGCATATCAAGGGTGTACTCCTCCTTAGCGCCTTCAAGCAATGGTGGCAACAACTTCTCACTCCGCTGGCCAAACTTAGTATGCTGATACTGGAGCCACCAACAATCTAACTTCTGATGTCTCCAATCTTATTATTCACACCGACTATCAAGGAAGTGACAAAATATCTGTAGGCAATGGACAAGGTTTGTGCATTCTTCATACTGGTTCATCTACACTTCATACATCATCTCAACCTTTTCAACTAAACAATTTATTACATATCCCTGAAATATCAACCAATTTAGTTTTCGTTAACCAGTTTTATAAAGATAACAATTGTTATTTTCTCTTTGACTCTCATGGTTTTTGTGTGAAGGACAAACAGTCGGGGAGGACGCTTTTCCAAGGGCAGAGTGAAAATGGACTATATCCCATTAAATCCTTTAAAAATAATCAGAATAAATCAAGTCCTTTTGCTCTTATTGGCGAAAGAATTTCTTCTTCAATCTGGCATCATAGGCCTGGCCATCCATCTGCTACCACTTTGCATTATTTGTCTGCACATTCGAATATCTTTTTCAAAGGTTCTATAAAAAAAATAATTTTTTGTGATTCATGTCAACTTGCGAAAAGTCATCGTCTTCTTTTTATTCCTTCTACTTATGTATCTTCTTCTCCTTTAGAACTTTTGCATATGAATGTTTGGAGACCTACTCCTATTCTATCAATGAGCGGTTTTAAATATTATTTAGTTATTGTTGATGATTTTACTAGATACTCATGGCTTTTTCCCTTATACTTCAAATCGGATGTTTGTGAAATTTTTATTGATTTTAAATTCAAAATTGAGAATTTACTTGATCAAAAAATCAAAAGCATTCGCTCCGACGGAGGTGGAAAATTTCTAAACAATCGTTTCAAAAAAATTTAAATGAAAATGGTATCTCTTATCAACTTTCTTGTCCACATACACCTGAGCAAAATAGTATTGTTGAAAGAAAATATCGCCACATTATTGAAACTGGACTTTCTCTTCTTTTTCATGCACACATGTCTTCTAAATATTGGGTGGAAGCTTTTCAAACAGCCATCTTTCTCATTAATAGAATGTCATCAAAACGTTTGATGACATTCTGAACCCTACAGTAGATAATCTACTTAAGAGAGGATGGATCGAGGATTAGGCATATGTACTATGTGTTGATGCTTGCGATACTGAAGACCATCTTTTCGCCATATGCGTGTATAGTAGGTTTTTACTTGTATCGATACTTGAAGAGCCACTAGAACTCATGGCTTTTGACGATGTGCACAGTCTCTGGATGAAGCTGGTAGCTAGGAAGGGAAACTCTCCAACTTTTGCAATGAACATGAACACTCTCGCACCAACCGTCCCTAGAGCAAGTGGCAAAGAGTTTGGTGGTTGGTACCCGAGACCCGAGTTCGAATCCTAGTTGATTCACATTTCCAGCTAAGTTTATTTCTAAATGAAATAAACGAAGCGGGTAGCGTGCTACCTATCTCTCCAAAAAAAAAAACACATGAACACTCTCGCGGCAATCTGGTGGATAATCGGTTGGAATAAGATCTTATTCCCCCTTTTGTACCCAAACAAAAAAAAAGGTGTGGAACAAGCTTGTTCTAGCTTTTGAGAGAGAGAGAGAGAGAGAGAGAGAGAGAGAGAGAGAGAGAGAGAGAGAGAGAGAATTTTAAAATTTAAATTTATTAAAAATTTATATTTTGTATTTTAAAATTAAAATTTATAATTTTTTAAATTCTAAATTTCAAATTTCAAATTTGATGTTTTACATTCTTAAAATTTAAATTTGATCTTGAATTTTAAAATTTTAAATTAAAATTTTAAAATTTGAAATTTGTGATTTGAGATTTTAAATCTATGCTTATTTCATTTTATCTATCGAAACGCTATTTTTTTTTTATTTCAGGAATAATCAACTTTCATTCAAACACAAAATTAGTCTAGTTCTTGTTTACATCGGAGCTTACACCTACTTCCGAAATAAACAGCTCTTACTTATATCAAAACCAAACGAAGCCTAAAAAGGTACGATGTTTGATACCCGAAGTTCCAAATTCGAATCCAATTGCTTTATATTTTTATTTGAATTTATTTCTAGAAAAAGAAGCACAAATTAAGTGGAAAGCATACTAATACTATCTTCCTCAAAATAATTAAAAAGAAAAAGAAACATCTTATCCTTACTAGGGGTGGCAATTCGGCTCGCCGCAAGCCGCTCGTGTTCGGCTCGAAATGAGCTTGAGATCGGCTCGCTCGTTTAGTAAACAAGCGGAACACGAGTGAATTTTTCAAACTCGTTTAATAAACGAGCCAAACACGAATCGGCTCGCTCGTGTTCGATTCGATAATGAATACATATATTTTATATTTATATAATTTATTTAATTTATATTTTTATATATAAATAAATAATTATATGTGATATATATTTTTATTATTTAATTTTTAGCAAAATAAAAATATAAATACGAGCTTAATTATAAAAAGACTCATTTGTATATAAAGTTTTAACTATTAGATCAAAATTTAATAAATAAGATTTTATAAATTTATTTTTTTTAATATATTTAATTTAATTTTTTTAAATTTATTGTTCGTTACCGCTCATGAGCGAAATTTCGTGTTAACACGAGCCGAATTTTTAATTCGATATTTTAATGAGCCAGCTCGTGTTCGGCTCGTTTAATAACAACGAGCCGAACACGAGCCGACCCAGCTTGCTCATGTTCGGCTCGTTTACACCCCTAATCCTTACTAAGTAGAATAGTAGTTAAACTAGAAAAAGGACACAAGAAAATGGCTTATATGGAAGGTAGAGTGGCTCCTGGGATCTGCTCCTGAACACAAAAGCAACAGCTTCTCCCCACAGCTTCTTTGAGGTCCACATGCAAAGCATTTCCCCTCCACATGCTAAGCTAGTGGCTACATTTACTATGCATAGAATATAGCAGTGCTCAGTAGCCGCCACACGACGCCTATAAATATCCCACACCCCATCTGAGCATTGTCCATAAGCCTCATATCTTGCACTCTTCTGTAGAATATAGCAGTACTGCTCAGAAGCAGAAGCAGAATCAGAATCAGAAGCAGAAGCAGAAGCAGAAGCAGAAGCACTAGCAGCAACCATGAGCGCTGCCGCGGAGCATCCCTTCTCCAATTCCGGTTCGAGCTAAAGCTAAGCCGATGCAGATACCGGTCGTCGACCTCTGCAGGCTTAACCAGAGTTCCACGCAAAGATCACTCGTGCTCAATGACATCGCTAGGGCGTGCCGGAAACACGGATATTTCCAGGTAATGTATGCTTCTTTTCTTCCTTCCCTTCACATCGACAGTTTAGCATACCACCGGAATGAAACTTTTTCTGTATTCGCGATGACGATACAATCGGCACGCGTGTTTTTCGGTATGCACTTTCAACACTTTCTGCAGATGATAGAAGAGAAATGATAACAATTAGCACAGCACAGTACGGTATTTTATGCGGTAAGCTTAATTATAGAGAGAATACCGCGAAAGGCGCCGACACCATTGTGCGCATGCATCCATCGATTGTGTATCACCGAGATGTTTGGGTTTGGGTTCTGTGATAAACAGCATCAACTTGAATCTTTGTAAATGGTTTGCATTGTACGTAAACACAATTACTTAATATCAGCGCATTACCGTTCTATAGTTTATGTCGTGAAGTTGTAGAGAGGAGACTACGGAATGCACCAAACATGCGCAACTGTCGACAGCATTTGCCAATATGTTTAGGTTCTGTAGATGAAGCAGCATGTTTCTAGTGTAGAACTTTGCTGTCGAAATGATTTTCACTCTACACAAAAACATGATTAGATTAGTACATCACCTGATATTTTATGTACTAAGCTTGTAGAGAGGAAACTGTGGAAAACACCAACACCGCCAACACGAACATCCGTCGATCGCCTGCCACCAAGATGTTCAGATTCTGCAAATAAAACAGCATAGCTTTCGGATGTTTCCATTGTGGAACTTTAATTGTTAGCGTAAATGGTTTTATACAAAACTACATGCTTAGAATTAGCACATCACCACATGATATTTTATGTGGTAAACTTGTTGAGAAGAGGCTCCAAAGGACACCAACACCATCAACATGCAAATCTGCGGAGCATTTACAACAAAGATGTCTAGATCTCTCAACAATACAGCATAGCTTGAGATACTTCTAGTGCAGAACTTTGTCAGTGTAAATGGGTTCCATTGTACATAACCACATGGTTACAATTAGCCCATCACCACGTGGTATTTTATGCGGCAAACTTGTTGAGAGAAGATTGCAAAAGATGCCAACAGTACCGACATGCGCATCCGTCGACTAGCTAGCTACCACCAGGATTTTATATATGTTCTGTAAATTAAACAGCATCAGCTTGAGTTGTTTCTAGTTTCAAACTCCATCGGTTTAAGTAGTTTTCGTTGTACAGAAACACTTGCTTAAGATTAGAACAGTACTTGTAGAATGCAGCCGTCAATCACATACCACCCAGATGTCTACATTATGTATATAAATTAAACATCCTCAGCTTGAGATGTTCCTACAGTAGAAATTGGTCGGCGTAAATGGTTGTTCAGTGTACATAAACACATGCAACTATTCGCTGTAAAGAGTATAACAGCGTGATCTGACAAAGACAGAAATAGCAAGAAATGATAAGGGAGAATCTCCGGCTGTATAAAGGCTTTTGCCAACTTTCTGAAAGTTAATTGCCAGTGTGCTAGTTAATAAGAAGTTCAGTAGCTACTTTGAGACAAAGAAAATGATAAACAACCAACATTTATAAACATGTGGAGAGTAACACGGTATTCAAATTTAGCTCTGTTATGCAGGTAGTAAACCATGGAATTAGCCAATCAGTCATGAAAGGTGCTCTTGAAGCTGCTTCCGACTTCTTTGCACAATCGAAAGAGGCTAAGGGACAATTTGCGTCCGATGACATCCGTAGACCAGTTAGATATGAGACGGGCACAACGGACGGAAGGGCAAGATCTTTCCTGAAGCACTATGCTCACCCTCTTAGCAATTGGATCCATTTGTGGCCCGCAGAACCACCAAGTTACAGGTATACATGCTAGTTACTACCCAACATTGAAAGACAATGTTTTCTTTCATATATCAATTGTGAGAAAACATATAAGCCTAACTCATAGGGCTTAGTGTTGCCTTCGATCAGGGAAAAGATGGGAATGTTTGCTATTGAAGCCAGGAAACTAGCATTGAAATTGATGGGTGCAATACTAGAAAGCCTAGGACTGGGCCCGGCATACCTGCGCAAGGAGCTCGAGGAGGGCATGCAAATGTTGGCAGCAAATGGTTACCCCCAGTTTTCCCAGCCAGATGTCATGGTTGGATTGTTTCCCCATTCTGATTATGGCTTCATTACTATCCTGCACCAGAGCTGCCAAGGCCTCGAGGTCCTGGACCACGACGACAAGTGCTGGAGAGCAGTCCCACACCAGCCCGAGGCCCTTCATGTCCATATAGGTGATCATCTTGAGGTGCTGAGTAATGGTGAGTTCAAGACTCTAGTCCACAGAGCAGTTCTCAACCCCGATAATAGAAGGATCTCAGTAGCCAGCATTCACGGTCTTTCCATTGACGAGAAGGTTAGCACTGCCAAAGAGCTGTTAGATGGGCAGAAGCCAAAAAGATACGAAGACAGCAGCTTTAGAGACTACCTTGACTATCTTCGCTGGAAGATCAAAAACCAGAGGAGCTTCATAGATAGCCTCAAGATCGGGAGAGCTTGACATTATATATTCTTCTCTAGTGGCTAAAATGTAGAAGACTACTATTTTTTCGAGTTTGAAGTTTTGCTGCAGGATCTTATGCGAGGATAATTTTCTCACATGATCTTTTGAGTAGAAAAGCTCAAAACTCCTTAAGCATCAAATGCGACAGCTTAGTAGTATTTTTTAGTTTTTCGAGTTTTTCTTTTGATGGTGTGAGGATAGTTTTCTAGCCCCATCCCTCGAGCAAAAAGCTTGATACTCCTTGAGCATCAATTACTGAATCACCAATCTGTCAAGTCTAGAATGGTGTTTATATGTTATCTAATGTCTTATTCAACTACGCAAGTTGTATATGCAGTTATGTACCAAACAGAGGATCTGAAACCTTTTACACTCATTTTGTTAAGTCTTCTTATGTGTTGAAAATTCCGTTACACCACATGTGAGTTTACTTTCAGAGTGTCAAATAGCAGAGATACAAGATTGAAGAAGACTTCTGGACACCGGTTACAGATGTCAACAGGTCCGATTCAGGTGAGTTTTAGAAAGACTAAAACTAAAACCAAAATCCAACCTTGAAAACCCGAAACCATAACCAAAATCAAACAGTTTTAAAAATCCATAACCAAAACTGAACCCACTTCAAAAAAGTCATACGTGAATCCCATAACTGAACACAATTATTCAATGAAATATATTAAATCAAACCCTAGAGAACGGTTTGTATACGGGTTTGGATTCAGGCATAGTTTCGTATTTGGGTTTGATTTCAGGTAATCAAAACTGAACTTGCTAGATTCCGGTTTGTTGCTGACATAATTGAATTCATTCTCATCTGATTTTGGTTAATTCTAGCTCATTCAGATTCAAAATTAGGTAAAGATGTTGCGTGTCCGTATCTGTTAACATCCCCCCACAACTAGTTTCATTACGCAAAGTAGACTAGCCCTTTGAACAACAATGCTTACAACACGCTCTTATACATTGGATTAGAGCTAAGATGCAAATAATATAGGATCTCCAACTCTGAAATATTACTCACTAACTAAGATCAATGGCAATTAGCTCTACTTCTGTTAAATTCTAATATTTTGCCCCGTTTGATACTCTGATTAATCAACCTAGTGGGACAAATCAAACTTCCTCAATATTATGTGCTCAATAACATTGTTTGGTCAATCAAACTAGATATACATTTAAAAAATATTCACCAACGTCCATCAGATGATGACAGATACAACGTTCAAACCATCACGGTCAAGTTGAATCTTTCTAGACTGCCAAGCAAACATAAGATAGATCAATCAACAATCCAAACTTGAATACTTGGAAGTTTGCCCGTCATAGCTTAGCCAAAAAAAATCCCATCGACAATGATTATGAAAGCACATTCCTTCTTTTTATGAGCAAATTTTTAAACAATGCTCTCTAAGTGCTCAAGTCCTTAGAGAAACTTTCAGGAGATTTTCAGGCAACTCATGGATGAAAATCTGGATTCAGCAACCACAGACTTGGATTACATTTTACAGAGGATAATCAATCCTAACATAGCAGACACAAAGCTATGCTCAAGGCAGAGATGGTTTGCATTACAGGTCACACATTGGTACAGCAGCATGTTCATTTGTCTTCGCTTCATACATTTTCAGACTATAAATATCAGATTCAACCTTATATTCACAAGTTTTGTTGACCCTATTTGGAATCAATTATATGGTAGTTATGCTCCTTTTTTATAAGAACTAAGAAGTATTAATCACGGTTTGAGCACACGATGTTCTGAGGCCATGTTTTCTGCAAGCTTGTTGTCTTTTTGAATCCAATTATTCACTATAATACGGAATCTTTGCTCCTTCACCCACTGTTGTAGGCATCAGATCCAAGCCACATAATTTCATTGTTCTGTTCATTTTCTTTTCTTCTCTCTTCCTTTCTTCTCTTTTCTCTTGATTGTTATTTGCTTTTCTGCCCTATGAACTTGGTGTTCGATGCTGGTCTTTCGCAACAAAATCAATAAAACAATTTAAGAGAAGGAAGCATCAAGAAGGACTCAGCAGCCTTAAGGTCCAAGCAAACGGATCAGACGGCCACTAGATGATTCATAGGGTCGCTAGAAATTATATGAGGTCAAAATTTCAAATTTCAGATAGATTCTGATGTAAAGATAAATCTTAGATAAGTCTAAGAATTCTGCTCAAATTTACGCAACTTGAACTCTATTAACATACTCTCCCAACTATTAACTATCTTCTCGTTCCATTACTTGTTCATGCGCAGAAATTGGTTTCAAATTTGATAAAGTTTTGGCTGAGAAGGAGCTGTTGAAACAAGTCAGAAGCATGTTGATCAATCGAGATGGCCAACCTCTAATCCTCATTCTGTCGGGACGGTTGGCCAACAAAAGAAATTTTTTACCCCTCAGCCATCTAATTATTTCCACAACAATTGGCCGGGACAGTCAACCACCGCAGATTGGATATTCAGATTTTCAGACTAGGTCTTTCCAGACTTCGGAATGATATATTAATATTTGTAATTGTTCAGCAAGGATTTAAGTGCCGTGGCACAGGATCGTACTGGAAACTCGCCGGCACGGCATGGCACGATGCGTGCCAAGCCATGCCGATGTGTGCCGGTCAAAAATATTCTTGTGTGCCGATACATAATACTATGAAATATTTATTCTTTAGCAACAAAATATTCTAACTATTTATTATGTCTTTTTATCACGTCTTTTGAACTTTATTGAGGAAATTATGTACTAATTTAAAGAATAGAGGGTTTTGAGCTATGCCATCGGCACGGGGTCTGTATCGTGCTGGTATTTTGTTGACACAGTACGGCGCGGTGGATACGGCCCGTGCCGACGGGCACTTAAAACCTTGTTGTTCAACAATTAAAATAGAGCAGCCAATTTTTCAATTGCTCACTAATTCACGCCCACCTCCTTAGGTTGCTCATTGATCAAAAACATGGTTCCTTAAGATAAGTCTCTTCTTTAGCACAGCCAATATACACCAAACTAATATTGGTTTTGGCCATTCGACCTCGGTAAACAAATATTTGCATGCTTGTTTATGCGAAATTGAACTTGCAAATTATTATGAGCCTAAAAGATCTAAAAGCATGACAGTGTCCAAGACAATCCAAAACAAAAGTATGATTTATGTTGATTATCCATGATGATAAGAACAGCAGTAATAGTCGAAAAACACAGTTACTGACTAAGCTCGTTCTAAAACTGATTAAATTTCTCAGGAAAGAACGGAATTTATAAGCCGAAATTCATTCACCCAAAAAACTAAATAGCGAATCAATGTATAGTACCGTGAAATATATGTCAGTGGTTGCTTTGTCTATCTCCGCCGTCTTTTCCCTTTCTCTCTTTCTATTTGACAAATGCAGACGCAAAAATGATGATGAAGTAATGAAATTACACAAGGGAGACCCACCTGATAGAAGTCTGCTCATACGTTTTGCTGCTTTGGTCCTTCAGTTGTGCTTCTTGAGGGCGCCATGAAACAGAAGTTTGATCGAATCAGGACAATTTTGTGTTCGAAGTTTGATAATCCGCGCGGCATCCTAACAAAAGAAGAAAAAAGAAAAACTTCATTGTAATAAGCAGAGAATGATCATTGAGGAGAGGGAGGCCATTACAAATTGGCCCGCCGTATTTACCGAAAGTAGCAACACATTATACTTAAATATGGACCGAGTAGTGATAGATAACTCGGCCTCAGCCTCTAAAGAAATAGATATCTCCGAGCAAGAAAAAGTAACCCTGATTAGGGAAAGAAACATCGCAAGCTAATCATTTCAAGCAAAAAGAAAAGAAATTAAAACATCGCGATGTTGATATAATGCGACCAAGATCGATTACATAGAATGTTTTGGTTACGAATTTTACTAGTCAAGTAGTCAACACATTATTTAAATATCAAATAAAAGCACAAATGTTGTTGGATATCTTTACAATCACTGCAACTGCTAACAAACAGATAAAGCAAGCAAAACCATGATATAATAAAGCAAGCATAACGAGCTCGCAAGCATTTTTTTATGCAAAAAGCCGTAAAGAACTCTACGATCTACAATAATAAATTTTTCCCAACTTATCACTGCGTTTTCGACTCCGACTCCTCCGAAATCCCAATGTAATTATAAACACAATGAATAAGAACAGTTCACACTCGGCAACATATAGCTAGCATACTATAAGAGATTAATTCAAGTATTCAACTAACCTTTAACTAGGTTAACAGTAATCAATCCCCAAAATTTTCCAATTTTTGACGGAAATTGACGAAAAGCGGGTTTACCGGGACGGAAAACATAATCTGGTGCTAACATGGGAACTACAGGTACCACATTCAATCTCCTTCAAAGAACAAAACCAAAATAACTGAGACAGTAGTGATCATAGGATTCAAGATGCAACTTAAATGTGCTAAGTCAAATATATATTTAGGACAGAACCCTAATAATGGACCAGTTAAAACAATGTTGCAGCAATGTAACAGTGACTAAAACCCTAGCGCCAGGTTAGAATCGGAGGGGGGGGAGGCTGAGAAGCGATTTGCGGCGGAGATCTGCATCAACTAGAAATTTGATCAATCAGAAAACCATATGCAGAGAGAAGAAGAAATCAAAGATGTTATTTATTTTTATGACATTAAAGGGAAAAGGAGAGGGGGAGGAGGATGAAACACCTCTTCCAATGGGCAACAAAACTAGCAGCGGAGTACATTAGAAAGCGGGAAATTTTGTCAGACTTTTTTTTAGGGTTAATTTGAGAGGATCCTGCACAGTAAATTAAAGGCGCAACTGCTTATATACTCCTGAAAAGTTTTCGACATGAATTTTGTTATCTATGTGAAATTATTATTTTGCCCTTTTAAATATACACTTCTATCATCACTGATTTTTGTTATTTGCCCTTTAAGTCAGGGACATTAAAGTATTTTGACTTTTGATCTTTTCAAATATACTCCTCGGAGGCTCTACCGTCACCAACATTTCTTATTTGCCCTTAAATTAAGAGAAAATTTGATATTTTAATTTTTTTAAACTGTGATAGATATTTAACTCACGCTTAACTCAAGTTGACTTAACAGAATAACTGCGTGGGTATTTTGCAATAACAGTGGAATATACGGGGAGTAAATTAATAGCCTATATATATAGAGAGAGAGAGAGTTTTGCTAGAATACTATCGGTAGTAAACGAGCCGTTTTACTACCGATTTGTTTTCGATGATAGAGCTTCTAAATTGACGATCGGTATCGTTGAACATGATTTATACCACTTGAAGTATTTAGAAATTAAATTTCAAATCTTTTCGATATCATTTGCCTAATGATCAAAGGGATTCAAAATTTGTAATTTTAATGATCGATATAAGGCGTTTTTTCGTTTAACGGCGTAAAGATATTCAAATCAATTGAATTTTTGTTAGAAAATTCTTTAAACTATTTAAAACAAGATCTATACTCTTGATCTTGATTACAAGACTTTTATCATCATTTTTTAAAGAGTATTCATTTTCAGCCATTCATTTTTCTGTTCACTAGATGGATAAAAGAACAATATCGAAAGTGCGTGAAATTTGATTTCTAGATAGTTTAAATGGTTTAGATCATATTTAACTGATCGTCAATTCTAAGTTCTATCATCGAAAACAACTCGACAAGAAATATTCGTTACTATCGAAAGTATTCTAGCTCAACTCTATATATATATATATACACATACGGGAGAGAGAAAAAGAGAGAGAGAGAGTGGGTGAGTGGTCCACAGTTGGACCACTCACGCGGTCCACAAGAATCAGACTTTCTCGTGAACCGTATTTTTTTTTTTTCAACGCTGTGAGGCCCGTCTTTTGGGATCAAGTTTTCGTTTTCTGCCCGCAGTGGTTTTATACGTAGAATCCATAAAATTTGTTTTCCGGCAACTTCTTTTACGAGCAAACAAACAATGAAAAATCACTTTTCAAATGAAAAAAAAAAAATCAAAGTGTTTTTACAAACAACCAAACACCGCCTAATTGTTTGGGCTAATTTCTACTATGTCCTCCTCAAAATGTAAAAAACACACAAATTTAGGAGATACGCTGCTATTCTTTGAAATCATAAAAATTTTAGTGCTCGTAAATTATTTTTAATGATAGAACATCACGTTCTGCGATCGGTTCCGTTCAATATAATCTACAGTACTATTGAAATTATTTAGAAACTGAATTTCATAAATTTTAACTTCATATGTCTAATGAACGAGTAGCCTCAACATGAACTATTGTAAATAATAATTTTATATAAAAATACTAATAAAAATCTTAAATTTCAAATCGAAAATATTGGTCTTACTTTTGATGTTACATAAAATGTTTTATTAAAGTTTCAGCTAATTTAAATTGTTCTATATCGTTGAACTTACAAACGTGCTACATTGGCCATTAAAATAGTCAATTTTGAGACCATTTGATCGATAAATAATGTGAAAATTATAAAATTTGGTTTGTAGATAGCTCTAATGACGTAGATCATGTTTAATGGAACCGATTGTCAAATTGGATGCCCCATCATTGAAAAATAATTTACAAGTACAAAGTTTTTCATTCTTTCGAAAGCACAAGAGGCTAAATTATAGATAAAAACTTAATTATAGATAATTTTGAATTGGCTTTTCAACTTTTCAAAGTTTTAGTGAATTGTTTATTTTGAGTGGTTAATTAATGACACTTTAACTTCAGAAGTTAAACATGTCATTTATTTTTACAATATTTAGTTAGTATATTTTATATAATTTTTGCAACTATATTTTTTTAGTTAGCTTGAATTTTAAAGTATACAATTTATTATATATATCCCTTCAACTAAGGGCTTATAAAAAATTTTCAATTTTTAACATTTATTAAAAGAGAAAAGTGTTCATAATAGATTTATATGTTTATATAGAGAGATAGATTAAAGAACAGTCTATTTGGAATTTTATTTTTTTTTTTTTTTTTTTAGAATCAAACACCTTCCTAATTAATGATTGGAATTTTGACTTTAACTTAACTTTCTCAAGGTAATTTTTACTTTTGATGGAGTAAATAGTAAATTTCTTTTGGAGCACTGCTACCCACACATCGAAAATAGGGTGTAAGAATCGTGGCTTTGTCTCTGGCCTTTTGGAATTTAGAAGATAAAAAGAGTGTGTAGTGTGCTGAGCTTTTGTAAGTAGTAGAATGTTAAACTTTAGAAAAAATTAAGATCGTACATTCTGTCGTGATTTCTATTTTTATATCCGAATTGCAAACAGCGATTCTTGCTCGTGGTTCGTTCTCGTTCATGATATGCAACAGAGCGGAACGTTTCGAGTCTAATTTTTTATCCCCGGAAATCGATCCATTACAAAAATTAGGATTAGGATTAGATTGGGATTTTCGTATATTACATATTTATATAATTGATGTAAAAATGCTAAATCACATCCGTTCATCAAGGACGTGTTCAAATACATCATAACCGCTAGATCTACCGTATTTTTATAGATCAACTGTATCTTTGTCGATCGCCTTAAATAAATCACGTGGGCCACAACTAACATAGAGTTATGGTGAAAACATAATTAATACTATTTTGATTGCCCTGGTTGTATCGGGAAATTGTTGGTGTTTTTACAGTGTGAAAACGGATTCCAAAAGCCAAAATTTGCAAAACTACAATTTTGTTGTAAGTACCGGTGCTTAAGTTGGGGTACCTAAGCTGTGGGTTGGCTGGAGATCTCTCGGATTTTGCAGAACTCACCAGAATACTGATACTGAAGTTCGGAGTACCAGTACT
This sequence comes from Aechmea fasciata, assembly GCA_025177825.1. NCBI lineage: Eukaryota > Viridiplantae > Streptophyta > Magnoliopsida > Poales > Bromeliaceae > Aechmea > Aechmea fasciata. The sequence continues at coordinate 8,319,497 of CM045945.1, forward strand.
GAAGTTTGGAAGTACCCTTACACTATAGGAATGGTGGAGTCCAGCATTCGGGTTTTACAGAACCGCCCTTAAGTACCAGTACACAAGGGAAGTGTACCAGTATTGATGTTCGCAAATTGATATGCAGCTCTACAAAACATGAGTTTGCAGAGGTTGCAAATACCAATGTTTGGAGAGTTTAAATGCAATTGTGGTACTCCGATAAGTAATTCCTCACAGCCAAACTACTCTTCGGCTTCATTTGGTATTGCGGGAGTTACGTGCGGTGAGAAAATACGTTAGGAAAATACTCCGTTTGTTTTCGTACGTAATATTGCGTTCCGCATATCGCGATAAGTCGGTTACGATATATTTTCTGCATTCCCACCGGAGAACGCAGAAGCATATCCCTATATGCTTTTTCTACAACTCCATTTTATCTAATAACGTTAGATAGACCTCAATACCAAACTAAGCCTTCATCTCTCATTTCCCCTGCACACTCTCCCTACTTTCTCTCTCTAAAGGAGAAGAACCCTTCGTTCACTGGGTAAGATTTTTATGGCAGTAGTGAGCCGTTTGAAAGTTTAACGGTGTAGAAATATTCAAATCATGTGAAATTTTGATAAAAAATTCTTTATACTATATAAAACAAGATCAATATCTTTGATCTAAAATTTTAATGTCATATTATCACGTTTTGTAAGATTTTTATTTTCAGCCGTTGATTTTGAGCCTCTTCGTTCACTAGGTAAATAATATCGAAAAATCACATAATTTATTTTCAGTCATTGCAATTTTAGCAAAGATACACTTCGTGTTTTATGACAGTTTATCCATCTATTTTGGGACGGACGTGGTCGGTGATTGGATGTGCTCCAAAAGAATCACTTAGATGACATTCTCTCTCTCTCTCTCTCTCTCTCTCTCTCTCTCTCTCTCTCTCTATATATATATATATATATATATATATATATATATATATATATATAAGTTTAAAAATATAACATAATTCGTTATTTAAAAATATCATAACATACAATAAAAATATTTAAAGTCTCGTAATATAAAAGACGTGATAAGAAATTAGAGTTAAAATTTTTAAGATATATATATATATATATATATATATATATATATATATATATATATATATATATATATATATATATATATATATATTCTTACTATACTATTATGAGTACGATTGCTTACTCATAAGTTGTTTTCGATGATAGAGCTTAGAATCGACGATCGATACCGTTAAACGTTATTTCTGACATTTAAAACTTCTAGAAATAAAATTTTATAATTTTTCGACATCATTTACCTTACGATCAAGAGGTCACAAATTTGACAATTTTTAACTAGGTATGGGATTATTGCTAGTTTAACGGTATAAAAGAATCAAAATTTGTTGAATTTTTGATAGAAAATTCTATTCACTACATAGATAAAAGATCAATAACTCCGATCTTGAATTGAAGGATCCGATCATCCTTTTTTAGGACGTCGTTCGATTTTGACCGTTTATTTTATGCCCGTTTGATGAACTTTATTATTATTTCGAAAATTTACGAAATTTATTTTCTAGATGTTTTAAATACTCTAGATCATATTTAACGGAGTGGATCGTCGATTCGGAAGCTCTATCATCGAAAACAACTTATGAGTAGTAGGTCTCAATACTCATAATAGTAAGAATATATATATATATATATATATATATATATATATATATATATATATATATATATATATATATATATATATATATATATATATATATATATATATATATATATATATATATATATATATATATATATATATATTAAAAAAATATATATGCGGGTATCCGTGGGTACCCGCGGGTTATCCAAAATGCTCACAGTTTAATAGGTATCCACCCGTTTTATCCGTAATTTTTTGAGTTCGAAAAGTTGGTACCTATACCCGCAAATTTGTAGGTAACCCGCAGATATGGGTCGAGATTGCTGTGTCTAATAGGAATATATTTTTGCATTCTCCTATGGGTCGCAAAAAATATTTTATAACCGACTTATCGCGATATGTAGAACAAAAATAAACCAAATAATTTTTCATCGTATTATTTTACCGCACGTAATGCAATCTCTTCGCAATTCCAAACAAAGTCTTGATTCACCAACCGAATGACTCAGGGGTAAAAATGTAATTACACTTCGGTTAGCCGGAATCGTATCCCTACGTTCTCCACGCGGAGGGTAACAGGAAACCTACCCAACAGGTCACGAATCAAAGCACAACTTAGCCTCTAAAAAGGAACAAACTATTCACTGAACCGGGTGTATAAGCACATCTCATGCACCACACCTAATAAATTTCATGAGGAAAAATATGTTTTATGTATAAAAAAATTATAAATTTTGGACCCAATACTTCGAAAATCGGATAAAAGTATTATGTGGTAAATTATATAACATCCATCAAAGTAAATTTTAATTTAGGATATAAATGATTAAGATCTATGCATTATGATGCATGTTTCGTGTCGGGCACACCTTAATTTGTTCATGTAGAACTCGTGTTTGACGTCAGGAGCAAAGCTATTGAGAGGCCTACAGTGGTCATACCCCCTATAAATTTTTTAAAGTTATATAAAAATTCTTTCTAATAAAAATTAAAATATTATAATTTTAATTTTACGGAGGCCAAATTAATTTTTTTAATAAAATTAGTGTCTCAATTTTTTTTTCAAAGTTTTTGGTCTTTTCTCTTCAACTCTTACGGTTTTTGTTCTTTTTCGAGCATATTGTCGTTATTGTTGTTAATAATAAGCGGTAGAATCGACAAACTCTTTTTCTTACTATTTGAGGTCGAATTTTTTTCTATCAAATCTAAATCTTGACCCTCCCTAATTTTAATTTCGCTTCGTCCCTGTTTGACACAGATCGACCATGGATGCGCGTTCATGACGCATCCGCATGAAATTTTTTTTTCACTTTTTTTATGCATATAAATTTTTTAAAATAATATAAATAAATTATGTACGATGACGAATTTTTTTCTTAAATTATATGAACTATAAATAAAAGTTTATCAATTAACTTTCATTAGTGTAAGAAATAAAATATTATTTTAGGTATCGTTTGGTTCGGAAATAAGTTATTTTAGGCTATTCCAGGGATATGTACAACTTTTGGAATAAGAGAATAACATTAATTTTGTGTTTGAATAAAAACCGAGCTTTTTCGAACGAGGAAAATAGCGTTTGAATACTATTGGAATAGTAAGGATAAACATAATTATAGTTTTAACATAATAATATTTTATATAATTAATTAATATAAAATATTAATTAAATAGTAATTGACCTTATTTAATTTACTAATTAATCATGAATATTGCTAAATAACCCTAAATGTTAATTAATAAATTAATTACTAATTAACAATTTAATTAATCACAAGTAAACTACTTTATTCCATGCATGTTTATCCCCCAACCAAACATAGCCTTAGTAAACTTAATATTTTATATATAATAAATACAAATTATTATTACATTAATAATATTATACTTTATTAGCAGTATTCATGTAGTCTTCATATTTTTAGTTTTTAAAAAAAAACTGTTAAGTTTACCGTATTCGAGTTATGTCGTGTTTCGTCTTTCGGGTTCGTGTCTGTGGCGCCTAGATTAAAACGCATCATGTGGCGCGTCAGGCATGTGAATAGTACAATTGGTCCATGGAATAATTTCTCTAAACAAAGAGTGTGACTAGAAGAGGGGAAAGGAATGCATTCCAAACTTCTTATCTCTCTCTCTTTCTTGTTTATATAAACACACACAATAACTCCTATACAATATAAGGTACACAAACCCTAATATTTTATTTATTTTTGATATCTCCTCCTCTTCTTCCCCACATTAGGCCTCAATGGGTTTACCCGTGAGCTTGTTGGGTAAATTTGGTAAGATCAACATAAACCCCTTCTTTTTCCCTTTTTTATTATTTTCCCCACTCTTTTATATATCATCTATGATATTTTGAGTAAATTAATACATGCATGTTTCTACATACATATATATATATATATACTAGATTACTGGATCATTTTGTTTTTAGCTTATGCTTCATTAACATTTTTCAATGATAAGTGATGTTGTAGCTTAATTTATGTCTAAAAAACCAAATTTAACATATGGAAACAAAGTTCATTGCAGCTTAAGTTTTTAAATCACACTAGGCTTTTGGTTTATCTTATTTTCTCTGTTTCAATTTAGTATAATTTTAGGTGCCTAAAATAGGCTAAATTGGCCAAATATTTAGCATCACTAAGTTCTCTTTTATTTCTCCTTTTAATCCTTCACCAGGTCCAAACACGAGTTAGCTTTCCAACAGCGAGTTGAATCGCCAGCCCTACTCTTCCTAACATACACCATACAATGTATAAAAATAAGGCTAAATTACAGAAAATTTTTCTATCAATATTCGCTTTTCATTTTTCCCATGCCATTCAAAACCTACACTTTACGTTTTTAAAAAATAAAAAATGTTCGTATGGGGGTATGCTGTGACAAAATGGTCAAATTACCCTTCATCTTCTTCGGGATGGGAGAAGGCGAGGGTGAGAGCATGTGTGTAGGTATAAATAAAGAGGGGGATAAGGACGAGGCAGCGAAGGGTGAGGCAGCGCCGCAAAGGGCAAGGCGGCACAGCCGAGGATGAGGAAGGAGGGTTTCAGGGATATTTTAGACATAAAAAATATAATATAAACGAAACTTTAACGAAACGCTCACGGCGGGGGTCAAAATAAATATTTTTTTATTTTCTAAGAAGGCAAAATATAAATTTTTGCGATTCTCTGACGGTTTAAGCTTTTCGCTCGTATCAAATTATGGTCTCTCTTATTCTCATTCATTATTTTTTAGATGCTATATTTATCTTTAATTAAGCCAATATTTTTCTAATCTAATGTTTATATATAAATAAACATACTTTATATATATTTTTACAGGTGTTCCAGGGATTAATGCAGCAACGACAAATCAAGTTTATGAGAGATACTTTAAGGGCAAGAAAATAGAAACATTCGACGAATTTCATATCAATTTTGTTATCTTTTGCAAGTAAGTTTTTCTTTTATATATATATATAAATAAATACATTTCGTAAACTTAATTATCCAATTTTCCATTTTTCTTTTTGATTTGTCAATGAATCGTATAAAATTTAGGGAAATGAATGGAGACCCTCTTAACAATATGCCGTTTTGAAATAGTCCCCTCAACTTTTCTTTTTTTGTTTTTTGTTTTTTGTTTTTTGTTTTTAATTTAGATCCCTTCAAGTTCTATTTATATTGGATAAACTTCAAATACTATTCCTATGGTTTCGCAGTGGTTTAAAATGTATCAAATTATGTGACACCCCAATAGTCCCACATCGGATGGGAATGGGGTTGTTATTGGGTTTATATGAGACTTAGACACTAGTAATAATAACTGGGCTTAACCATTTTGGGACGGTGGTTGGGCCCAACGAGTTATTATTCTAGTGGGGGTCGTTACATTTGGTATCGAGCGGTTCACCGGACATGTGTGTGAGTCTCGGGTGAGCCATGGCACTTTGGATGACGGGCTAGCGAGACGAGTCTCACATAGCCGGTGATCTTGGGGCATGTGTGTGATTGGATCGACGAGGACGTCGGATCGACGAGACGTCGGGCCTTAACGGAGGAGTACGTGCGCCCAATAGTCCCACATCGGATGGGAATGGAGTTGTTATTGGGTTTATATGAGACTTAGACACTAGTAATAATAACTGGGCTTAAGCATTTTGGGCCGGTGGTTGGGCCCAACGAGTTATTATTGCTAGTGGGCTGGGTCGTTACAAATTAATACCCTGTGGTTTCATTTTTTTTCTTTTCGTCAGCCCCTCCGTTAATTTTTCGTTAAATCATGCATATACAAAAAACTTCAGAGACCCCACCTATAGTTTATTGAATGTTCACTCTAGTACCTTTTAATTTTAACTTTATCACTGATTTAACAAAAAAAAAAATAATGGAGGGGATAACGAAAAGAAAAAAAAGCAAAGCTATAGAGTACGAAAATGATACACTTTAAATTATAAGGTACGTATAAAATGAAAAAGTGTGGAACGATAGGGATGGTATTTGAAGTTTTTCTATTTATATTTTACTAAAATTACGTAATTCTTAAAAACTTAGAAGTTAAGGTTTCTTAATCCAAAAAAACGAAAGTCGAGGGGTTCATTTCAAAACCGCCTATAGTTGAGGGGTCACCATATATTTTTACCAAAAATGAAGAATGGCAGAGAGGATCACAATGTGAGACCGGTCTATCTGTCGTTCTGTTCGTGTGACGGACGGCGAATAATGTGATCTCAAGCTGAAAATACTCCATATCTTTTTTCTTTTTTTTAAAGTAAAAATATATGAAACTTTATTCAAACTATTGACCTTTTTTATTTGACTAGAAATATATAAAAATTTTAATTTAATTTGAATCGGTCAACGATATTTTTACTACAAAATATAGATTTAATTAATTAGTATATTACATGCAATTCTTGCAATCATAAATTTGTTAAGGATTAATTTCATATAGGTTTCTATAAACATAGTGAATGACAAATATATCACTATAAATTAAGTTCGACTTTCATATTTTATTACTCCGGTAAAAGTCCTGATATTTTCAAATATGTCCCGCTGGTTTGCGACAGTTAGAGAACTATTTATATTTTCAATTTGGTCATCAGAAATATATCCCTTCAAAAGACATAACAGTATAATATAAAAATGTCAAAAACTAATCAGAATTAAGTATTTAACCTATAATTAATTAAATTTTTTTAATGGATTCTAACGGCAGAGACATATTTAAGCAGAAACAATATGTAAAAATTGAACTCTGTAGGAATATATTTGCCATTCACTGTATTTGCAGAAACCTGTATGAAATTAACTTATTTATTAAAGTAAATAATTAGCTTAAATTTTGAAGTTAAAGTAATCAACGACCGATTCAAATCAAACAAATTTTGAAAGATTGAATAGTCAAATCAAAATGATTGATAGTTCGGATACTAATCTCACCAATCTCCGTATCGTGCTTTAAGATTCGTGCATCATCAGTTTCATTTTTTTCTTTTTTTTTTTTTTTTTTTTTTTTTTTTTTTAAATTGTAAGGTAGAGTTTAACGCTATCAGCTTTACTGCCAGTTAGCATTATGATGTGTCGCTGAACAGAGAGCAAATAGAGGCAATACTTCAGCTACTCATTCTTCTTTTTTTTTTTTAGGTTAAAATGTTATTGGAAAAACTTCAAAAACCGTTCCTGTGGTTTCATGCATTCTCACTTTAGTACCCTATAGTTTAAAACGTATCAATTTGTCCCCCCGTGATTTCGTTTTTCTCTTTTTGTTATCAATTTTATTATTTTTTTATTCTTAAATCAGTGACAAAGTTAAAATTAAAAAATACTAAAATAAATATTCAATTTTATGCTTTTTGATCACATATAATGCAATTTTTTTCGTAATCCCAAACAAAGTCAGAACCTCACAGCTTCTCCGCATTTTGAACTACGCAGGATTTCTACAAGAAAGAATGGAAGGAATCTAATGATAAGCAGAAGGTGTTTTTGGAGTTTATGGAGAAACATTTGACGGAGCGGAAGACTAACCCTACCGCCGTGATCGCGACGGGCCTCGCCGCGCCGGCTGCCGCCATGGCTCTCAAGCGGACGGGGCAGAATATACCGGCGGTCAAGAATTTCCGGCTCAACCTCATCCCCGACGTCGTCTTCGTGCCGTCCTGTACGCTGCTCGCGCTTTTCGGGGTCAGATTGCTCCAGCTCAAGAGCAGCACTTAGCGGGCTCGTTCTATCCGTCCATTAATAAAACTGAATATGGTGTATCCAGAAATAAAGAACCGTTTACTTTCGTGTCGTTTCAAATGATGTGACATTCGAATAATCATCGGTCAAGATCATTAAAACTATCTGAACTTTCCAGAAGTCGAATCCCTCTGACAACTGCGTAAAAGTAAACGATCTACATCTAGAAGTATATATATAGTTATTAATTAATGTACAAGCTTGTAACTAGTATTAATTTGTAAATATTATATATATCTTGATGTGGAATTAATGTATACATAAAAAAAATGTTTGCAGTTAATTTCAAGTCTACACTTTGTTATTAAACTGCAGGCTCATAAATATTTTATTCAATAACATACATATTTTGTTTAATTTTAAGTTTTTATTATACATGCCAAACTATTTCGGTGAAGTTCTGCGTCAAAATTCGATAATTATTTCAAATTTTAGATGGTAAAGTGCAAAATTAAAATTCATATAATTTTTTTTACGCAAGTAGGTAATTGGAGCAAACGATATAAAGTACAAGATGCTTTTCCATAATCTATTCATTTATATCATAAAAATTTCTTGTAAATTTTTTTTTTTTTTTCTATTTTCGGCTTTCAAAAATCTATAATGTACCCATTCGAAATTTCGAGTTGACGTATTTAGCCCCTCTTCATTAGGGTTCAATTACTATTCTGTCCATTTTTTATAATTTATATTAAAAATATCTTTAAAAATAATAAAAATATATTTTAAAAAATTAATTTTCTTATAATAAGGTCAATTTGGTCATTTCGTGCTTTCTATTAACGCGGTACGTAGTTTTCTGAAAATATTTATAAAATTTTAAGAGGAATGATATGTTAGATTTGGTTAGATTTATAGTTGAATTTTAGTTGGGTTAAAATTAATATTTAAATCTGTTGGTAATAATATATTATTATGGATTTTGATATTAATTAGAGTCGGAATTCTAATTATATCAAAATTGGGTACGTTTTAAGTTGAGGGCCCCCCACGAGTGATTTGGGGGCCGTGATAGCGGCCAGACTCGAGTCCGATTGACCTATCGGATCTTAACCACTGGTCTGAATCGAGAACGGGTGAAGAAGACCGCCGCAAATAAGCGATCTCTAAGTCGGTGAGAGCCGAGTGGCATATGAGAGGCGATCAGTGTTTGGTGAAGAACTTCTCTGTTAGTGTGTGTCAGTAATTCTAACTTATAGCTACTCTTAGGGGCCATTTGGTTCGATATAATTGTAAATGTAGAGATGCATCTATTTTCTCCTTTTATATCTTTAGGAGCGGTGATGTGACCGCCAATACTTTTCCTGCTCATTTCCATCACTTTCTTCGGACGTTGTGTTTTTGACACTTCTCAGCTTAAACTGTGCATACTGCAGATGTTGTACTTAACGATACATCTGTCGCACCTACACGCCATCGCAACTTTTCATCAACTTCATTCCTGCCGCCATACTCTTCTATGGTGATGGCATGCTTCCGCTTGTGTCTGTCCGCATCCAAACAACGGCTATAATCTTCGTGATATGTCTTATCCTTTCCAAAGCTGACTTCTGTCTGCGTACCCATCCCTAGGCATTCGGCGTTTTTGCCTATTTGAACCCTAAACCCTGAACCCTAAACTTTGATGGTGCCTTCACTCTCGCTTCTCGTGATTGACCAGCAATATAAGCTTCTTTTGGGTGGTCCTCATTTCTTTCATTGATGTCTCTGTTTTGACAACCTATGTGACACTCTACCCCAAGAGCTCCCCACATCTAAAAGTGGATGTCGATAAATATAATTTTCGTGATTTTAACAAAAATACTGAATCGAAATGAAACTGAATTTTAGTCGCATTAAATACCGAACAAAATAAAAAATAATTTTGCTCCTGTACTTAATTTTTTGGATGTAAATGTGAACAAGTAATTCTCTTTTAGTTTGTATGCAATCCTACAGGCTAGAAAGGTAAAAATATATGGATGCCCCTCAACTTGTGGCCGATTCTAAAAAATGTCCCCCAACTATTCATCTTTCACGCTGAAATTTTCATAAAGATTTATAATTAACTTTCTAGAAAAGTTCAAAATAGTTTCTAAAATTTATCTTTTTATATAAGTTTCAAAGTTTTTTAATATCTTTTTTTCCCTAAAAGTTCATGATAAGTATCTCAAAGAGATATCTAAGAAAATTATTAGCCATACATTAATATAAGGAAAAGTCTAGACAGACAACTTTTCAAAGTTGTATATCCTACACCCGTATCATCCAACGGCTATTATTAGATCACTAGCACCGTGACTATTAACTTCACTCCCCTTTTTATTCACTCTCTCCCTCTCTATGTCACAGATCATAAAAAAGAGGGAAAGGGTGACGGGCTCAAAAATGGGAGTGAGGTTAACATTATTTTTTATTTTTTCAAAAGTAGTTTTTTATCAGCCCTTGGATATATGGGTTGTAGTGGTGGTTGTTAATGTAGCTTCGACAGGCGGGACAGGTGTATTACAGTCCCTAATGAGATTAGGTCAGGATTGGCAGTTACTACAGATGACCAGTGTTAGAGCAGGATAGAGTAGTGACATTTTAGCTGTAGATGTTTTCCAGCTTTTTCCTACTATTCTTACTTACCCCTATAGACTTAGTGGGTGGACCGATATTGTTGAGGGCGGCACCCACTAAGGACTACTTGTTTTTACAGTAGTTCTCACGTCATTTTTCTTCCATTGTTGTTGCAGGGCCTTCGGTTTCGGCTGCTGCTCCTTCTGAGGCAAATCGCGGCAAGGGCATGGCGAGTTAGAGCCCTACCCGTCGAGTGCTGTTAGAGAACCCTCGCTACAGGTAGTAGTTTTTGGTTTGGAGAGTTGTGTACATACTGTTGTTAACTCGCTGGAGCGAGTAGTACCTTTGTATTGAGACATGTTGTATGTATATAGACCTCATATTTATTCCTACCTGTTTGTTTATAGTCTTTCCAGCTCTATGCTACTGTTTGTAGTATTGTATGTTATACAGGTACAACTACGCTTCGTGTATAAGAAAATTTTTTTGTATACGGCGGATTTGTCGGCGTGTCCGGAGAACCTGTAATCCGGGGCGTGACAATACAGCTGGTACAGTTACGCTTCGTGTACAGAAAAAATTTTTTATACACGGCGAATTTGTCCGCGTGCCCGGAGAATCTTTGCAACCCGGGGTGCTTAAGATCAAGTCTAGAGAGAGAGAAAGGAGGAAAACTAGCTGAGAATACCTTCCCTCAGCTTCCCTCCACGCAGATATAGACAGTGGGGAGTGGGTGATACAAACGATGAGAGAATTTACTAAACTACCCTCTCACCTACCAAAGTGTACCGGTACACGGGCAAGTGTACCGGTACAAAAGGGTCAACCCAAGAGCAGTTTCTGCGCGGCACTGTACCGGTACATCCTTGATGGTTGTACCGGTATAGCCATTAAGCTTGTACCGGTACACCCCAATATTTGTACCGGTACACATTACACAAAACCTGCTATTTCGCAGATTTTTAAGATTCCAGCTATTCTTGCGTCCCCACTGAGTCCGTTTGGGGTCCAATTCGCGTCAACGCGACTCGCACTTGTCCCGACACTCAACAGAGCTGTCGACAAGCCTCAACTGCTAAACTCCAGGTCACTACATTTGGTCCCCTTATCTCTACTCTCTTCTCTGCAAGGAGGGTTTGGGGATGACACATGTCCCCAAAATTCTCCCCTCGTATATATAGTAAAAAATATAAAAATAACATTAATAAATAATAATATAATTTTCAAATTTTTTTATTAAAATTTAAAATCTGATTCTCGATTTTGATTTTTGACTACAATCAAATAAAAAAAGCTGCTTCTCAAAGTCTGATTCTGATTTTGGACTCAAACATCAAATTTTTATTTTAATTTTAAATTCGATATTTAAATTCAAAGCTTATTTTAAATTTTAATTTCACATTCATTTTTGAATTTTTGAATTTTAACTTTTAAATTTTAAATTTTGAAAAATAAATTTCAAACTTTAAATTTTAAATTTTAATTTTAAATCACAAAAATTAAATTTTAGATTTTAAATTTTTAAATTTCAAATTTTAAATTACAAGTTTAAATTTTTTAAATTATAAATTTTTTAAAATTTAAAACATAAAATAATTAAGAAATTTAATATTTAAGTTTTTATAATTTAAATTTTAAATATTCATATTTAAATTTTAAATTTTAACTTTAAATTTTAGATTTTAAATATTTCAATTTTAAATTTCATAATTATTTTATATTTTTAATTTTAAATTTTAAATATTAAAGTTTAAATATTAAATATAAAATTTTTAATTTGAAATTTGGAATTTAAAATTTAAGTTTGTATTTTTAAATATTAAAATTTTATATGTTAAAATTAATAATCATATATGTATTTTTAGATTTAAAAGTTGAAACTTAAAATATAAACATTTTTTTGAAAAAGAAAAAAATACTTAAAATTTAAACTTTATATCTTATATTTCATATTAAGTCACAGTTTTGAATTCAATAATTAAGTCACAATTTTTCCCCCGAGATACCAACATCAACATCAACATCACATCGCATTCCCTACAAAAAGAGCAAATCACGGTTTCCAAAAAGCAAGTCCAATAGCAATATGGTTGATAATAGAATAGTATTTATTTATTATTATTATTATTATTATTATTAATAAATACTAGAAAGAGAGAAGAGAGAGAGAGAAGGGGGAGAAAAAAAAAAAAACTATGATCACGGGCCTCAGGTAGGCCTAGCCACAGGTCAGGGTAGAACTAGGCCCAGGCGTAGGCTCTATTACCTGTGCATGTGGCCTGCAGAGAGAGAGAGTTATTCGGTGCACCCCACAGTAGAAAAAGGCAAAGGGGTGAAAAAAAAAATAAAACCCCTCCCACTTCGTATAAACTTATAAATACTCCCACCCACCCCCTCCAACACCCAATCCGTCACCTCTCCAACCTATAAGCTTACTTGCAGCTGCCGGGGCCGCTCCCACCCTCCAACACCCTAGCTCATTCGCCGCTGCCGCGGTCGCTTCCTTTTGCTTCTCTTCTTCCTCCTCCTCGGATGATGGTCTAAGTAAAAAAAATTTTATTATTATTTTTTTTATTCTGTTTTTTTTTTTTACAGAATTTTATTTTTTTAATTTTTACTATTTTTTCATGAAGAGCAAAGGAGGATGAAAATACACGCTGAAATCCAAGTGGAGCGAATAAGGGTCGAAGTTCTGCATCACTCTAAAAAGTCTCATTTGAATGTGAACGCGGAAAAGCGAAAAGAGCGTAGATCAAATTATTGGGTTACGGTATAAAAGATTTACGCCTTTATTACTGTAATGAAAAAATATTTTAAATAAATTAATGTAATATTTAATGACTATATATATATATATATATATATATATATATATATATATATATATATATATATATATATTTTTTTTTTTTTTGCTGCTTATGAATTTGCATCCGGGTTCTAATGCATGCTTACCGATTTGCTAATAGGCTGAGTTTTTTTATTTTTCTCGTTAGCTTCTACCTTGTTTACTTTTTAAAAGTAAATTTAATTGAAAATATCCAAATCAGGTAGCAATCAACAAGCTCTTTATTATTTGTGATTGGAAAGATTGATTATTCTTAATTATTTTTGTAAAATATTTTAATTTTATGATCTTTTTTAATATCATTCTAAAGGATCTTGAATATTAATCACCAAATAATGCCAGGACCGATCGATTTTTTTAATAAAATATCTGATTTTGAGACTTACTAAATACTGTACCGAAGAGCTTGAGCCGATTAGGATTAGAACACATTAATTAATTTAATAGTTCAACTACCACGTTAGAGACTATTACATTAATGCCACTCGGATCTAAAACAGTAATAAGGTAAACATTTTTATTTTTTGAATTTTTTTTTTTTTTTGGGCTGGCTTATAAACCACAGTCAACTCCCCGAAAAATAAAAATAAAAAGAACATAATAAAAAGAACATTTTTATTACGTTGATGATTGCTGCCTGATATTCCAAATTCAAAATTTAAGCATTTTATATTTTTAAGTAAATTTATTTTTAAAAAATAAATAAGGTAAAATTTAACGAGAAAAATAAAAAAAATCAGCCTATTAGCAAATCGGTAAGCAAGCATTAGAATCCGGATTTCTTACTAATTAAAATAAAAAAAAAAATCATAAGCAGCAAAAAAAAAAATATATAGTCGCCATTAAATATTACATCAATTTATTTAAAATATTTTTTCATTACAGTAACAAAGGCGTAAATTTTTTCTACCGTAACTCAATAATTTGATCTACGTTCTTTTCGCCTTCCCGCGTTCACATTCAAATGGAACTTTTTAGAGTGATGCAGAACTTCGGCCCTTACTCGCTCCACTTGAATTTCGGCGTGCATTTCCGTCCTCCTTTGCCTTTCATAAAAAAATAGTAAAAATTAAAAAAAAAATTCCGTAAAAATAAAGAAGAAAAAAAACAGAATAAAAAAAAATAAATAAAACCCTTTTTACTTCGACTATTATCCGAGGATGAGAAAGATACTACACCAAAAGAGACTTTTAGCGATAATTATTTAATGGTGATTATTAAACGACCTTTATTATTATTATATTAAATATAATTCTAATCCAATCCGAACCTAACCCAACCTCAACCTAACCCAACCCAATCTTGTGCCCTCTCTCAACCCGCGCTCACTACCCCTCCCCCTCCCCGCTCCTCTCTCGATCCAAGCTCCCTCTCCCCCTCGATCGGATCCCCCTCTCTCTCTCTCTCTCTTACTCTCACCCTCTCCCTCTCTCAATCCAAGCCGAAACCCTAGCTTCTCTCCTCGGTCCCTTGCCCTAATGGCTTCTCCTGGTTAACACCTCCATCAGTGGTGCTCCAGATCCTGCGGGGATGCCCTCGTGGGTGCAGGTCCGCTTCTTCCTCCTCCGCGGCGGCGGCCTGGGACTTCCCCGCCGAGGCGGCGCCCGCGGATCCGGCGATCGTGGCGTTCGACGAGCTCGTCGGCGGCCCCCTCCGCCGCAGCGGAGAAGATCAGAATTACAGCAGAGTGTCCGGAGACGTGATGTGGTTGCTCATTTGGAGTTGCCACAGCAAACAGCTTTTTCATCCCGTGGGAATCCAACACGCGGGCCATTCTCTTCTCCGAGGCAAAATTGGCCCAAGTGGATTGAAGCTCACATGTTCGACGAAATATCTCAGAGAGCGGTTAATTTACTTAGCATCAGGTACTTTTCTCTTCCCTTTGTTAATTGCGCATTTGATTCGAAATTTTTGGGATGGTTTTGTTGATATCTTATAGCAATTGAATCATCTAATTGTTTTGCAAATTAATGATTATAGTAAAGTAATATGTTTAGCAAGATATGTCCTACTAATACTATACATTGCCTTATGATTAAATCAAATATTAAACCCCTTTTTTTTTTTCGTTTTTGTGAATCAATGGTAGTGGAGTTATCATTAGTGATGAGATCCCTAAGGTCAAACTACTTTTAATTAAAGGATGGATGAAAGAACAGGATTAGAGAAAGGAAGAGATGAAAAAGTGTGGTTTGTCAAACTACTGAGTTTGACAAACTTCTAATGTTGCAAAATGATTTTTTGGTCACATGACAGCTCTATGTTAACTTGATATGTTTTGAAGATTTGATGATCTAGGAGTACCATTTCATCATATAGATTACTGTACCCACACCATAATCTATAGATTGTATATGCTTTAAAGCATTTAAATTCTTACCGAAGATATTTATTTGTCGTAGAAGCAGGTACTTGAACAAAAAATTCTTTAATCGTTGAATAGAAGCATTATCGAACTGCTCAGTTGGTTACTTGAAATTAGATATTTGATTAATTTCTCTTCAATTACAGAGAACGGTCCAAGCTGAAAGAAGAAATAATAGCTCGTAGGCAAAAGAAGCTTCTTATTAGGCATGCCCGCCAAAAGTATTTGGAGGAGGCAACTTCACGCGAAATGGAGCTTCTACAAAAGCTTGATAGGTTTATTCCTTAATGCTTTTTCTTTTTTGTTTTTAACATTTTTTTAAATGTTAAAATCTCTTTTTCTTTATATTTTTCAACTCTATTCAGGGAAAGAACAAGCGAGACGGAATGTGAAATTGGGCGACAGCGGCAATTGGAGGTTGAGCGTGGAAAGACTAGCAGTTTAACGTTGATATGGAAAGGGAAAAGCAAACACAGGTACCAGTACTGATATCTGATCCTGTTATCAAATGAAATCCAGTATTCAAACAACTCGAGTCTGTTTCAAAATATCGCATTATACTTAAACAACCATGCTTAAAGCCATATGACCCAATAATAATGATCCAAATTTGAACAAACACTCAAATTCAGGCCTGTTTAACTAACTCTTTAGTCTGAAAATGTTGACCAATTTAAAATTTTGACACTAATGAAATTGACTCTAATTGTAGATAGGATTAAATGAAGAATCTAATCTAATTTAGTTATGTTTGGTTTTGTGTGATATGACAAAATTTAACCCTTGTCTCCAATTTGAAACTTGGTAGATGACATTTGACTATATCAAATTTCAGAACGAAGTAGTTGCTGGCTCATTGTAAACTTCATATTGTTTTGACTTTTGATGCCTTTACCATACTTACACCAGACCAAGTGATTGCTGGTGCGGGTGCATTAGAATTGTTGCTGTGGATTTGACTTTGCTGGTGGCTTGGATTTTTCTGCTGATGAGTCATACTTTCCTCCTTTTTGTAGAGAGAGCTGCAACGGGAATTAGAACAAGCTGAATCTGGAGTTCGCTCGTTGCGAAGAGAAATCTCTTCTACCCAAAACAGGTTGGCTTTTCCAATTTGTATAGTGCCTTTCTTTTCAGTTTGTTATGTTGGTTTTCATTTAGTGGGAATCATGTTTAGTAATGTAGGGATAATTGCCTAGAAATACTTTCCAAGTAGTTGAATATCTGATTTATCCTCCGCAGTTTTAATTATCAAATTTATCCTTTTGAACTTTTAAAACTGGCAAATTTATCTCTCAGCTGGTTGATCCAAGAAAACTGACTTTTTCCTGTCAAAGGGGAAAAGAAAAGAAGAAAGAAAAAGAACCATGCTATTGTTATTTTACTGTTTTAAGTGCCTGTTCAGTGCTCAAGGCTAACTTGATAGGCCACTTTCTTGTTCAACTTGATCTCGTGATCAAGACCGCAGCATTATTAATTGGAACATTATGTTAAATTCTCTTTCTTCAAGGATCAACTTCCCAAAGCACTTGTTCATTATATATTGTAATGCTATGCAGCCAGCCGAGGGAAAGGTACTTTTTGGAATCATGACCTTTCTTATGTTGTTGTTTGCTTTTTTACTTTAGAAATTACTTGAATATGTTGTTACGTGAAATTTCAAACCTTGTTACTGCTATTTTACCCTGATGAACTGCTCAGTGATATAAGCTATTCCTCAGAATGGTTATTCTTTTTGCAGGAACAAGCTTCGCACTCTCTGCTGTTTTCTGTTGTTTCCTTATTTGTTTACAAGAGATTTTAACTATTTTTTGAATGCAGAGTTAACTGGTGAATCAGTCAGAATGTACACCGCAAGTAAGAAAATCTAGAAGGATAAGGGTCTCGAGCCAACAGAGTTTGAGGACACTGTTGCCCATGTTTGTCTCTCATGTTTGGCCTTTTGGTTCCATTTTTATAGTTGGCATTTAGAGTCTAATTATATAAAATAATATAATGGCAGGCACTCTTCGATCTGGAGAATGGAAACCAGGAACTAAAGAGCGACCTAAAAGATCTTTACATAAGTCGGCAGTGTAAGTGATGCTCCCAAATGTATTTTTGATTAGGTTCTGCTATTTTGTATTATGAGGCTCTTAACATAGTGGTTTGTTTGCTTCTTTTTGGTATCTTTTTAATAGTGAGTTTGGATTTTAGGCAAATACGTGGTGCCTTACGTGGAGACCATCTGATTGCCTTGACTAATTGTGTTGATCATCTATTGTTCGCTCTTTCAAGTTTGTTCCTTGTTGAAAAAAGTGAATAAATTTGCATCTCTTTTTTTTTTTTATTTTTTTGTCATACATTATGCAGCCTGGCAAGAGAGATTGCATTTCTGCAGAATGCTGAAGGCGCTGGATTGGCACTAATCATTTTAAGGTTCTCTCTTAAATGCTAATCTGTTAGCTTCAAATTACTTTTGTGCATTATGATTTAACCGTTATTCTTCTATATTTTTTCTTGCAGATTATTCTTCTTAAGCCCGGGGATCTTTTCTATTGGAATCTTTATTCTTTAAGGATGAGTCTTCGTGAACTGTAGTTTGAACTTCTCTATTGGAGCGCATAGAACTTTCCTTTTGCCTATAAAACTTTTTAATTTCATATTAGTTTTCTTGTAATTCGAATTTTTTTTAGCTATCTAATGTTTGATTGACATTTATTTGTACTCGCAACATTTTTGAGAATGTAATAAACTTTTATATTCAACTTATTTGATATTCATGAAATGTTGAATTTTTAATTTTCATTGTCTATGTATTATCTTTTGAAATTTTTATTGTGATTAATTGAATATATGACCTTTAATGATGATTTTTATAGGCAAATATATTTTGCTTTTAGTGGCGATTTTAATTGCCGGTATAGAATAATCTTTAGCGGCAATTATTTTGCTCTTTACCCGCTGCCAATATAATTGTCGCTAAATTTTTACCGACCCTATTTATAATGGTAATTATTATAATTGCCGATAAAGAGATTAGCGCCGATTAAAATCGCCGCTAATTTATAAGATAATTGCCGCTAAAAGTTCCTTTTGGTGTAGTGAAGAAGAGAAGCAAAAGGATCCTGCCATTATGAGGCGTGGAAGGGGCCGCGGCAGCTGCAAAGTTTGAGTTCAAAATCAGAATCAGATTTCAAAGCGATTTTTAGAACATTTCAAAATCAATTTTTTAATTAAAGCGAATCGAATTTTAAAAAAGAGTTAAAGCTCTATTGAACTGAAAATTACTTTTCAGTCCAAAAACGCTTTTTAAAAGTTAAGCCAAACACCCCCTAAGCTAGGTTGGACAGGTGAAGGATTGGGTGTTGGAGGGGGTGGGTGGGAGTATTTATAAGCTTATACAAAGTGGGAGGGGTTTTATTTTTTTTTTTCACCCCTTTGCCTTTTTTTTACTGTGGGGTGCACCGAATAACTCTCTCTCTCTCTCTGCAGGCCACATGCACTGGGCCTAGTTCTACCCTGACCTGAGCCTAGGCCTAGGCCTAGCCACACCTACGCGCGGTACCTGAGGCACGTGATCATAGTTTTTTTTTTTTTCCTTCCCCCTTCTCTCTCTCTTCTCTCTTTCTAGTATTTAATAATAATAATAATAATAATAATAAAAAATAAATACTATTCTATTACGTGAACCATATTGCTTTTGGACTTGCTTTTGGAAACCGTGATTTGCTCTTTTTGTAGGGAATGCGATGTGATGTTGGTATCTCGGGGGTAAAATTGTGACTTAATTATTGAATTCAGAACTGTGACTTAATATGAAATATAAGATATAAAGTTTAAATTTTAAGTTTTTTCTTTTTTCTTTTCTCAAAAAAAAAGTTTACATTTTAAGTTTCAAACTTTTAAATCTAAAAATACATATATGATAATTAATTTTAACATATAAAATTGTAATATTTAAAAATACAAACTTAAATTTTTTATTCCAAAGTTCAAATTTAAAATTTTATATTTAATATTTAAACTTTAATATTTAAAATTAAAAATATAAAATAATTATGAAATTTAAAATTTAAATATTTAAAATCTAAAATTTAAAGTTAAAATTTAAAATTTAAAATTTAAATATGAATATTTAAAATTTAAATTATAAAAATTTAAATATTAAATTTCTTAATTATTTTATGTTTTAAATTTTAAAAAATTTATAATTTAAAATTTTAAACTTGTAATTTAAAATTTGAAATTTAAAATTTTAAAATCTAAAATTTGATTTTTGTGATTTAAAATTAAAAATTAAAATTTAAAGTTTGAAATTTATATTTCAAATTTTAAAATTTAAAAGTTAAAATTCAAAAATTCAAAAATGAATGTGAAAATTAAAATTTAAAATAAACTTTGAATTTAAATATCGAATTTAAAATTAAAATAAAAATTTGGTGTTTGAGTCCAAAATCAGACTCAGATTTTAAGAAGCAGAATTTTTCTATTTCTGATTGTAGTCCAAAATTAAAATCAGAATCAGATTTTAAATTTTAATAAAAAAATTTGAAAACTATATTATTATTTATTAATGTTATTTTTATATTTTTTACTATATATACGAGGGGAGAATTTTGAGGACATGTGTCATCTCCAAATCCTCATTGCAGAGAAGAGAGTAGAGATAAGGGGACCAAATGTAGTGATCTGGAGTTTAGCAGTTGAGGCTCGTCGACAGCTCTGACGAGTGTCGGGACAAGTCCGAGTCGTGTTGGCGCGAATTGGACGCCAAACGGACTCAGTGGGGACGCAAGAGCAGCTGGAATCTTGAAAATCTGCGAAATAGCAGGTTTTCTCTAATGTGTACCCGTACAAATATTGGGGTGTGCCGGTACAAGCTTGATGGCTATACCGATACAATCATCGTGATGTACGGATAGTGCCACGCGTACTACTGACCTTTTTGTATCGGTACACTTGCTCGTGTACCGGTACACTTTGGTAGGTGAGAGGGTAGTTTAGTAAATTCTCTCATCATTTGTATCACCCACTCCCAGCCTATACCTACGTGGAGGAAGGCGAGGGAAGGTATTTTCGACGGTACTCTCCTCCTCTCTCTCTAGACTTGATCTTAAGCACCCCGGGTTGCAAAGATTCTCCGGGCACGCCGACAAATCCGCCGTGTACAAGAAATTTTTTCTATACAAGAGGCGTAGCTGTACCTGTATTATCACGCCCCGGATTACAGATTCTCCGGGCACGCCGACAAATCCGCCGTATATAAGAAATTTTCCTTATACACGAAGCGTAGCTGTACCTGTATAACATACAATACTACAAACAGTAGCATAGAGCTGGAAAGAATATAAACAAACAGGTAGGAATAAACATGAGTTCTATATACATACAACATGTCTCGATACAAAAGTACTACTCGCTCCAGCGAGTTAACAACAGTATGTACACAACTCTTCAAACCAAAAACTACTTCCTGTAGCGAGGGTCCTCTAACAGCACTAGACGGGTAGGGCTCTAACTTGCTACGCCCTTGCCGCGATCCGCCTTAGAAGGAGCAGCAGCCGAGTGCGAAGGCCCTGGAAGTACAGTGGAAGAAAAAAGGCGTGAGAACTACTATAAAAACAAGTAGTCCTTAGTGGGTGCCGCCCTCAACAACATCGGTCCACCCACTATGTTTACAGGGGTAAGCAAGAATAGAATGAAAAGCTGAAAAACATCTACGGCTAAAATGTCACTTGTAAGAACGTGAATTCTCGAAATCCGAGGGTTGCACGTCGTTTGGAATCAACTATTTGTCGATTGGATGAGCTTTGGAAAGTTTGATATTTATCTGAGGGCAAAAAGTGCATCGGAGTTGGCCTCGAGAGCTAAACTGTGTAATCTGCACAAATCTGCAGATTTTGCAGGTGAAGACCGGTCTCTGGTGCAGAGACCGGATCCCGTAGGCTTGGAAAATGGCCTCCAGGCCACTTGCGCGCGTTGTGCTCTCGGGAACCGGACTTGATGACGAAGACCGGACCCTAGAGACCGGTCTTGGTCATCAAGACCGGATCCCGTAAGCACGAAAGGCTGCCAAGAGCCTCTGCGCAGAAGTTCGCGCGTGGGGGACCGGACTTGCTGGTGGAGACCGGACCCTAGAGTCCGGACTCCGCAGCCAAGACCGGATCCCGTGGGCTGTGAAAACGGTGGTCCCTTGTGGGGACTGGTCTCCCTGAATGGAGACCGGTCTTCAAGTATGCAAAATCCGAGGGGAAGACCCTTGGAGACCGGTCTCGAGGTGTGGGGACCGGTCTCCATGCACGAAAATGCCCAGTCGGGGCTGCTTCGTAATTTCAAGAGTTGAGGGCTAATCTGCAATTTTGGCCTAAATTAGGCTATATGGCTTAGTTGAACCCGTTAACCCTCACTCCTCTTCACCCTCAAACTTAACACACACACTTCTCTCTCTCTCTCCCTCTCGGTTAGAGGAACGTAGAAGGAGAAGAAGCAGCAGCAGAGAAAGAAGAAGAAGAAGAAAAAGCAATGAGAAGGGAAGGAGCTCCATCTCCTGAGCTCCTTCTCTTCTTCCTCTTGTGAGGCTAGGTTGAAGGTAAGCTTCAAAACCCTTTAATGGTGGTTTTTAGGGTTTTGATTCTTATGTTTTTAGGAGTGCTTTAGTAGTGCCTAGAGGTGCTAGTAGGCCCTTAGAACATGCTTCTAGGGTTTTCTAATAGATGATTTCTATATAGGAAACCCTAGGGCATCAAAAATGGGGTTTTGGTAATCGAAGGGTTTTGATCTCGTTTAATTGTACGTGAACCTAATTGATAGGTGTTTAAACGCGTTGGTGGCGACGGTTTGGCAATTCGTCAAGCCCGAGCGAAGTTATCGCCAAGTGAGGCGCGCTGCTACTTCGCTTTCGCCCGAGTGCTAAGCGGCGACAAGCGATCAAGGAATTTAGCTTCTTACAATGTTGCTACATCAAAAGGTGGGTGGTGACCATCCTGAAGCCGTCGGACTACCTTTTATGTCCAAGTGTAGTATAGTAAAGTGATCTTACATATTGTGCATAATGTATGTGTTAAGTGCTAGTTGTGATATTTAGTCTATATGCATGATTAACCTAGTTCACTTTGTGCCATCAGAGACTAGCGTGTGACATGATTAGAACCCTATGCACTATAGCATGAATAATGTGAGATTAGAGCTACTAGTATGTGATATAGTAGAATTATCTAAACCAAAGAACGAGTGATACCTAGTAAACAAGAATGAGTGGCATTAATTAGTGTGAACAACATGAGTTAAGAACAAAGTATGATGACATCCCTATTAGCTAGGGTATCCTCCGTGGGTGAGGATTGGACCGTGCTCGCGTTGTCTGTTTATACTCGTGGTGGTCGCTCCACACGGGTTGTGCACTCCGGAATACTAGGCACACGCTATGGTAGTAGTTACTTGACCGGCAGTAGCTAGTTATCCACAGACGGTCTCGGGCGAGTTGAGCAGTTTAGACTCCTCGCTGTCGAGGCAAGGGACGCGAGAGTGAGGCAAGCCTTTAGGCGAGCCAAGTGATTGGGTGTGCGAGGGATTTGTGAACTTATTGAGCATAGTAGTGTGATAGTTACCCTTTTACTATGAGCTACATGCATATATTTTCAGATTCGAGGCATAGTGGAATATTGCATTTACTTTACAGTAATTCTACCGCTTTCAGTAATTATCTATATGTTCTTCTACTGTTGCCTTCTTGGACCTAGTGGGGAGATCGGCGGAGTCGGCGGCCGAACCCACTGGGAATTATGGAAGATAGTTCTCACCCCACTCTATTTCAGGTCCTAGCTCGTCCACGCCGGGTGAGGATCGCGGCAAGGGCTCGGTGCCCTAGTGGTAGTTTCAGATTACCTTCCTACTGCATTAGAGTTACCTTGTATTTACCTGTCGAGAGTAGATCTTGTATAGGGTGAGGTTTTGTATTGATGTATGCCACTGGTAAGTTATTCGAATATCAAATGTAATGAAAGGCTTAAAGATTGGATGAATGTAATAGATAAGTTTACCTCTCTTTTATTCACCTGTTGATTACTCGTGATGCTTGCTCTCTTGTGTTGCACTGGTGGTGCTCTTGTGTGGATTGTGTATGTTATCAAGTTGTTTCTTGGGCATTTGTTGTACACAATCCTGTTGCTTAGCCTTAGGCGGGCAGGGGAGGTGCTGTCCGTCTGGCGTCTGTTCGACGCGCCCGAACCGGACCAAATTGGGAGCGGGCTCGGGGCGTGACATTACTACTCTATCCTGCTCTAACACTGGTCATCTGTAGTACCTGCCAATCCTAACCCAATCTCACCAGGAACTGTAATACACCCGTCCCGCCTGTCGAAACTACACTAACAACCACCCTTTTTTTTTCCCTAAAACTAAACCCTACTATTAGGGGGAGTGAAAGGGTAGGAAAACAAATATGAGGAGTGAACGTATCATTTATTTCAAATTTTTTTAAATTCTATTAATATCAGGCGTTGGATTGAGGGGTTGTAGGATCTACAACTCCCGTGGAGTTGTACCCGTAGCAGTAAAAAATATAGGGATAACTTCAAAAACCCCCTTGTGGTTTCGCACTTTCTCACTTTAGTACCCTATGATTTAAAATGTATCTATTTGCCCACCTATGGTTTTGTTTTTTTTTATTATCAATTTTATTATTATTATTTTTAAATCAGTGACAAAGTTAAAATTAAAGAATACTAAAGTAAATGTTCTATAAATCTATATAAGTAACTGAAAGTTTTGAATATAATTTAATAAAATATTAAAAAAAAAGCTACCAAAAAGATAAAAATAAAACCACATGGGGATAAATTAGTACATTTTAAACCACAAGGTACCAAAGTGAGAAAGTGCGAAACTACAGGAGGGTTTTTGAAGTTTTTCCAAAATTATATGGACAACGTTTTCAACTACTAGTTTGGGAACGATGCAGATGGGTGCCGTGTGGTGAGCGCGCACCGGATTGCGTGAGCGGGAAGGAAAAAAAAATTGTGCATTCTGATTTTTTTTCTTCAAGAGCGAAAGAAGTAGAAAAAGAGAAATGGAGGGTGAGATGGGCGCGTGCTTGTCATGTGGCAGCCATCCGTATCATTTCCAAACTAATTAATTTATGGAACAATGTCCATATAATTTTTGTGCGAATGAACGGTTTAAAAAAAGAAAAAAAAAGTACGAAAGCATCACTTAATAAAAAAAATATTCAACTTAATTGAATCAAAATATGGTTTCTGCACTGTTTAGTGGGAAAATTTTTCAAAAAAAAAAAAAAAAAAACCCCTCATTCCAATCGAAATCCATGTAGAACTACTGGTCAAATCATAAATCAAACCAAACTATAATCAATTTAATTGAACCAAAATGCATAATATAGATTGGATTAGTTCAACTTTAATCATATGTAATCCTTTTGCGCTCTCTCCCATTTTATCTGATGTAAGAATAATAGAACATCATTCATTTTAGGGATAATTTCATACAGATAATATGTAAACATATCGACTAGCAGATATATCTTTGCGAAATTCAAGTTTTTAGATTCGTCCCTTCAAGAGTTTAGCGATTTGCTTATTTGTCTTTCTGACTTGTTACTGTTAGCTCATTGTTTATTTTTTTAATAGAAGGTAAGTGATATGCCATTTTTATTATCACAAATATACCCCTCCAAAATTTTCAATTGTAAAAATTATATACAGAAATGTGTTGAGAAATTAGATTGCAAATTTTAATGATGTGTATTTGATAAATTACTTGGTGAAATTTATGTGCTAAACGAATGGATTCCTTCGTAGAGACATGTCTGTTCAAAGGAATGGATTCTTTTGTAGGGACATGTCTGTTCAAACGAATAGATTCTTTTATAGGGACATGTCTGTTCAAAAAGACATGACTTTTCGATTCGACTGCACCCTTTGAAAACATATAAATAGAGGCTCTTGTATAACAACCCAGCCCACTAGCAATATAAATGCTTAAGCCCGGTTATTATTACTAGTGTCTAAGTCATCCCTTTCCCATCCGATGTACTATTTGTCATAACTCCTCAGGCAAACGTACTCGTCAGCAAATCACACTTTGGACACAAAGATCACTAGGCTGTGAGACTCGTCTCGCTAGGCTTCTCCGTCATCCGAGATTTGCTTGTGTTTATTACTTGAATGTTGTCGTTCGTGTTCGACCAAATATAATCGTCACTTCGGTTATCCTTTCCAAATAACTCGTTGGGCCCAACCACCGGCCCAAAATGCTTAAGCCCAGTTATTATTACTAGTGTCTAAGTCATCCCTTTCCCATTCGATGTGGGACTATTGGGGTGCCACATCTTGTGCCAAAATTCATATCATAAAAAAAAAAGTCTCCAGATTTCAAAGTTAAGAGCGTGAGAGATTCTGAGTTTTGCTTCTTGAGTATCTCTAGCCCCGTTCTATCCCGAAAGTACTTTGTCATAACCCAAAGCAAACTTTATGTGGGGAGCAAATCTACTCTTTGGAAACTACCATCCCCAACAAAATGTCCTCCTAAAAACTTTTCAATGATCATCCTCTTCCTCTATAAAAATTAACTCAATTTACTTTTATTGCAATTTCTTCTCTAACACCTTTTCTCCTTTACCTATCTACTAATGATTTTTCGATGTTTGACAGCCAAAGCAACAAGCGTCGAAGATGAATGGTGATGGAAAAACCTTAGTTGCGGGTTAGACAAAGAGGAAGAGAAAAAAGAGTTTTTATTGTTAGAATTTTGATGAGAAAAAAAGGTATAATATTATAAGGGTAAAAAGGTCAATTTATTCTACTCACTAATCAAAAATAAGTATTTTACTTATAATTAACTATGTATATATTTTAACGGATGCTAACAATAGAGGATTTAGGAATAAATCTAAAAATATGAATTTTGTAAGAATATATTTGTTATTCGATATGTTTATAAGGAGCTGTATGTGTTCTTCCATTCTTTTTAAGTTATTAACCAGCTACTAATATGTGAAAAGGTCGAGAATCAAAATTTGGTAGATATGAGTGTGCACGATTCGACCCTCCATCTTAAAAATATTCGTGTAAAATAAAAAGGGTAAACTGTACGTCTGATCCGTAAACTTTAATTAGTTGTAATTTTTATCTCAAACTTTTTGAATTGCTGCAGTCAAGTTCTATAGTCCAATTTAATTAACTAAATACTGATATATCGCTAACATACAAATGAAACACAAATAATTAAGATATATGTAAGCTGGAAGACTATTAAAATACTAAGTTATTGATGTTATTAGGTTTCGGTCTTTGGATGAAAAGATGTACAGTTAAGATGATGTGGGCTCTCTAGGGTTGAGTGAATTATTGGTTGAATAGTATAATCTAACGGGTGAAAATAGTCAAAGGATTAAATCTAATGGTTGAAAATTTAAAACTTGATTGCAACAATTCTAAAAATTAGTGTTAAAAATTATAACAAATTAAAATTTATTTATGGATTAAAGTTCATGTGCCTTATAGTTCAAGGACCAAAAGTCCAATTTACCTAAACAACAATGAATAAAAAAGGATAAACTTCAAATATCACCCCTATAGTTTCGCACTTTCTCACTTTAGCACTCTGTGGTTTAAAATTTATCAATTTACCACCCTTTGGTTTCACTTTTCTCTTTTCATTTGCTCCACCGTTAACATTTTGTTAAATTATATACAAAAAACTTCAAATACCCCACCTAGGTTTATCGAATATTCACTTTAGTACCTTTTAGTTTTAACTTTGTCACCGATTTAATAAAAAAAATTAGTGGAGAGAATAATAAAAAGAGAAAAATAACATCACGGGGCACTAAATTAATATACTTAATTTACACATGATACTAAAATAAAAATATGTGAAACTATAGGGATGATATTTGAAGTTTTCAATATAAAAAAAGGGGTTAATTGCTTACAGTGTCTCTACAAACATAATGAATTACATAATATATCTCTATAAAGTTTAACTTTCATAAATTATTTTTACAAAAGTTCTAATATTTTTAGATAACGTCTATCGATTTGTTACCATTAGAGAACCATTAAAAAATTATTATATTTTTAATTTTTTCAACACAAATATACCTCATCAAAAGTTATAACAGTATAATTAATATAAGAGGTGTAAAAATGCCAAAAATTAACCAGGTTAAATTATTTAACCTATGTTTTACTAAACTTTTCTAATGGATTCTAAAGAACAGAGAGACTTATCTCGAAAATATTAAAAGTTTTATAGATATAATTTATAAAAATTAAATTTTATAGACATATTTTTGTAATTTATCATATTTATAGAGATCTGTATGCAATTAACCTATAAAACACAAAACAAAAACAAAAACAAAAACAAAAAAAAGGGCGGAGAAATCGAAGTGTCATTGTGATAGCGTTGGACGCGGTCAACGAGTCAACGAATCTGAGTCAATCCCTGCCGTGTCTTTTGTGCTCCAGTCAAAGTGACCCCACAGTCTCACTGGATAAGTCAACGGCCCTCGCGTTCACACAGGGATGTCGATGAATATAAATACTCAAAATTTTATTCAAATCCCAGACTCGAACAGAATGAATTTACTCGATACTAAATAAAAATAGTTTCATACGTCAAAAATAAAATTTCGACGGATTTAGATTCTTACTGTGGATTTTAATTATATGCTATCCGAATCCGATCCGAATATGAATTTATTATATATATATATATATATATATATATATATATATATATATATATATATATATATATATATATATATATATATATATATATATATATATATATATATATATATATATACTCGATAGTATACTCTCGATTTTACTATTAAGTTGTTTTCGATGATAGAGCTTCCAAATTGACGATCGCTCGTTGAACATGATCTATACTACTTAAAGTGCTTAGAAATCAAATTTCAAATATTTTCGACATCATTTGCCTAATGATCAAAGAGTTTCAAAATTTATAATTTAAATAATCGATATGAGGCGTTTTCTCGATTAACGACGTAAAGATATTCAAATCAATTGAATCTTTGATAGAAAATTCATTAAACTATTTAAAACAAGATCTATACTCTTGATCTTGATTACAAGACTCCTATCATCATTTTTTAAAGAATATTCATTTTCAACCATTCATTTTGCTCACTAGATGGATAAAAGAACAATATCGAAAGTGCGTGAAATTTGATTTCTAGATAGTTTAAATTGTTTAGATCATATTTAACGGACCCGATCGTCAATTTGGAAGTTTTTTCATCGAAAACAACTCGATAGTAAAATACACTGTGTACTATCGAGAGTATTCTATCTCAACTCTCTCTCTCTCTCTCTCTCTCTCTCTCTCTCTCTCTCTCTCTATATATATATATATATATATATAGAGTTGAGCTAGAATACTCTTAAGAGTACCTAGCCCATTTTACTCTCGAGTTGTTTTCGATGATAGAGCTTCCAAATTGATGATCGGCTCGTTGAACATGATCTATACCACCTAAAGTGTTTAGAAATCAAATTTTAAATATTTTCGACATCATTTGCCTAATGATCAAAGGGTTTCAAAATTTGTAATTTTAATGGTGGATAAGAGACGTTTTCTCGTTTAAGTGTAAAGATATCCAAATCAATTGAATTTTTGTTAGAAAATTCTTTAAACTATTTAAAACAAGATCTATACTCTTGATCTTGATTACAAGACTCCTATCATCATTTTTTAAAGAATATTTATTTTCAACCATTCAT
Organism: Aechmea fasciata; assembly: GCA_025177825.1. Taxonomy (NCBI): domain Eukaryota; kingdom Viridiplantae; phylum Streptophyta; class Magnoliopsida; order Poales; family Bromeliaceae; genus Aechmea; species Aechmea fasciata. Next base: position 8,348,891 of record CM045945.1, read on the forward strand.
TTTCTGTTCACTAGATGGATACAAAAACTATATCGAAAGTGCGTGAAATTTGATTTCTAGGTAGTTTAAATGGTTTAGATATATATTTTATTGTAATTTAATCTGAATTTATTATATATATATATATATATATATATATATATATATATATATATATATATATAGTATATATAGCTATATATATATATATAATATGTGTATAAATGTTTGATGTTATATTTGAATGTGTATTTTAAAATTTAGATTTAATATAATATATTCTTTTTGAAATATTGAAAAGGAAAATAATTGTTTTGGATTCGGGCTAGTTTGGGTTTCGGATTTTTCGTTGGATTCGAGTTTGGATATGAATTTTTAAAATCCGTCGTGTTTGGGTTCAAGTTTGGATTTCGGGTTTGGAGTCGGGTTCAGGTTCAGGTTTTTAAAAATCCGCTCTGAATCCGACCCGTTGACATCTCTACTTTTCTATGATCAAAATACCGGATTGAATTAATTGACCGGTCCAACCGTAATCCAAACTATAAAATGTGTTAAATATAAAAATATTTAAGTATCGTTCTTTATCAGCTTAAGTTTTTAGAACACAACGTTGTTTTTATAGTATCATAGCAGGATGTCAGATCGTGATCCAAACTATAAAATATGTTAAATACAAAAATATTTAAACATTATTTTTTTTTTATCGGTTTAAACTTTTAGAGTATAACGATTGTTTCATACATTTTATAGTTGTAAGCTCCAATGGAAAGTTTGAGCTAACCATTAATGGAAAAAAAAATCGTCGAAAAGAGAAGATCAAGAAGCCACAAATTCATGGTGCACAAATATAGAGATGTATTGGTTCTCGACAATAAATTTTTTTGAACCTCATATATATATATATATATATATATATATATAGAGAGAGAGAGAGAGAGAGAGAGTGCGTGTGTGTTGAGCGAGCTGGAATATTATCGGTAGCAAACGGGCTCCGTTGCCACCAACTTTTTTTCGATGATGAAACTTTCAAATCGACGATTGACAGTGTTGACCATGATCTATAGGACTTACAATGTTTATAAACCAAATTTCAAATATTTTTAACATTATTGCCCTAATGATTAAAAGATTTCAAAATTTATAATTTTGATAGTAGATATGAGATAATTTTTTGTTTAACGATGTAAAACTATCCAAATCAATTAAATTTTGGTTAGAAAGTTTTTTAAACTATTTAGAATAAGATCTATATATACTCTCGATCTTGATTATAAAATTTCTATTATCAATTTTTAGAGGATATTCATTTTCAGCCGTTTATTTTTATGTCCACTAGATTAACAAGAGAACAATATTGAATTAGCATCAAATTTGATTTCTAGATACTTTAAGTGATATAGATCATTTTCAATGGTGCCGATTGTTGATTTAGAGGTCCCATCATTGAAAACAAATGGATGGCAACAGAGCCCATTTGCTAGCGATAGTATTCCACCAACTTTCTCTCTCTCTCTTTTATATATATATATATATAAAATGGATGGCAACAAGCCCATTCTTAGCGATAGTATTAAGAATTTCCAACTCTCTCTCTCTCTCTTTATATATATATATATATATATATATATATATATATATATATATATATATATATATATATATATATATATATATATATATATATATATATATATACATATACTAGGGTTAAGTTGGTGGTTGGTTGAATAGTATGATCTAACTATATATATATAGAACTAGGCTACTATGCTATTAATAGCACCAAGTCATTTATGCTATCAAGTTTTTAGCCGTTGGATTGAGAGATGTGCGGTTATGATGATGTGGGCCCCTAGGGTTAAGTTGGTGGTTGGTTGAATAGTATGATCTAACGGCTGAAAATCATCAAAGGGATGGATCTAACGGCAGAAAACTTGGTAGCACCGAGTGCTTCGTGCTATTGATAGCATAGCAGCCGGACTCTATATATATATATAGTAGGTCTTGTGTGCTATTAGGAACACGGAGGCCTCTCGTGCTCCTAATCCGATGATGGAGCTTCCGAATCGACGATTGGTTCCTTTAGACTTGATCTAGCATGTTTGAAGTTTCTAGAAAATAATTTTTGCTATTTTTCGATATCATTTACCTAGCAATCGAAAGGATTCAAAATCAATAATTTTTAATGATGAAAATAAAAATCCTACAAAAAGTGATGATATAGAACTAAAATTTTCGATCGGAAATATTGATCTTGTTGTAGATAGTATAAAAAATTTTCTATCAAAATCTCATCCGATTTGAATACTTCTACACCGTTAAACTTGAAAATAGCAGATATCAACTATTAAAAATTATTGATTTTGAATCCTTTTGATCACTTGGTAAATGATATCAAAAAATTATAAAAATTATTTTCTAAAATACGCCAGATCAAGTCCAATCTCTGATCGTCGATCTAAGCTCCATCATCGAAATAGAGCACGGAGGGCTCGTGCTCTCGCCTCCTAATAGCACACAAGACTTACTATATATATATATATATATATATATATATATATATATATATATATATATATATATATATATATATATATAGTTGAGCTAGAATGCTTATCAATAGCAAACCGGCACTTTGTCACTCATTTATTTTCGATGATGGAGCCTCCAAATTGATGATCGGCACCGTTGAATATAATCTATACTATTTGAAGTATTTAGAAATCAAATTTCATACATTTTCGATATTGTTCTCTTCTTCATTTAGTGGACATAAAAATGAATGACTGAAAATAAATATTCTTAAAAAAATGATGATAGGAGTCTTGTAATCAAGATCAAGAGTATAGATTTTATTTTAAATAGTTTAAAGAGTTTTCTAACAAAAATTCAATTGATTTGGATATTTTTACGCCGTTAAACGAGAAACGGCTCATATCGACTATTAAAATTATAAATTTTGAAACTCTTTGATTATTAGGCAAATGATATCGAAAAGATTTGAAATTTAATTACCAAATAGTTCAAGTGGTATAGATCATGTTCAACGGTCTTTGATCGTCGATTTAGAGGCTCCATCATCGAAAATAAATGGGTGACAAAAATACCGATTTGCCATCAATAACATTCTAGCTCAACTCTTCACAAATATATATCTGAAAAATATGGACGAAAGTAGTACAAAATAAACACCGAGGTTTGGATGTGAATGGTTAAACTTTTTGAAAGTTTGAGGACTAAAGTGAACTTAGACAAAAATGTGGGCACTAGTGTTAAAATTTACCCAAATTTTATGTCTACTCACGTGATCATTATTATAATAATAATTCCTATAATAATTAATTGTGGTTATCCTTTTGCTTTCACGCCGTAGCCAATACGGTGGTTGGAATCTTCCATTCATTATTTATTTCGTTTTATTAAAAGCACCTAACAGTGTTTACCAATTATTAATTAATTGGGATTTAATTAATTAATAAAAGAAAAAATAAATAAATAAAAAGTCCCTGGCACAAGATTCTTTCGTTTTTTTCTTCTTGTTCACACTCTGTGTGCTTCTTTTATTAGAGGCGAAATTTGATTTGATTTGTTTTTTGTTTTTGTTTTTGTCCTTCTTTTTTTTTTTTCCTGGTGGGTTTTGATGTTGCCACCCCACAATACTAAGATTTGGTGATTCTTTGTGCTATTTCGCTCTATCCAACTGAGCTACGATCTTGAATGGTTTGTTTTATGTAACTAATTTTGATTTTTTTTTTTTTCTGCTTTTATATTTTTTGTATCTTATTTTTTTGTTATTTGCACATTGTTGTTGTTTTCACCTCCAAAAAAAAAAAAGAAGAAAAAAATTGCACAAATCCCCACTATTTTTGCATCTGAACTGTAGGAGGATTTCATGTAATTCATGCCCATGAAGTGTTTGAGGAAAAGCACATGCGAATTTACAAAAAATCCCTCTTTTCTATTAACAGGGAGGAGGTGAGTATGATTATGATATTGTGAGCAGTTGATGAAAGGAGAGAAGAGATGGAAATTCAAGAAGCCGACGACGAGTCGTCGTCGGAGTCGATTGCTCCGATCATCGTCACTGTCGCGATTGCGGTGAATGGCAGCAAGAGCAGCAGATGCGCCGTAAAATGGGCTCTCGAGAAATTCGTCCCCGAGGGGAGAATTCTCTTCCGGCTGCTGCACGTCCAGCCGAAGATCACAATGGTGCCGACTCCCAGTAAGCACACAGCTCGCGTAATTCGATATTCTATTGTTGGTTTGTTTGGAAAAATCAAATACGAATTCGATACCCCTATGAATATTAACTCATGTTCTAGTCTTAGTAGATCTCTACGAAGAATTGTACATAGAAGAACTGATTCTGTCGGTTCTGCTACTTAATAAGAGATTGCAGTTAGGTGATCGAAAACATAGATTGATCAAAGCAAATGATCATTACGGCAACAAGATCTTTATAGAAACAGGACATCCTTTATCTCGTCATTTGTGTTGACCAGTAAATTTGTCTATTTAGACTATGATAGCAAATCATGTTCATTTCGCATTTCAAAGCAAGTTGTCGAGAATATATTTGCACGAATAATCACTAATTACAGGACTTTTTCGCCAAGGAACGCAATAGAGTTTACAGAAAATCCACTAAGGAATAATTCAAGCCTACCGTACTCCAATACTACTTGAATGACTTGATTCTTAGGCCATGTCGATACTAACGATTTTCAAAGCCAATATGTTGTTCAACATGCTCAAGTCCATATGGAAATCATTACAAACCGTTTCGGCGAGCCGAGTGTGAGGATTTGATAATTAAAAACTAGTGTTTTCGGTGTCTGGGCTGAACACCATCTTTGAATGTTTCAGAAGAAGCTTGCCAGCATGATATCCTAACCATGCGTATGTAGAAATCCTAAATGATTAGTTGTAGAGATCTCTAGATTTTTCATTTGTGGCTGATCTTCCGAGAAATGAGGCGTTTCCTACTTAGTTGAAGTCACTTTTAAAGCCATATTCTTAGTTAGTACTTCTTTTCTAACTAGAGTTGTTTATAACCTTGAGGAGTGGGAAGCTGTATAATTCCGCGACTGCAGAGAACATCAATCCGATGCATTAATTGACATTGTTGCTTCTATCTCTCCACTTAGTGACAGAAACATGGAGACTTTGAATAACAATTTGCGCTATTGAAAACGGAACGACAGTTTCAGAAATAGCAAAATGGCCTATGTAGTACTTGTATGAGTGATTTTGGTTGTTTAAGTTGTTTTTTGTCTCTTCATGATGTAGTTAGTTGTACACTTATTTTCGTAATGTAATGCGTCTCTAAAAGCAAGAGGAAATTACAGCGGTTGGCTGAGAATTTGTTGCTTTGTACTTCAGTGGGAAACTACATTCCAATTTCAAATGTGCGAGACGATGTAGCCTCTGCTTACAAGAAGGAAATGGAGTGGCGAGCAAATGCTATGCTTCTCCCATACAAGAAAATGTGTTCTCAGAAAAAGGTCGGTATTCTTAATATCTTATTTTTGGCATGTACATGAAGATGAAATTGCCGTGCAAAGATTAATCTAATAGGAAACAGGTGTAAGAATATACTTAACACCCCCTCTCGTGTGCATGATATATATGAAAGGCACGTGGAATTGACAGGTGAGTTAAGAGGCGAGATAGGGATTTGACCCAAGGATTTTAATATGGGGATTGAGCCCGTTAAATATGTATGGCGAAGAATTGAACCCACCATCTCATGAAACTGAGGGGCCATGTTACCAAAGAGATCGAACTAGTAGGAAATGGGCCCAGAAATTTACTTAATGGAAATCTATTGAAGAGTAATGGCTGAAATGATTTTGTTCGCAGGTAGAAGCTGAAGCTGTTATAATTGAAGCAGACGATGTAGCTGATGCAATATCAGGAGAGATTGCTAAATTCGCAATTAGCAGGCTAGTTATAGGTGCTTCATCCAGAAATATCTTTACAAGGTAATACAAAATACAACTAATCTGTGTAAGCTTTATGTGGATAGCTCTTGGTATATGTATATCTATTTCCGCTATGTTCGCTGTAAGAAGAACATTAAGCAGCAGATCCTGAAGTAATTTAATTAGACACTATTTTTTCATGCTCACGCATTCTTCTCTTTCGAAGTCTTGCGGGAGGAGAAATGCGGCTACTTTTTATTTTCTTAGGCAATATCTCATTACTAATGACTGTAATTTGTAATATTGATATTGGTGAGATCGTAATAAGAAACTATTTGCAGGAAAATTAAAGGCCCCAAAACATCTTCAAAAATCTCCGGGCGTATTCCGAGCTTTTGTACAGTCTACATTGTATCCAAAGGGAAGTTATCATCTGTCCGCACTGCTACATCAATTGTCGATGAAAGTACAAAAAAAGCAAACAGTCCAAGCATTAGTTCTTACAGCTCCTCAAATTTTTCCTCAAGTGCACGCTCAGGTAACTCTTTGATGTTATGATCAACTTCTTCTAGTAGACTCAAAAATTAACAGCTATGAATTTCTTTTAAAAGTTAGAAGCTAGAGAGTGGTGATGCTGACCCTGCTACTTCTTGTTTGTTGAAATAATTTTTGACTTACTTTCACTTGAAATACTTAATAAAAAGAAGCCAAAGTTCACAGGTATATCATGTCGCCATAACTATCTATTCCTATTTAACCAATTTGGCTCATCCGTCGTCACATTTATGTACAGAATTTTTTTAAAAAACCTTAGTTATCTTTTGACTTCACTATGTGCTCCATTTATTCGGCACAGATATGACTAGTTACCAAAGAAGCTCAACCTCAAAGTAGGATATCATTTGAGAAAGTAAAATTTTTATGGTGGTTTATATGATGATCCAATTAGAAATAATATTTCGTGAAACATTGCAATTAGGCGTCTGTATAGACACGTCTTTCCTTTTGTTTAGTAATAGGCAATGTCAACTATGTGTAGATGTTTAAATTTTCTAGCCATGGGGCAGTATTGTTTACTTTGACATTTGGAATGGACTGAAACAGATGGAACAGTAAATTTCTCCCTTCGCAATCCTCCTCTACCGCAGCAGCGTAGCCAAGCACTTGCAACTATCAACCAAAGTTTTGCTAGGACAAGGCATAATAACCCTCGCGACATTTTAGGGTCATACACTGACGAAGGCTCGATGAGTTCCACCACTAGTTACAGAAGCCTCGAGACAGAGGATAATCTGTCTCTTTATTCTTGTCCGGCCTCAACCGTAGAAGTTAGAACAAATTCGTCGTCTCCTCAGAACCAGGTACGTAAATTGACCGACACAATTGTAGACCATTTTTCTTCACAATGGTTTAATTTGCCCTTGCCCATTCTGAGAGATTTATTCGTGCAGGTTGATCTAAATGCGGAACTTGAGAGGCTGAGAATAGAACTTAAACATGTTCAGAACCTCTGCAAGGTTGCGCAGAATGAATCAATTGATGCTTCTCAGCGAGTAAGTGTGATTTTATCTATTTACACTTCTGTGAAGTTCTAGGGCATGTATGTCATAAATTTGCTTTCTTCAGGGTGTATATGAAAATTTAGATTTTGCAAAGGTATATGAAAAACTAGTGTTTCTATACATATGTATCTCTAATTATTGTGGCTCTTAGGCTTCATTTTCTTCAAAATAATAGTTGCAGGAGCTGGGTTTACGACGCCTTGAGGAGGAACTCAAACTCAAAGAGATAGAATTGAGGGGAGAGAAAGCTAGATATTTGGCAAGAAAAGAGAGGGATGAGCGCGAAGCAGCGAAAAGGGAAGCCGAGCTTGCGAAAGCATGTGCCGAGAGGGAAAAGGTGCAGAGAAAGGATGTGGAGGAAAGCGCTGCTCGAGAAGTGAAGGAGAAGCTGATGCTAGAGAAAGCTCTTGATTCTAATGGCGAACAGTATACACGGTACACGTGGGAAGAGATACAATCGGCGACGTCATCATTCTCTAGCGCTTTTATGATCGGGCGGGGAGCAAACGGAACCGTCTACAAGGGTAGTTTTCATCATACAATCGCGGCAGTGAAAATTCTCCACTCTAATGAGGGTCATGGAACCAAGCAACTTAAACAAGAGGTATGGATGATTCAAACAAAAGACTTACACGAAAAAAAGAAAAAAAAAAAACCCACTTTTCTTGCATATGCAAAAATGGAACTTTTATCTCTTTTCCCACTTCAGTCTGATTGTCAACTTTCTAGAAAGGAACTGCCCCTCGGGTATCTGAACACAGTGCAAAGTTGATGACTAGTGCATGGTTTTAACTATCAATGCATTTTTGTAAGTTGGCATTGGTTACTTAAAACAAAGGATTAAAGTGCCCATCGGCACGGGCCGTATCCACCGTGCCGTATCGTGCCAGCAAAATATCGGCACTTTACAGTTCCCGTGCCGATGACACAATTCAAAACCCTCTATTCTTGAAATTAGTAAGTACTTTTCTCAATAAAGTTCAAAAGATTTGATAAAAATATATAATAAATAATTGGCATAATTTGTTGCTAATGAAAATAAATATTTCATGCCATTGTGTGTCGGCACACATATATTTTTTGTGACCGGCATGCATCGGCATGGTTCAGCACACACTGTGCTGGCAAGTTTTCAGCATGATCTCGTGTCACGACACTTAAATTCTTGTTTAAAACTGTGTCAAATAGTTGAGAATAAAACCAAAGTTGCAAAAACAGTAACTAACACAAGAGAATTCTTATTGAATTATCCAATTTCAATAACTTTAAACTAAGTTTTACATTGCCTCAATCCATGGTGAGTTTTTTAGAATAAATTCTCGACTTCTCCAATGCCTTAACAAAAACATGTTCTTTTTCAGCTTGAAATTCTGAGCAGAATTCGCCATCCGTTTCTTCTTTTGCTCCTTGGGGCCTGCCCTGAGAGAGGTTGCCTTCTATATGAATTCATGGAGAACGGTAGCCTCGACGATAGGCTACAATGCAAGAACAACTCGCCCCCGCTTCCATGGTTCTACCGCTTTCGAATTGCGTGGGAAGTCGCCTCCGCTATCGCTTTCCTTCACAATTCGAAACCCGAACCCATCATCCACCGTGATCTTAAGCCCGCAAACATTTTGCTCGACCACAACTTCAAAAGCAAGATCGGCGACGTGGGCCTCTCCACTTTGCTGCCTACTGTAAATTATCCAATGTCCACAATAATCAAAGAAACTGCTCCTGTGGGGACTTTTTGCTACATTGATCCCGAGTACCAAAGGACTGGTCTGGTCTCCCCGAAGTCAGATACATATGCTTTAGGGATGGTGATTTTGCAGTTAATTACAGCGAAACCGCCAATGGGACTTACCTATGCTGTAGAAATAGCATTAGAGAATGAATGTCTAGTGAATATGTTGGATCCAAAGGGTGGGCAGTGGCCAGAAGAGGAGACACAGGAATTGGCTCGTCTCGGGCTAAGCTGCGCTGAATTGAAGCGCAAGGACCGGCCTGACTTGAACGAGCAAGTTCTTCCGATGCTGGAAAGACTGAAGGAGATTGCAGAAAAGGCGCAGAATTCGTCGACGATTCATCTTCTGTCAGCACCTCCAAACCACTTCATTTGCCCAATACTTCAGGTCGGTTTGCCATTTTGCCTCTCGCATTTGTGTACATTTATATGGGCGATTTCTTATAACGCTTCTCGCTTCGCGGCTTTTACACAACCACATGCATGCACACGCATGGACGTGTATTTATGTACCTGCAAAATCATCATAAACATATATAACCCTTTAAAATCTTAAAGTTTAGAAGCCATCCAAATCACGGGGAGAAGCTAGTTTGGTATTTTAGTTGGTAAGAGAAGTTTATGTATGCAGAAATTTAAGTTTGCATAATCTTGATATTATTACTCATCCGACTCCGTTCGATGCATTCGTTGACTCTAATGCATTGTTCTTCTCTATGTAATCTAAACCTATAGTTCGCAAAAACTTTTACGCAGGAAGTGATGGATGATCCCTATGTTGCGTCCGACGGATACACGTATGACCGTAAAGCGATTGAGATGTGGCTCAGCATGAACGACAAGTCTCCGATGACGAATCTACGGTTACCCAACAAGAATCTCATACCCAATCACTCGCTTCGTTCTGCAATCGAAGATTGGAAGTCGCGGAAACAATAATACGCCCCCGAATAGCATCATTGTGAAAGAGTAGCATGAGTGCATATTCATAGTCCAGCTCAATAGTTCAGCAAGCCATGCAATGAGTTCCACTGTGATTAATGAAATTTTGTAAAAAATATTTTGAGTGATGAATACATGCCAATGAGATCATTGGCCTTTTTTTTTTCTTTTTTTTTTTTTTTTTGTGTGTCCATATTCCAGCTTGATGAGTGGTACAGTTCTATTTGTAACTATGTAATTCTATTCTCCTTGCACAATATGTGCTCTTTTTTTCCCCCTTGACATTGTATGTTTCTCTTTTAGCTAATACACCTGTTCATGGAATGAGAGTTTGTATACTAGTTTGTGATATTGCTTGTTTCATTCTCTCCATTGTCCACTAATTTTCTCATCTTGGGCTCTTTGAGGTCCTTGTAGACAGAGCCCTAGCTATTACTGTCGGATCGTTGGCGCTAACTATTAATTCCAGAAGCTCAAACTACTGAAAAAAAAATATAATCAATTTATTTAAAGCGTACAGATACAGTGTCAACGATTATCGATTGTGATTCGGCCCAATCAACCTCCCGCCACTTCGAGCATAATTTGGCCCAGTCTGACCTCCCGCAATTTCAAATAAGTAAAAATTACGGTTTGGTGGATTCAAATTCAATACTTTATATTTTGTAATCATGTATTATAAAACAACCATCTCAAAAAAAAAATTTAAGTTGCCATAGAATGGCATTTTTAATGTTAAGGACAATTTCGAACATGTCCCTTAAAGTTTTAAAAATATCACATATGCCCCTTTAAAGTAGTAAATATATATCAACATTATCTCTCAAAATCTATAAATTTATATCATAAACACCTTCTTCGCTAATTTATGTTAGAAAACTTCTAGTTAATATAAGCTAACATAAAATCTTACTTAGGTTAAAGCATAAAAAGACTAATTTGCCCTTTGTTAGCTAATCATATTTAATATTTTGGCTATCGTGATTCGTGAAAGAGTAATTAAATCATTTTGCACGCACTCGCTAATTCGATGTTAAATATTTAGGGTGTGTTTGGTTTGCCTCCTTTTCACTCTGGAATCAGAATCAGAATGGACGAATCCGTTTGTCCGTATTTGATATGCGAATTTTCATTCCGATTCTGATTCCTGGGTGAATGTGAATTCCTCTAATTACCGTTTTTTTTTTTTCTAATCCAGCCTAGGAAGTCGGATTGAAAATTGAATCCGGCTGGAATGGATTTTATTCGGATTAAATTTAACTTTTTTAAGCTTATTTTTTAATTAAAACATAAGTTTAAGTTTAAAAAGTATATTTGTAAATTTAAATTTTAATTTGAACTTAAATTTAAAATTAAAATTCAATCAAGTATTTCGAATCTAATTTATAAATTTGAATTTGAATTTAAATTTAAATTTAAATCTAAAATTTTATTCAAATTTTATTTAAAATTAAATTAAATTTATGGATTCAAATTGTAATTTAAATTATAATTTTAAGTTTGAAATGAATAAATTAAAATTTATTTTTATATTTTGAATTATCCGTTCAATTTAAAATTTTAATTTTTTTTAAAAAATATATTTAAAATTGTGACTTCATTTTAAAATTTTGACGTAAATTTTTAATATTAAATTTTTAATTTGAATTTAAACTAATATATTATAAAGATAAAATTGACATATTATTAGAGGAGAAGATATTTGGGAAAGGAAGAAGGTGCTAATTCATTTCCATTCATGTCCTTTTCCAATTACATTCTCATATATATTTATAGTCTCTACAGTTGTACTGCAATTAAAGCTGTCTACTCTACGAGGGCTAATCAGCAAAATTGACTAATGGAAAATGGGTCTGATGGGTTGAATTCCCAGCAAGTTGATGGGCCTCTAGTGGGCCGGTTAGTCCAAGAAGCCTTTGCGGGTCGGTCAGTGGATACCGGTTCACTCCTCTCGCCCGACCCGCAGGAAGCGGGTATTGGGTTCGCCTTTTACCTCCGCTCCAGATGTTCATAGCTTTGATCCGCCCGCTCTCCTTCTTCTTGGACGCCTATCTCCTCGACCTCCCTTCGCCTTCGCCGTGCTTCCAAGATGCCCTAGCCCCGCCATCCCGCCGGAGTTCCACCCGTAGCAACCCATCCGCCGATGACCTCCGTCGAGCCTCGCCTTTCTCAACTCCGTCGCTGCGCTTATCTCTCCTATATATATATATATATATATATAGAGAGAGAGAGAGAGAGAGAGAGAGAGAGAGAGAGTGAGAGTAGGTCTTGTGTGCAATTAGAGCACAGAGCCCTTCGTGCTCCTGAGCCGTTTTCGATGATGAGACTTTCGAATCGACGATCAGCTTCGGTAGACTTGATCTAGCGTATTTGAAGTTTCTAGAAAATAATTTTTGCGGTTTTTCGATATCATTACCTAGCAATCGAAAGGATTCAAAATCAATAATTTTTAACTTGAAAATAAAAATTCTATAAAAAATGGTGATATAGCACTAAAATTTTTTATTAGAAATATTGATCTTGTTGTAGATAGTATAAAGAATTTTGTATCAAAATTTTATCTCGATTTGAATACTTTACACCGTTAAACTTGAAAGCAGCAGACATCAATCATTAAAAATTATTGATTTTGAATCCTTTTGATCATTAGGTAAATGAATTAAAAAAATCGTAAAAATTATTTTCTAGAAACTTCAAATACGCTAGATCAAGTCCAACGGAGCCGATCGTCGTCAGAACGGCTTAGGAGCACGGAGGGCTCCGTGCTCCTAATAGGACACAAGACCTACTATATATATATATACATACAGTCCGGCTGCTATGCTATCAATAGCACGAAGCACTCAGTGCTACTAAGTTTTCCACCGTTAGATTCACCTTTTTGATGATTTTCACCCGTTAGATTATACTATTCAACCAACCACCCACTTAACCCTTAGGGGCCCACGTCATCCTAACCGTTAGAAAATTTGGTAGCACCGAGTGCTTCGTGCTATTGATAGATAAATAGACTATATATATATATATATATATATATATATATATATATATATATATATATATATATATATATATATATATATATATATATATATAGAGTGCCTACTATACTCTTATGAGTATAGCATTGCACTCTCATAAGTTTTCCTCCATCGGATCGGCTTTGAGATCCGTGTCGGATCCGATGGAGGAGAACCTAACGAGGTCGCCGTTACAATTTTTTTTTTCCTTTTCTCCACACCCCCACCCCCAATCGGAGCGGGCACGGATCCCGGTGCACTCCTTCTCTCTCACTCCCTCCTCTTCCTCTTCCTCTTCCCTCTTCCTCCTCCTCTCACCACCCAGATCCACATCCTCCCCTCGCCACCTCCTCCCCGACTCCACCTCGCGGCCCCTCCCTCCCCCACCGCGGGTGAAGCCCTGCGCCGCGCGCGGCACCCCCTCCCTCTCGCGCAATCCCTACTTTTGCTTAATTTTTAAGTTCATGCAATTGATGCAATCCCAACTTTTGCTATGGTTGACTAGTTTGGAAACTCTTACTTTGTTTGTGAAAGAAATCATTAGCGAAATACCAAAAGTATTCTTCTGTTAACCCCTTTACAATTAGTGGTTTAATGACGAATCGCGTTTGTACGTGGTGAATGGAGAGGAGAAGGTTTCAGACTGGAAAATCTGGTTTGAAGAACTAATCAAGAGTGAAGAGATATAATGACCAGCCAAAGAAATGCTTCTCTCTATACATCAAAATGTTCTTGCTCGCGATCTTTTTCGCTCTTTATTACCTCGCATGTTCTTTTGCTAATTGCAAGTGTTTGCTTTTGAAAAAGAATCATGAGATTACCGTGCGAGGCAAATCGTATAAATTCATGTTAATTTGTTTTGTCGATAGTTGATGCAAAGCAGGTGTAAAAACACTGTGAAATCCTTTTAATGTGGATGTAAGAGAAAGAATCAAAAGTGAAAATTTTCATCAATTAAATCTCCTGTAATTGTTCCTGGTGGAAATAATTGTGCTTATTGATTATGTAGCATGATTTTCCAGCACACAATAGATTGATGATTAAAAGGGAGGGGCAAAAAAAAAACTTGAAGATGATGCTTGAGAAAAAGATGAAACAAGGGGTTTTAAAAAATGTGTGAAAAACATCAAATAAGCCCTACAGGGAATAGCTTCATATGACTAACTAAAGAAAGAAGAATAAATATCGCATTGAAAATTTATTCTCAATCTGTTCTCATATCAGTAAATTTAAACATCAATTGTTCCAAATACAATATAATCATTCATTTCTCCTAGCCAATCCACCGCTAAATTGACGTGCGACGTATTTTGGTGATTTACAACAACAAGAACAATATCACTAAAATGAATCTCGGAAACGGTTGAAAAAAATTTGCCTGTTACATTAGTTTTCCGTATTGTATATGATGGTGATAATTCTCTACTATGTTGTATACTTTTCTCCTGAAACCGTGTAGGCATCAATACATTCCGGCTCCCTAACCGTAGTTGCGGAAAACAAAATTCCGTGCGCCAGCTTGCTAAAAATCGGCGTGGTATATACAAATCAAAGTCGAATGGGTGATAGGAGTTCGGCACAGAGGGCACTCGGGCTTCTCGTTGCACCATTCCATTATGCAATTCCTGCAGGGCAGTGCCATACATTTCACTTTCAATTTCAATTAGATCTATACACAACCAAACAGATCAAATATGTGTTTGACAGAGAAATGCTGTTAATAGACTATTTTCGTAGAACAAGTTTCTTATAATAAACATAAATCCCCCGCACGTGCGACGGACGCCGGGAAGGAGCCCGGGAGGAGGGTGGGGGTGGCCGGCGGCGGGGTGGGGGCTACCCGAGCGGGGGAGGAGGACGCGGGGGTGGAAGGGGCTACACGAGGGGGGAGGCTACCCGAGATGGGGGGAGGGGTCGCCGCGAGAGAGGGCGGGGGGGGGAGGAGGTCGCCGCGGTGGGGGAGGGAGGCGCCGCGAGGTGGAGTCGGGGGGAGAGGTGGGCTGCGAGGGAGGATGTGGATCTGGTGAGGAGGAGGGGGAAGAGGGAAGAGGAAGAGGAAGAGGGAAGAGGAGGGTGAGAGAGGAGTGCACCGGGATCCGTGCCCGCTCTGATTGGGGGTGGGGGTGTGGAGAAAAGGAAAAAAAAAAAATTGTAACGGCAGCCTCCGTTAGGGTCTCCTCCATCAGATCCGGCACGGATCTCAAAGCCGATCCGATGGAGGAAAACTTATGAGTGCAAATGCTATACTCATAAGAGTATAGTAGTCGCACTCTATATATATATATATATATATATATATATATATATATATATATATATATATATATATATATATATATATATATATATATATATATATATATATATATATATATATAGGGCTACTATCATATTAATAGGATAGAGACTTGTCCTATCAAGTTTTTAACCATTGGATGATAAATTGTAGGGTTAGGATGATATTAGTCGGTTAGAGTTGAATGGTCCCCCTAGGGTTCAGTGGTCCCCACTGGGTTATAGTATTTAATCCAATGGTTATAAATGATAAAAAGAATTGATCCAAAGCTAAAAAATTGATAGGACAAGTGCTCCTATCCTATTAATAGGATAGTAATACTATATATATATATATATATATATATATATATATATATATATATATATATATATGCTAGGGCTACAATCCTATTAGTAGGATATTAGCACTTGTCCTATCAAATTGTTCGTGATGATAGAAATTCCGTGCTTCCATAAGCACCCCGTACGCACTATATATATATATATATATATATATATATATATATATATATATATATATATATATATATATATATATATATATATATATATATATATATATATAGAGTAAGGCTACTATGCTTGGAAGCACGGAGGGCTCCGTGCTTCCACGTCGTTTTCGATGTTGTGGCTTCCGAATCGTCGATCGGCTCCATTAAACTTGATCTAGAGTATTTGAAGTACCTAGAAAATAAATTTTGCGATTTTTCGATATTATTTACCTAGCGAACGAAGGGCTAAAAATCAACTATTTGAAAATAAAAATCTTACAAAACACAATAATATAGCATTAAAAATTTAGATCAAAGATATTGATCTTGTTTTATATAGTATAAAGAATTTTCTATCAAAATTTCATGTAATTTGGATATTTCTACACCGTTAAACTTTCAAACGGCTCACTATGACCATTAAAATTATTTGATTTTGTGCCCCTTCGATCACTAGGCAAATGATACCGAAAAATTTGAAAATTTATTTTCTAGATACTTCAAATACTCTAGATCTCGATCGACGATTCGAAAGCCGCATCATCGAAAACGACGTGGAAGCACGGAAGGCTCCGTGCTTCCGATAGCATAGTAGCCTCACACTATATATATATATATATATATATATATATATATATATATATAGAGAGAGAGAGAGAGAGAGAGAGAGAGAGAGAGAGAATTGAGCTCCTATGCTTTTAAAAGTACCAAGACATTGGTGCTTGTAAGTTTTTAGCCCTTGGATTAATAGATGTGCGGTTAGGATGATGTGAGCCCCTTGGATTAAGTGGTTGGTTGGTTGAATAGTATAATCTAACGGATGAAAATGATCAAAGGTATAAATCTAACGGTAAAAATTCACAAGCACCAAGTGCTTGGTGCTTTTACATGCATCATAGCCGGACTATATATATATACTCCGGCTGCTATGCTATCAATAGCACGAAGCACTCGGTGCTACCAAGTTTTCCGCCGTTAGATCCGCCCCTTTGATGATTTTCACTCGTTAGATCATACTATTCAACCAACTACCCACTTAACCTTAGGGGCTCACATTATCCGATGATCAAGAACAACTAAAAACTTCGTAGAATCAATAATCTCTATATTAATAGCATAGTAGTTCAGTCATATATATATATATATATATATATATATATATATATATATATATATATATATATATATATATATATATATATATAGTTTGACTGGACTACTATCGGTAGTAAACTGCTCGGTTTACTATCGATTTATTTTTTATGATAAAGTTTTCAAATCGACGATCGGCACCGTTGAACATGATCTAGACCATTTAAGTTATTTAGAAATCAAATTTCATCATTTAAATTTCATATAATGTTTAATGATGCAGTTATGAATTTGAAAGTTCTATCATCGAAAATAAATCGATAGTAAACCGAACTGCATCGCCGATAGTATTCTAGCAAAACACACACACACACACACACACTCTCTCTCTCTCTATATATATATATATAATACAAATTTTTGATTTTTGATTTTTTAGCCCGAGCCAAATATAAAACCCATATTAATTATAAAAAGATTCTTTATACGTAAAGTTTTAACAATTATATCAAAATCTAATGGTTCTAAAAAATTTATTCTCTATATTTATATTTTTAATTTTTTTAACTTATTGTTCATGAGCCAGCTCATATTTAACTTGTTAATAAATAAATCGAATATAAAATTTTTGAATTTTTTGGCTCCATATTTTAACGAGCGAACTCGTGACCCCTAATAACATTCGCAGAAGCACTAATCAACCCCTTAAACTAATTGATTTATTCTTTTCCTTTATGATTTTGTGCTTGCACCAACCATTTAATTATTTTATTGTATTTTTAGTAATAATCAAGGCCTTTTTGCATAAAAAATCCACTTATTTTGGCCTTTTGCAAAATCGGGCCACTTTTTTTTTTTTGCAGATTCGGTCCACTTTTTAAGCAAATTGACCAAAATACCCTTTTGTCTCTTTCTCTTTCCTTCTTTTTTTTTTTTTTTTTTTCTCGTCGTTCTTTTTTTTTCTTTTCTCTTTCCTTCACCAACCGCCCATCACCAAAAAAAAATTTAATTTTTTAAAAAGAAAAATTAAAAAGCTCGAGATAAATGTAGCAATTTAATCTGATAACAACAACAACAAAAACAACAAAAACAACAAAGTGTGGAACAATAATAAATATTAATAATTATTACAGCAGTTCCGATTCCGACTCTAAATTATGCATCATCATCGCCGTGGGCTCGGAACTGGTAGCGCTCCTCGTAGGGCCCGTCGAAGAAGAGGTCAGCCTCGAACCACTTCGGGTAGCGAACGAGGTCGCCGGCGACGAAGCGCATGTGGCGGAGGGCGGAGGCGGCGCCATCGGGGACGACGCGCACCTCGCCGGACACCACGTAGACCAACCGGTCCACGTGCCGATCCGCAACCGGCACCGCCCGATCCTCCACCGCGACCACCGCTCCACCCCGCCGCCACCCGCTCCCGCGACGCCCCGCTCCACCCGCACCCCGTACGTCTCCTCCAAGCAGCTCGCGCTTCGCCGCTTGCGCTTTCCTCCGATGCGGCGGCGGAGACGACGCGGCGGCACGATGTGAGGAGGAGAGAAGGATGAGAAAGAAAGAGAAAGAAGAGAAAGAAAAAAAAATGTCTAAATTGAAGAAAGAAGAAGAAAAAAATGGTGTAAATTTCATCTAAATGGTACAAAATTGAAAATAATTGTGCAAAAATTGGCGAAAAATATGGCCAATTTTGGTGAAAATTGCATAATTTTGCACTATTTTATCCAATTTTGCACCATTTTGTCTAAAATTGCACAATTTCTTTCTTTTTCTCTCTTCTTTTCTTTCTTTTTTTTTTTACACCATTACACTATTTCTTTTCTTTTCTTTTTTTTTTTTCCCTTTTTCTCCTCTTCTTCTTCTTCTTCTTCTTCCTCCTCCGCAAGAGCATCTTTCTTTTTTCTTTTTTTTCCTGTTTCTCTTCTTCTTCTTTTTTTCTTCTTCTTCCGCAGTGAGTAGATTTTTTTCCTCATTTTCTTCTTCTTCTTCTTCTTCTCAACTCTCTCTCTCTCTCTCTAAACGTATCACCACCGCGGAGGCCGATCGTTGGCGATATGAGATCCTCCGCGAGATCGCTTCTTCCGCAGCCTACGCGCACCACGTGGCCATCGGCGACACGACGGGGACATGCTCGCAACGTGTACCGGATCCCCGGCGGCCGCGTGCACGTGATCTGAACGGGTCGACGAGGCCCGATTCGGGCGGACCCGGCGGTGGGGCGGGCCTTCCGCGCGGCGGTGGTGATGGGCGTGTCGGGCGGCTGGTGAAGGAAAGAGAAAAGAAAAAAAAGAACAGAAAAAAAAAAGGAAAGAGAAAAAGATAAAAGGGTATTTTGGTCAGTTTGCTTAAAAAGTGGACCGAATCTGTAAAAACAAAAAAGGTAGTCCGATTTTGCAAAAGCTCAAAATAAATGGATTTTTTATGCAAAAAGGCCAATAATCAATGCACTCGTTGACTTATTTGAGCACATCGTTACATTAAAAATTAAAAAATGTTATCCATTTCCTCGAAAATGGAAAAAAAAAGGTTATCCTCAAGAAGTTAAGCAAATATTAAATTCCTTCATTTTAATGCATTGTGGTTTTTAATACTGCCACATCAGCACCAAAAATTATATATCGTCACAACCACGATTATCATGTTAATAATAATTAAATCTTATTGCGTGACAATTTTTATTTATTTTTTTTTTAAGGATAATATCGAGCATTTTTACCTCTAATCAAGCAAGGAATTTACATATAATAATAATTTATTTGGGCATCTAAACATGAAGTAGAGGTTTGTAAGATAATAAAAAATGAAGACCAAAATGAATCTTGTAAGATCGTTTTGGCACTAACCGTTAATTTTAAAAACTTAAACTATCAAAACGGTGAAAATAATTTGCTAAAGTGTATAGGCATAGCGCCTACAAATATTGATTTGCGATGTGGCTAACGTGATCTCCAACTCTAATAAGAAAAGCTGGCCCTTTTAAGTCACCAATCCTTATGTGACACCTCCATAATTGCATATTGGATGAGAATGGGTTATCAGTGGTTATATAAGATAACTTTGCCCTAATAATAATAATTAGGATTAAGTATTTTTGGTAGTGGTTTGGGTCAACGAGTTATTATTGTTAGTTAGGTCGTTATATTTGGTATTAGAGCCAATCATCAAATCGAAAGTGTGAGATAAGTTTCGGTTGAGTCATGGTCGAAATGACAAAGTGACAGGTTAAGCTAGCCTAAGTTGGGATGACAAGGTGATAAGTTAAGCCAGGGTTAGGATTATAAGGTTAGCGAGACAAGTCTCTCATAGCCTGATAATCTTGGACTGTGTGTGTTTAGGGTTGACGAGGATGGGCTATGTGTGTTTAGGGATAACGAGGACGTTAGGGTCTAAATGGACGAGTTATTTTTGCTAGTGGACCGTGTCGTTACACCCTATAAAGTGCACTTGTATAAATTTACAGCATGCGAAAATCAAATTTGTGGCCAATAATCTCCCTAGGTTCGCCTGCACAAATTTGTAATGTGGGAATCAAATCTGTAATCTCGAGCTCCGACACCACTTCTAAGATCGTTTGTTGCGAACACTAATTCCAGAACTCGAAAGTTGGGCACAAACTATGCAATTAATCTTTGGAAAAAAAAATGTAGAAAGATTAGGCGTTAAACTTTTGATCGATTTTGATAATTAGATTCTTCAAACTTCATTAAATAGTTCAATAGATCTTTTTTCAATTAAAATTATTAATTAAACAATTGTTTTCATCGTATGTATTGAATATAATTTTATGAAGCTTCAGAGCGCAAAATGTTTTTTTTTTTTTTTTCGTATTCTAACATATGAAAAAAACAATAAAAATTAAGGTTCGGTTCAACTATCGTTCGATTGTCACACTTAATTATCAAAGTTAAAAGAGAAAAAATACTATTTTAGGTGTATAAGTAGCATTTTCCTAATTTTTTATGGCTAAATCACTGAAAATCTTTTTATAAATATTCATTTTTTTAACTTTTCATCTTTAATTTTCAAAAACTTATATTTTACCCTTCAGCATTTCAAGTTCTTCTATTTAACCCTCCATCGTCAAGGTTCCATCATTATTTCGTCCATATTTTATAATTTATATAAAAAATATCCTTCAAAATAATAAAAATATATTAAAAAAATATTAATTTTCTTATAGAAAAAATAAGGATAATTTAATCTTTTTACTCTCTCTCTCTCTCCATTAATACTGTACCTTTCCGAAAATATTTATGAAATTATAATAGGGCAAAAATAGAGATTTTTAAGAGTTTTAAAGAGAAAAGATAAAAAAAGAGATATATTTATATAAAAATTTTATATAATATTTAGCATAACATAGCATTATCCCCAAATCCCCTGAGTATCCCATACAAATGAGGTATATTCATATTCATTCTCTTTATTATCCCACCGACCTTATCCCCTCTTATATATATATAAAAATACGCATTTATTATTTTCCTATTTTATTCCCCAAATCCAATGCATACACTATTCATTTCATTCCATATATATATATATATATATATCACAGCGTTACTTTAAATTCCCCACGATTCACATAATAATAACGGGACCTCTATTCCCCATTTCCTATTCCCACGTGTATATATATATATATAATATAGTGGACCCTTTCTCTCTCCCCCAATTCTAGGGTTTTGGAGCTCCCCCTACGATCTCCGCCTCCGATGAGAGGCGATAGCGGCGGCGGCGGCGGCGGTGACGGGGCGATGCGGCGGTGCTCGCACTGCGGGAACAATGGGCACAACGCGCGCACCTGCCCCGGGCGCGGGGTGAGGCTCTTCGGGGTGCGCATAGCCGAGGGGTCCATACGGAAGAGCGTCAGCATGGGGAACATCTCCCACTACGCCGCCGCGATCGGCGGCGCGTCTCCCGGCGACGGCGGCGCCGCGGCGGCGGCGGCGGCGGCGGAGCGCGGGGACGGGTACGCGTCGGAGGGATTCGAGGCGGGAACGCCTCGGCGCGGCGCGAGCGAAAGAAAGGTGAAACGGTCGATTCATTTCCTTGTTTATTCGTTTATTATAGTTTGGGGATCATGGACGTTCTATTATGTTCAATTTTAGTTGTTTGCGTTGGGTTTGATTTGTTGTTTTTATGTTAAAATTTGCTGGTTGTAGTGTAGGTCATATAATATTGTTTATAGGAATTATCGAAGAGAAATTTGCAATGTTTCTCTTAAAGTCTCCATTTGGCACCTGAGATCGAAATTGGATTTGATAAGATGACATAGCAATCTTTGGGGTTTAGGGTTTAGTGATTCGGAGGTATTGAGCTCAGAATGGGTAGGTGATAGGCCTCGTGGGGTATGATCAAGTATTTTGAATACAATGTTGTTTAATTTCACCATTTTGGGATCATTTTAGGGCTTGATTCTATAAGCACAGTATCTCATAATGCCGATGCCTCCGAGTTGGAAAACCCTCCTTTTTCCGCCAACACCAGTCCCTCGTCTTATACTATTTAAGTCAATTTCCGGTGCCAAATGTACCCTTAAAATAGAACTACTTTACTTTAGGAATATTCTGCCAATCCAAAGTAGAACTGTCGTTACAATTTTATCCTATGATACATAAGGGGTGATTTAGTGTTACTACTACTGATGATTTCATGTTCTCGAATAACATGTTGTTATCTTCTCCTAAATAAAGAGATTCTTATGCACTTTAAAGTCCTTTTTGTGCTATTTTAAAGCTAAACAAAGGGAGGAGTAGCAAAATTGAGTTTTGAAGCTATAGTTTGCAGAATTTTCCACAATTTTTTTTTGTACTTGCAATAAAGCACATTTCATGGGGATGCACTCGCAGAAATATAAATTTCTAAATTTCCATGCTTTGGCAAAGTAATTTAAATAATTGTAGCAGAAGATGTAATTCAATTAATGGAGGTGTTGTGATCCCCTCGAAAAATAGCGACATGTGTTAGAGAGCAACCAAACCTTAGAAATTTGGTATGAAACGATTATTATAGGATTCAGGAATCCTTACAAATTGGTTTCAGAGCCATATAGTTAGGATGGGGAAATCCTAAGACATCCTTGTGCTAAATGATCCTGCTTGTATATGATGTGGATATAGTAATTGATTGTTGTGGAGGGTTTTACACCGAAGCCATTATTCTATTGCATTGGACATCTTGAGAGATTTTGGTTATGCTCGATGAAGATACAAACATAATATTCATCATTTTGAGGAAAGGTAAACATGCATAAGCATATCGCGGTATGTGAAAATCTAACATTTTTAACAGAAAATGGTTCAGAACTCAGAGCAATATTAGTTTTAGGCCATGATAAATATGCTTGCCTTCTGATCGATGATCGATTGATTGTTTATTGGATAATATTGTACTCTTAAGTTTCTAACAGATTATTTCTTGCCATTTTTATGCCATGTCATATAAATTAAGATGAATTTAAGCATTGAGAGGCTTCCATGTGTTCATGGAATATCATAGTTCTAGTATGTTGCTCTTGTAAAACTTCCACCCATTTTCAAGTTTGTTAGTATGTTTAACTCTTTATGTGTATTTGGTAAACAGTTTGGTCAATTCTTCTATCAACATGTGCTACTATCTTTTGTATTTCATTTCCCTAATGTAATTGTCAAACTTGAAGGTGTGGCATGGACTGAAGAGGAGCATAGAATGTTTTTAGTGGGCCTACATAAGCTTGGAAAAGGTGATTGGCGGGATATCTCGTCATTCTGTCATAACAAGGACGCATACTCAAGTTGCAAGCCATGCTCAAAAGTATTTTATTCGTCAATCGAATTCAAGTAGAAGGAAGAGACGATAAAGCCTTTTTGATCTGGTCGCCAATGAAGTCAGTGCTCTCTTTCTTTCTCTCCCTCTCGCTCGCTCTATGTGTGTGTGTGCGTGTGTGTGTGTGGTGGGAGCATCTCTTTATATGGGTATGTGTATATTTTATTATATTATCTATCTGTCGCGTGAATCTGACAGGAACAAATAGATAATAGATATGGACATAGAGACAGATATAAGCATAGACATAGACAGATATAGATATAGAAGTAGATATTGATAAAGATCCGGATATAAGTACAGACATAGATATCAGTATGGAGGACAGATCTAGACATAGCTGTTGTCTTTGTCATTCCATGTGTAAATATAATTGTTGTCTTTTTCATTCCATGTACATGTTTGTATCTATCAAATGATGTTCGCATTGAATTGTCCCAATAAGGAGCATCATGTTGTGTATATTCTTTCTTTCCTACTGCTGTGAAGCCCTAAATGAATATTGGTAGCACTTATGTGTGTTACGTGCTCTTACTGGGTTTCAAGCTCTCACATGTCTTATGTAGCTTCCTGTGATAGATATATGCACTCTGTCTTCCATGCGTCTAGAACATTTGCTGACTTTTTGTCTTACATTTTGTTTCTTTTTTTTTAATTCAGCCTGCTGACGTTCAGCTGCATCCTACCACTTCACAAGAACTAGAAGAAAAAGGAATCAACACACAACCTGCACTTTTAGTTCATCAGGAGGAACACAAGCCAACTGGTTCAAGTTCAAATGATGGAGAAAGAGATTTTCCAAAGGCAGGAAATTTTTCTGCGACTTATCCGGTGATATTTCCTGCTTATTTCCCCCCATTTGTTACTTTTCCGTACCCAAGTTGGCCCATCTATGGATCAGCAGAAACTGTGGAGAAGGCACATCAAATAATCAAGCCAACAGCAGTGCATTCAAAGGCTCCTCTAAATGGCGATGACCTTGTTGGTATGTCTCAATTGAGTCTAGGAGCAAAATCCAGTGCTGAAAACCGCGTTCCGCCTCTCTCACTTGAAGTGCTTCATGGGTCAGGGAGACAATCTGCTTTCCATGCTAAACTCCCAGCAAGTGGCTCAAGTGTTGGTTCGCCTAACAGTCCGATCCATGCGGTCTAAGTGACTTGACTGGTAACAAATCTCCTTGCCAGGGATTTCTTGATGATGACAGAAAGTTGCAGATTTTTTTTATTATTTCAAGATCAATAAATTCAAAACTGGCGACTCACTGTAGTTGTCTGGATGCATAATTTCATAGGGTAAAATTAACCATCGGTCGTTGAATTTATGGTAAAATTTCATTTAGGTCACTGAACTTCAATTTGTTTTTATCAAAGCATTTAACTTTAATTTCCTTCTCAATCGGTCACTCATCAAACTCTAGTTAATTATTTTTAATTTAGGCGTCACGGACATAGACACACGACACAGGACACGACACGACTCGAAAAATTAGGATATGAACATAGCATGAACCCTGCTAATAAAATATAATATTACTAATATAATAGTATATATTTATTATATATAAAAATTAATTTTGGTAAAATATTATTATTATTTTTCATACGAATGAAAATAATAATATTCTTATTTATAGTTCATATATTTTAAGAAAAGAAATTTTCACCATACATAATTTATTTATATTATCCAAAAAACGATATACATTCATCAAAAAACTAAAACATCTATCATCTTTCATTAATTTATGCATGAAAGAAAGTAAAATAAAAAATATATATATATTTTCAATGAGATGCGCTATGAAACCGATTGTGCGTCCATGGCGTGTCCAACACGGACATACGAGGCTTGTAGAAGAAGTGTCCGTGATACATAGTTTTTGATGCACTGATGTTGTGACGGCTGATTTAGCTGCCTTGAGATGAGATAGTGATGGCTGCTAGTTAATTCGACCGCCACAGCATCTAAAGATTATTATAATTCAGTTGTTACATCATTGTAAAGAGATAAATTTGGCAACTTAAATAACAGCCAAATGATCCATATCCATCTCCAAGAGATTCTGTGGTAACTGAATTAACTACCACTTTGTCGTTTTGCTTGAAAAAATATAGGTGTTTAGCATGTGACCGGAATAAAATAAAAATTGAAATTCAGTGCGCAATTGAAACAGATTGAAGTTCAGTGACCTAAATGAACTATTTCACCTGAAGTTCAGTGGCCAATGGTTTAATCTATATCCAGATAATGAATCAAAATGCAATTAATATTTGGTAAATCCAAAGGAAACTTTATATATATAATCAGTGTTGACCTTCGTTTGGTTTTATCTTTGTTTTTTTTTAATTTTTAATTTTTTTTATAGGCTAACTTAGAGTTGGTTCCTCATGAATAACAGTCCAATCTACTTCAAGGTTGTGTGATATATTTTTAGTTGTTTTGATTGTCTGTTCAATGCTGATTAACATCTGGATATCTGGATTTTGGAGTTTGAATTCGAAAGAAAAATCCAGATTTTTTGTCTTTTTTTTTTTGCTCTATATTTGTATCTATAGTTTTGTTGTATACATTATGATTAATATTCCAGCTGTAGTATAAAAATTTTGGTGATTATGTGACAAGAAATTTAGTTCGATGTTGTGGTAATGTGAGATTCAAAATTATGTTTCTAGTGTAGCATGTTTGATTGGTCATTACTATGTTTTACTGGTCATTTGTTTGTATGACTGTATCAGTTCTGATCTTTTTTCCTTGTTTAATTTGATTTTCTTTTTGCGCGCAGTCGAGATTCCTGAACTACTCGTCATGAGCTGTTTATTTTTAGCTAAGGTAAATAAATATGTAGTGAGATGCTATGTTCTTATGATTCGAGTTATTCCTTATAGTTGGAAAATTTTGTTATATTTAGCCACTCTTTTAGCTGTGAGCAATTAATTGCCTCTTGTTTTGTTTTTGTTCGTTTTATTTTTTTTGGAAACTCTGATGTTTGTAGAAAGAAAAACATTGCTATTAGATTTTTTTTTTTTTTCCATTACTCTAATCTTGGGGTTAAAGCTTCT
Organism: Aechmea fasciata; assembly: GCA_025177825.1. NCBI lineage: Eukaryota > Viridiplantae > Streptophyta > Magnoliopsida > Poales > Bromeliaceae > Aechmea > Aechmea fasciata. The sequence goes on from CM045945.1 coordinate 8,375,791, forward strand.
ACCTCTCCATTATCTAGCTGTAGCTGTTAACTTCTATTTATTTTTTGCACAAATATGTCCTTGACTCCACCTCCAGGAACAACTCTTAAGGTTTGTTTATTTCACCGAAAGTGAAGTTCAGTTTGAATTAGACTTTTGGATGAACTCGAGTTCAGGTGAAAAGTACTTTTCGTTGTCTTTTTGTATTGCATTCAAGTTGAAGGTTACTTAGTTCTGTTTCTGTTGTTTGTTTGGTACGAAGTGAATGGCATATAAGCTAGAGATGGAAAGTACTTTTCGTTGTTTGTTTGTATTGCTATGAGTTGAAGCTTACCTAATCCTATTTCTGTTGTTTGTTTGGCGCGAAGTGAATGGATAAAAGCTGAGGGTGTGAGCGATAGATTAACAATTTATTATTTTTCTCACTTTTTTTATTCATAATTGACTACGGACTAGCCTAGGGTGAGGTGACGTCCATTATATTATTTTGAAAAGTTTTATGTTTACGGCCGAAGGTGAAGCTGTAGCGAGCCAAACAAGAGAAGTAGGGGCTTATGACCAAAACTCACTTTACTTGTCTCTACTGTAATAGATAGTTTAAATTCTCTTGTATCTGTGATTGCCTCTCTCAATGTTGAATGCTAATATTTCTTGTTTGGATATGTATGCATAGACTTTATTACGTTTCGGGTGGACAGAAAAAATTCTGTCCGTTCGGCGGGTTTGTTTCAGACCCGAACTGTCCAAATTGGCGGTGTCGGGTCGTGACATCTACTTTCGGTGAAGCAGATACACTGATAAGGTTTCGTTCTCTTCTTCTATTCTTTGGAAATTATCGAATTTTACTTCTTTATTTTCGTATTCGTGCGCGTACAAACCTATAGTTTCAGAACTAGCTACTTGCTTTGTAGGTATTGTACAGCAAACAAAATTATAATAAGCCCCTGTTCTTGATTTTGTCCAGATCTATGATAATTGCTGTGCTTTTAGCAATTTTGCATGTAGCAGCACCTGGAACTTTCCTTGTTTGCAACTAATTAATACTTCGATTGGATTTCTCTAAATTGATGTTTCTAACTCAACAACCCTTTTTGGTTGCATATTTTGTACATAATTTCGTAAAGTTTCAAAAACACAAAGGGTTTTTATATAATGTATTACTTTTTTTTTTTTTTTTTTTTTTTTTTTTTAAAAGAACGGTAGTTTTTTATTCCTTCGTTCTTTTTTTTTTTTTAGAAATAAATTTAACCGAAAATATGAAGTAATTAGGCTTCGAACACTTGCGCTAGGGACATTTTTTATTTTATATTTTCAATTTTAACAATTTGCACCCAATTTTAAACTAAGCTAAAGCCTCATTGACTCAGCGGGGTGGGAAAAATCTGGATCCAAATCAAAACCGGGTCGGAGAACCGTTAGAGATACTGTGTTCAGATATGATCCGGACCTAAATTTTGCATAACATATTGTGCCCAAAACTGGACCTGGTTTGAAATCAGGTGTTCGGATTCAAAACCGGTAAGACCCGATTTCATACCAAATCTTTAATAAGAAACTTTAGAGATATATTTTAAAATGTGTACGCCAAACATGAATTGGAATCATCCATCGAGACATTTTATATTATTTTATATTTTAATTAATATAATTTAATTTTACTATTTAAACTAGGGTTATTTACATACAGGTCCCTACAAACATAGTCAATTGCGGAAATATCCCTGCAAAAGCGAAACTATGTGAGATGTCCCTGCAAAAGTCCAAAGTTTAGATATGTCCCTCACGCTTTGCGGACATATTTGAAAAAATATTTTTTCAAATATGTCCCCGCAAAGGGCTAGAGGACATATCTCGCAAACTTTGGACTTTTGCAGGACATCTCACATAGTTTCGAGAATATTTCCGCAATTGACTATGTTTGCGACTGTATGCATTTGACCCTAAACTACTTTAAACTAATACTATGAAATAATTTTCGTGTTCGGATCCCACCGAATTTTAATGCGGACGACGAAATAATTTACCCTCAGAATTTAAGTTTCAAAAAAATATCGGCACGGGCCGTCGTATCAAAAAATATCGGCACGAGACAGCCTCCGTGCTCAAACCCTCTATTCTTTAAATTAGCAAATAATTTTTTCAATAAAATTTAAAAAATTTAATAAAAATATATAATAAATAGTTAGATTATTTTCTTTGCTAAAAAAATAAATATTTTATATAAATTATGTGTCGGTACATATGAAATTTTTGTGATCAAGACACATCAATATGATTCGACACGCACGATCGCATCGCAATAAGTTTTCAATACCACGACACTTAAATCCTTGATTTACCTGAACCCAGCTTTCGGAATTGATTTGTCTTTCATTTGGATTCGATTATTTGACCGGATTAGTCAACTTGGTTGGATCGTACTTTGCCTCATCTCTTACTGCTAAATAATATAAAAAGTACCAAGGAGATAAAAATAATTAGGTTAATTTCATACATGTCCCCAACAAACATAATAAATTATAGATATATTCTTACAAACTTCAACTTTCATAAGTTACTAGTGTAGGGACCCGCGCGATGCGGCGGATAGCAATTAACATAATAAAAATTTATAAATTTCATAAATAAATAAAAATAAAATTGTTATAGTAAAATTTTGCGAAATAAATAAACAAATAAAAACATAAAGAAGAAATAGCAAGATATAACCATATTTAATTGATTAAAACTTTAAAACTTTAAAACTGTGAAACATACATTAAATTTTTTTAATAGTAATACAATTCAATAGAGAGCAAAAAAAAAAAGGAAAGGAAAAGAAAGAACATAGATATCTTAAAAATATATTTGAAATCTTGTGAAAGAAGAATAATATATTACGAAGGCAAATTGAATTGTCTCAAATTTAGATTTAACTAATAATATTAAGTGGTTCATCCTTTCTCTTTTCTTTCCTGATCATAAATTTGATTTTTTTTTTTTGTTGAAAGCCAATAATTATGACAATTGCCAATGGATATCAAAATTGTTATCCCATCACAGAATTAGTACGGAATATAAAGAAAATTAACGAAAAAGTATGAAAGAATACACAATAGTCATGTAAACAAATTTGAAAGTAATAATAGTTTGTTTCAACTATTTGTTTTAATTTCAGTAAGGCCCACCGCTTAATCGTAAAAAATTCAGTTTTCACCCATAGCCCAATAACCTGTATACTTTATTTAGCCTATTGATGCAGCATGACAACTTAACCAATGCTCTTAATAATTTTACTCTGTCAATTGTTGTATAATTTAAATAACTTCTTTATGGACGGGTGTAGAATTGATTTAATTTCAAAATTAAAAAAATAAAACCTATGAATTAAATTCTCTTGCTGTCTTGATTTAGTTCCACAACTAAGATCAATAGTAATCACCCCGTTTCATAAGTTTGTTAGAAAATTAATGTAATAATAAAAGAGAACAATAATTTAATAAAACTTCAAGAAATAACATTAAAGAAATATATTGTCATTTTGCACTTGAAAACTACCAAAAAAAGTAATAGACCTACGCCGAACATTGCATCTGCATTTGTAGAGCCCTGTAAACTTCTTCCAGCGCGGCAATTACTTCCTTGATTAAAGTCTGCGTAAGAATTATCAACTTACAGAGTTACAAAAACTTCAAATAGAATTATGGTACAAAAATATCATGTGGTGTGTATTTATTCATGTAATTGATAAAAATTAAAAAAAAAGTTAAACAACATGAAAAAAAAATACAAATTAATATGGTTCATCAGTAAGCAATAAAAGAAACAAAAAATATAAATCTGAAAAATATAATTATAAGGATGAAATAGTATAACCCTAAGAAAGCAGAAGAAATCATTTTTCAAAAGTCTTACTACGAAATTTTTATTGATTTATGTGTTACATTAAAAAAGTTCTAGATATTAGTGAAATATATAAAAGAAATGAAAAATGCCAAGCAAGTTGGAAAAAACCAACACCCAAGCCGAGTGCGTCCAAATAGTTGAAAAGAAATTTTAACATTTTGTCTAGTCTGGTACAGTAAAATAGAACAATAATAAATTGACAGAAAATCGTAGAATGCGTATTACCTCCTTTAGAACTAAGAATTTCTTGATGTTTTTTGTGCTCTGGACAATTGCATAACTTGGCTTACTTCTTGTTTATAATTCGGCGAAGGGATTTACAAAGCCCGTAATAGGACAATCATGGACCCTAGCAATGTAGACAATTGCATAACTTGGCTCAGAGTTTCCACACAATTTTACTAAAAGCAAAATATCTCATTGGAGAGATAAAAAATTGAAGTTACTCTTTATTTTGGTAATTAGAGTAAATCCATAAAATCTCAAAAAGAAATGATAGAAGAAAAACTTTTCATGTAACTAAATGTTGACTTTCTGATTTGCACACTTTACTTTCAATCTTTTAACAAAACAAATAAATATTAAAAGACAAATAAAAGCAGCAAGTGCAATTAGAGCGCAAGCATATAAAATAGAAGTTACAAAAATTCTTACAGTCGTGCAGTGCAAATTAGAAGAGTGTTGGAATAGTTTGGATTCATGCCTTTAATCTCTTATCACGTTGGGGTACCCAAAATCTTGCGCAAAAGCAACAATCAATTGGAAAAATGATCAGTTTTATTTCAATATTAAATACTTAGTTTAAGTTTAAATTTAAATATGCATGAGTGTTGGAAATGAATTAAATTCTGTAATGACATAATTTACACCAGTTGATCAACCCTACTTTCTCCCAAGAATAAAAGCTGCAAAATTCACAAAAGAACCAAAGAAAGAAGAGATGGGTAAACAACAGCAAAGTCTAGACAGAAAATTTTGATAATAATTCCATATGAACTGTAATGCCGCAAAATGTAATACCACAACAAAACCTGGATGTTCAACAGTAACAGAACCAATTCATGCCAATTTTCATTCATTTCAATTCTCCTACACTTTCAATAAAAAGGTAAATGAATCATAAATAATTCATAGGTTGTCTTAGTTCTTATGGGTTTACTTGCACAGCTTGAGCTTCCTAAAGAACTGGGCGACCTGTGATTTGGGGCACGGCCGCGTCGCCAGGCATGTAGGAATGTTCTCCGGCTGCTCAATCCAGAGCTTGTGTTCGACCCCGTTCGCCTCCAGCTTCTCCGCCAAGCTCCGTAATTGCGCCTCACCTTTCACCTCCAAAGTCACCTGAACACACAAAGAACGATAAAAAAAAACTAAACAGAGGGGTTATTATGCACCCAAATTGCTAAATTGAGTAAGATTCCAATACATTTTGCCTAAATTCGCTCGTTATTGAACCAATTTCGCACTCAATGCATTCAATTGAATTGAATTTTGAGTTGAATTAAACATAAATCTAGCACACAGTGGTTATAACTCCAATCGCATTTCTCACTTCCAAACAACATATAATATGTGAACACTAATAAAAATCCAATTCAGTGCAGAGAGAGAGAGAGAGAGAGAGAGTTCTGTGGGATATTTCGGCGAACGGACCTTGTGCATGGAGTCGAGGTTGGAGGGGGAGCAGTAGGCGAGGGTGTCGGGGTGGTCGCGGTGAGCCCACACGACGGTGACGGCGGCGTGGCACCCCTGCGCCACCACGCTCCCCAGCGGCCCCGCCTCGATCAGGTCGCGCCTGAGAAAATAGGTGTTAGAAAGAAGGAATTTCACATTATAGTGAATAGTTGGATCATATATATTAAGGTGAAAATTGAACATATTGAGGGAAGTTAATTACCAAGTTTTTCAAAAAAATAGTAAAACAAATTTTGCAAAAAAATACTCACCTACCACTTGCAAAGTTCATAAACAAAGAAATAAATTAAAAGACCATCATTGATCATCCTTGTTCTCTCTTTATATTGTTTCTTCTATTAAATTAGGTAGGAATTGTTAGAGCACATAGAAACAGAGGAACAAAGAGAGAGGAAGAGAAGGAGATGCATACAAAGGTAGACAACATGGGTGTGCTCAAGCTCGATCTCTGCAGTGACGCACATGATCGAGATGAAGCTATTAAGCGAGGATGGCACCACCCTATCGTCGAAGGCTCTTGTTGACGTCATGTGGCACGCACTCGGCGCTAAAGTCAAACCATCTGCACAGCGCTCATACTTGGTGGAGTCGACGATCTCCTCCCGCGGCACCCCGATCTCTCTGAGGCACTTGCCGAGCACTGCCTCCAACACCTCCCCCTATAGTACCTGCCACGCATCAAGATCGAACCTCGAAGCTCGTACAAAGAAGGAGATCTAGAGCTAGAGTTAGGGATACGGATGGGAAGGTGTCGAAGAAGTTGATGAAGCTCTCGATCTCCATCCCAGCCTTGGTGTCGACCTTGATATCCATGGGGGAAGCGCTTCTTGCTTCTCGGATTCTTCCTGGAGATCGTGACCGTGGCCGTGATCGACAACAATGCGGAAGGGTAGTGTCGGAGGGAGGAGAGTAGGGCGCGGAAGCGACGGAGAGGCGAAGAGGGTGGTGGCGGAGGGATGTGAGGAGGGCGTGCGAGCGAAGGAGGGGATGGGTGGTTGGGAGAAATTGGAGGAGAAGGAGGAGGCGGCTGGGAAAAGGCGTAGGGGCGGCTGGGAAACAAAAAAAAGAAAAAAAAAAAAAAAAAGGCGAGGGGGCGAATGAAGCGAAGCGTCGTTTGGTTTTGATGGACTCGAAGCAGCGGAAGTTAAATGGGATGCGTACGTAGGGAGAAAAAGTATTTTATTTGGGTGGGACCCACCCATTAATGAATTAACAAAATATATTAAGATGACAGGTGGAGCCCACAGAAGATTAAACTAACCTAATGATGCCACGTGTACATAAAGAACGGGCTTTCATAGGGGTTATAGATTCCTACAAAACTCCTAATGTATTCAAATATATCCCAACCATTAGTATCCGTTAAAAAAAATTTAGCGATTAACTAATAAAGTGAATTGATAATTTTATCCCTTTTTTTCTTCTTCTTTATCGCCGGTGAGGGACGAGATGTGACGGGTGATCGCGACGGAGAAGGAGGAGCCGCGGTTGTAGAGGAAGCGACCGTTGGAGGCCACGACGATGCTCCTTGCAGAAGATCGGGCGGTGCTCCTCATAGGAGATCGTTGCCGACCTCGCCATCCTCGGCGGTGCCTCCGGCTGAGGTAAGTGCGGCGGAGGCCGGACAACGGCCTCCGCTGCCTCCTTTTTCGTCTTCTTCGTATCCTCCTTTTCCTCTTCCTCTTTCGTCTCCTCTTCTTCTCCTTCTTCTTCTTCATCGTCATCGTCGATGATCCGATTGTCGTGCTCGTGTGGGCCGTCGTTACGAGCGCTTTCGAATCGACCGTACCTTCGCCTTCCGCCTCGCCGCTGCATATATGCCTCAACCTTGTCCTCGTCGGCTGCATGCAACTCCGACCAGCTCCGCGACGTCACCGCTCATTCCTGCAGCTTGAAAAGGAAGGGAGAGAAAAGGGCAAAAATTGTTTTGGAGTGAAATATTTATGAGGATAAAAATATTATTTTACAAGACTAGTGTTAAAAATTAAACAATTCTCTAATGGATCTTAAACATAGGGACATATCTCAATACATTAGGATTTTTATAAAGATAACTTATGAAAGTTAAACTTTGCAGAGATATATATGCAATCAACTATATTTGTAGGGACCTGTATGTAATTAATCCAAAATAATTAGATAAAATTTGGAAACCAAAGATGTAATTAACCGAAACGAAATAGCCTTATTAAGAAACTGTCTACGTAGTTGCCGAATAAACGCAAGTAAAATTATAGTGAGATGGGACCATGCATGGGTGAATTGCACAGAAAGACCCTCAACTTTCCAGAAATTTTATTTTACTCCTTAAACTTTTTAAATTCAGTGTTTGAGCACTGATCAATTTTCAAAAAAAAAGTTCACTTCGATCTGTCTTCATCTTAGCAGCAATAATTTTTGTCTCTGATAATAAATACGGATAAAAAGTAAAGCGAACACTATAGAAAGTTTAGGGCTTAATTTATTGCCGAGCATAAAACTTTTAGGAGCAAAATGGAACTTCCCAAAAGTGGAGGGACTAGTATTGCAATTTACCTGCAGTGAATGTGATTCCAAAAACCCAGCTATATATCATATCATCATAGCGTGCTATATATATAATAGACTTAATTAGTAAATTATGAACATATTATTCCGTTTTAGAGCATCATAAAATTAATGCTACTCAAATTACATTTCCCCACGTCTCCTTCTCAATCTAATGAGTGTTAATGCGACAACAACATAAAGCCTATCGTACGTACGGTCGATCGCAGAGAAATAAGTATTTCTAAATGATCTACTTAACAAAAGAGTGCCAAAAAAAATCCAAAATCCTATTATAAATCCTAACACCACGCTAATGTATAGCCCTAATCTTTCAAACTTGTCTTGTGACTTTTTTCCGAAAATAATAATTGTTTCATTAGTGGAGCAACTTTGCGTGGTTGGTGGCCCACAAAGATATGGATTGCCGATATATATAGATGGATTGTCGAGAGTCTGCAGTTGATATCCTGACGGAATTTTTCCTAACAGATTATTGTACGACACATTTAAACTGCTCAAAGAATACAATGTAGCAAGACTTTGTGGAATAGTCCCAGAAAGCTTGTTCATTGCTACATCAAGTGACTCCAATGCATGCATCTTGCCGATTTGATCTGGAATATGTCCTGTCAAATGATTTATGGATAAGTTTAGATTGTGCAGTGCCTGTAAATCTCCTATCTCATCAGGGATCTCTCCATTTAGTTGATTACAAGAAAGGTCAATGCCTATGCTGTCGGAAAGATAAAGAAGTTTCGAATATTCCCGTGCCTCTCCTTTTATAACTAAATATATACTGCCGGCTGAGACATCAATGCTTCCATATTGGTAAAATATCATGGGAACTTCTTTTTCCCAACTGAATTTTCCAATAGATTGGGGTATAATTCCAGATAAGTTGTTGTGAGAAAGATCTAAGGCTCGTAGATATCCGAGTTGCACAATTTTCGAAGGTATGCTACCCGAAAATGTGTTTGAGCACAAGCTGAGCACCATGAGAAACGGTAAGCTTTCTCCAATCCATTTAGGTATTGTCCCAGAAAATTTATTATATCCGAGGTTAAGCATAACTAACAGTGTACAATTTTGCAAAGAAGAAGGAATTTCCCCTGACAAGCTATTATTGCTTAAATCCAATATCCAAAGAGCCCCTAGTTTGCCGAGGGAGGTAGGAACTTCACCAGATAAAGTATTGTTCCTCATATCAAGAACAACAAGTTGATCTTGCAACATCCCTAGACACGAAGGAATTTCTCCTGATAGCTTGTTGTTTGATATATCAAGAATTAGCAGTGAAATTGACTCACATAAAGAGAGTGGCACATTGCCGCCGAAGCTATTATTAGAAAGAAGCAAACTCAATAACCTTAAGAATGTAGAGTTCGGTATCGATCCCATAAAAAGATTGTTGGATAAATCCAATTTAAAAAGAGTTTGTGGGAGAGCTGGCAGTGGGCCTTCAAGTTGGTTTGAGCTCAAATTTAAATACTGTAGCATGACATGGTCCAGTGACAATGGTAATTTTCCTTTGATTTGGTTATTAGATATATCTACATGAGCCAATGAGCTGAAAATATTCCAAAGCCAATTGGGAAGTGCATCAACAATTCCATTTTTTGATAAGCCAAGTACTTCCAATTGTGTCTGTCCTTGAAGCCAAGTAGGAAATTTAGGTCCCAGATTGCAAGAACCCATGCCAAGTGCTTTTAGCTGAAAAGGAGGAATCCAATCATGACTAATTTGCACGTTAAAGGAGTTATCTGTCAGGCCTAACCATTTTAGCCTCTGCAATTGAGAAAGTTGGACTTCTGTTATATTGCCCTCGAAGATATTACTTTGCAGATACAATCTAGTTAAGTTAGTAAGCCTCCAAACCCCAAGTGGGATGGTCCCATTTAGTGAATTTCTAGAGAGGTCTATTTCAGTTAGGCTAGTCATGTTCTCCAGCCAACCTAATAAATTACCCCTTAAGTTGTTACCTGGAAAATTCAAAATTTGTAAATTTTGTGGCATGCAGCTCGGCAATCTCTCTACCCATTTATTTATTTCTCCACTAAAACCAACTGCACTCAAATCCAATGTAGTGACCTGGACGGTTACAGTGAAGGCTTGTCGACAGCTCTGAAGAATGTCGGGACAAGTCCGGGGCGCGTTGGCGCCAACGGGACGCCAAACGGGCCTTGTGGGAACGCGATAGCAGCTTGAATCCTGAAAATCTGCGAAATAGTGGATTTTCAGTGAGCTATACCGGTACAAATCTTGGTTTGTACCGGTACAAGAGTGATGGCTATACCGGTAAAGCCACCAGGGATATACCGGTATAGTGCCGCGCTGAACTGCTCTCGGGTTGCCTGTTTATACCGGTACAAGGGGCCGTTTGTACCGGTACAGAGTGGTAGGTGAGCTGGGGGCAAAATGGTCAACTCCACCTTGTTTTTGTCACCCTCCCCCCATGCATGCCTACACGTCATGGGAGAGGGTGGGAGGCCTCATTTGCAGCAACTCCACTCTCTCTACTTCATCTCCTTCTCTCTCTCTCTCTCTAGATTTCCTTGGTTGGAGTAGAAGAGCTTGGGTGGTTGCTACTTCGCCGACGACGCGCCGCGAAGCCGCCAAGCGTTTCCGACGTCGGGTTGCTGTGAGGGAGCCGAGCGTGGTGCTATTCCCCTTCTCCTCGGCGTGGTGCTGAACCAGGAGGATTACAAAGGTGAGTGGTTCAGCTAGTGTGCTTCTATTGCTTCTACTTCGACGATTCTCGAGCTAAGTCCGGACTGTGCAGGAAATCGACGTCGACTCGCCGTATTTTGGGTCGTACGCGACGTAGAAGCGACGGATTTCGCTGTGCCTAGACTCGTTGGAACCGTGACGACGAGAGGAATCCAACGAGCATTTATTTGGAATTTTTGGTGAAGGTTAGCTCAGTCGAAACCCCAGTTTTCTCCCTTGCTGTTTTCCTCCTCGAACTGCTGCTGACTGCAGCGACACTCCGCGGTGTTTTGCCTTTTTCTCCGTGTAGGGAACTCGGATCGCGACGAAATCTGGGGCATTGGATCCGCGACTTCGAGGCGATTCCAGCGATACCTTACTCGCTGGATTTGGAGCAGGTTGGCCCAGTCGAAGTGCCGTTTTACTGAGCCGCTGTCCCGCGAGCGTAATCGACAATCTGATTTGCTTTGTTTTCCGGCGTCGACGTCGGTGCTTCGCCTAGAACTCAGCGTAGGAGAGGCGGAATCCAGCGAAACTGGAGCCGTTGGATTTCTGACTGCGAGGCGAAGATTTCGAGCCCTTGCTCGCTGAATTTGGACAAGGTTAGCTTAGTTAACTTTAAGCTTTTCTCAGCCGCAGGTTACCGGACAGATTTCGAAGAAATCGAGTTTTTGATTTATCTCATCGCAGGAGATTGCCTTTTGGACGGTGACGGATCAGCCGAGGTGATCGAGGGACCCGTGGCACTCCTTGTGCCGGGGATTCGCCACGAGAGGTGAGAATCCATCGGTCATTCCTAAGTTTAAGTAGTCGCCATGGATAATTCTGTTTTAATGTTTAGGCCATAGCTCAATTTCATGAATATCAACTAGTATTAAATCGAATTTTGGAGCATGTTCACAAGTAGTATTTTTATACATGTTTGGACTTGGACTTGACTTAGGAGAAAACTACGATCAATCGTCATATATTACACTACCGGATTTAGCTCTAGGAGCCGTGTTGTATTGTATCGTCGCGGGAGTGCGTCGGATACCCAGAGTAGTGTAGCTAGTTTGACGCTCGCGCTGTGGATGCCGAGCTATGTTCAGTTTCAGTGTGTGTGCCAGGGGCACGTGGTGTGTTAGTGGTTTGACACAGTTTCTTGACTATGCCTGTGAGAGCCAGATTGAGCTCGACAGAGATACGCTTACATACTCGGTTGGTTCGCGCCCACGAGTGCCGCTCCGGAGTCTGGCTTTGTGCTTTTGCGTTGGTGTCGCTACGCCCTCGTTTGGGCTCGCTCTCCGCTAGCTACCCAGAGGTAGTTGTAGTGTTGCTTCGACAGGCGGGACGGGTGTTTCACAGTCCCTGGTGAAATTGGGTCAGGCTTGGTTGGTACTACAGGTGGTTAGTCTTGAGTGTTCAGAGTAGTGACTTATAGCTGTAGAATGTTTCCAGTTTCTTTTTTCCTACACTTACTTACCCTGTAGACTTAGTGGGTGGACCGATGTTGATTAGGGCGGCACCCACTGAGGACTACCTGTTTTGCGTAGTTCTCACGCCCGTTTCTTCCACCCTTGCTGTGGCCTTCGCGCTCGCCGCCGTTTCCGAGGGGGACCGTGGGAAGGGCGTCGCGAGCTAGAGCCCTTCCCGACTGGTGTCGTGTTAGCCGTCTTCCTCTACTGCAGGTAGTGACTTTTGGGTTACTCTTTTGTACATACAGTCGTGAACTCGCTGGAGCGAGTAGTGGTCTTGGTGAACTTGTATGTATATAGCTCTTTTGTACTACCTGTTTGTATTTATAGTATGTTTCAGCTCTATGCTACTGTTTGTAGCGTTGTATTTCTATACAGGTACAGCTACGCTTCGTATACAAGGAAAAAAAAATTTTCTTGTGTACGGCGGATTGTCGGCGTGCCCGGTTGCCCGAGCAACCCGGGGCGTGACATCCAAAGTATTTAAGCTGCAAAGTTTACTAAATGGTTTTCGTGATAGGCCTTCGAAGTTGTTAAATCCTAAAGAAAGAGCATTTAAGGACTTCAGGCAACTCAATTCATCGGGAATAAAGCCATGAAACTCATTGAAAGAAAGATCAAGATGAGTGATGCTAGTAAGATTCCATAGCCATCTAGGCAAGGTAGAGTTGATGCTGTTGCCTGCAATTTTGAGGACTCCAAGAGTTGTCATGTTGAGATATGGTCGGGAAATGGGGACTGTGGGAAGACTAGTCCAGCTCATATCAAGATATTTCAACGATGGCAGCATGTTTATTGCGTGTAACCAATCTGTAGCAGAACTCATTTCAACATAACTTATATCCAAATAATGCAAAGAAGTCAGATGGGCAAGCCTTGCACCAGAAGTTATCTACTCCGATATTATAATTAGCAGCACAATCAAAAAAACTGAGGTCGAGATAATGAAGTTTTGAGAGATTTCCAAGTTGAGGTGGTACCATTGCCTTGAAACAAGTTTGAGAGAGGTTAAGATATCTCAAATTTTTTAAAGAACCAAAGTACTCCGGGATGTGAATCTCGTTGAAATTGTTCAAACTGAGATCTAAGTGCTTCAAATGATTTAAGAGAAGCAAAGATGGACTAATCTTACCACTCAAAGCCGACGGTCTTTTATTAAAATCGTTATAGGAGTTTCGCAGGTTGAGTTTCAGAACATGACCAGTTGTGTTGCTGCAAACGACTCCCCTCCATTTGCAGCAGTCTTGGCCTTCCCACGAGGACAGGCGGTTGCCAGGATCAATTAGGCCTGCTTTGAAAGCCAGCAGTGCACTTCTCTCGGTCTCGAAGCACCCGCTTGCCGCAAATGCTTGGATTGCTATGGTGAAAAGCAGCAAATATATTGGAGGAGCCATATATATTGTCTCACGTTTTCTTTTTCTGTTTTAAAGAAATGACTACTAACTAAGTTGTAGCGAAAGGCTATGAATTGATCATCAAAACTGGAGAATATATAGTGATGCCCTTGGTGCTTGGGACTTACAAATGCTTCTAGCTAGACTCTTCGAAAGTTGTTACCTTAATTAATACTAGTGAAGGACGTGCGTTGCCGCAGAATGATTCCGTATAAATAAAATATATAAACTTAGCTGAAAATGTAGTAGCATGCTATATATCCGTTTCGTTCATTTTTTTTAGAAATAAACTTAGCTGAAAATATGAAATAAACTTTCGCCAGAGACGGTATGGTAATATATTTTCAAGTGATCAATTCTTTATCTTTTTTTGAATGCCCAAATAAAGATCATTATATGATTCTTCCTATTGTGTAGTCATATTTTACCATATTGATGCCGTAGATATTTGTTTCATTTAAACTTTTATTCTCAAGTCTAAATTTAAATTCAAATTGTAAATTTAATTTGTATTTTGAACAACAAAATAAGTTCTAAATTAATTTCAAGTTTAAAAGTAGGAATACGAATTTTATTCGGGGCAGGAAACTAAAGAAATTTTGACCCGTCCCGAATCCGTCCCGAAATTATTTATATTTTTTAAAAACATCCCTAAAAATAATGTATTTATAAAAAAGTTTAAAATATAAATAAGTCAGTGCTCTGATTTCTCATGTATTTGAAACTTTTGAATTTTGTTTCGAATTGTGATTGATATTTTTGATTTTTATAATTAATATTATTAATTATATATATAATATTATTAAAATTTATTATTTTATATTTTATAAAATATTAATAATATTATAATTTTGTAAAAAATAATAATTGATTGGGCAGATTTGGGGCGTCGGCGGGAGGCAGTTTATGACGCGGGACAGATTATGAGATATATTTTTTAACATGTTACGAATTCGGGGCTAGAGACGGGCAGAAATTTTTTTTTTTTTTTTTTTGAGAATAAGTAGCACGCTACCTGCTTCATTCATTGCAAAAGTGAATTAGGCTACAGAGATGAGACAGCCAGGGCCTCGAGCAAAAAGAGAACAGGCGACCAAAAAAAAAAAAAAACAAAAAAAAAAACCCCTCAGAGAAGGTTGTTCCAAGAATTGATAAGATGCTGAAGCCTGCGCACCACGACAGCGGGGTCAAACTGTTTGTCGCGAAAAATTATGTCGTTCCTAGCCTTCCAAATGGTCCACCAGCAGGCTGCAAGTTCAGATAGACCATTTCTCCTACTTGACCCGCCCCCCCTTCGCTTCCACCTTTCCCAAACAGTATGCACGTCATCACCCAACTCCCCCTCCAGGACATCCTCGACTCCTACGATCATAATGTACTTGGTGAACACACATTGGGTGAACAGGTGGTCCACTGACTCCTCGTGCCCACTACACAACACGCAGGTCGTACATCCAGGCCATCCAGTCTTACTAAGATTAATAGTCGTAGGAGTTCGTTTCTTAAGGACTAACCAGCAAAACACTTTGATTTTGGCAGGGATACGGAGTTTCCAGATCAGCCTACCCCGTCCATCTCTCGTGCCCCCATCGTTTAGCATCCGATAGCTTGATTTGACTGAGAATGAACCATTACTACCCCATCTCCATCCTATCCTATCGTCTGTCTGCCCAATAGCGACACCGGTGAGCCTTTCTTTGAGTTCCAACAGCCTAGTACCTAGGCTCAGCGGAATGGAAGTTTCATCTCCCAGAATCCTACTCCAATTCCAGTCGCCGCTTCCAAAACAATCCTGAACTAGAGTAGGTTTACGATCCAACTGCGTGTACACCTCCGGAAAGGACGCTTGGATCGTGGTGTCCCCACACCATCTGTCGAGCCAAAAATCAACCGAACTCCCATTCCCCAAAGTATATATCGTCCCCCATTTGAAAATATTTTTGGTGGCTAACACCCCTTTCCACCAGGGTGAAGGAGGCCTGAACCCTGCCCCTTCCCACAGTGGTCTTCTTCTCCGGTAGTATTTGGCCCGTATAATCTTGATCCACGGCAACCCGGGTGCAGTGTGAAATCTCCACCACCATTTGACAAGGAGAGCCGTATTCATAGTTGCTATATCGAGAATGCCTAGTCCACCTGCCTGTTTGCTCTGGCAAGCGTTCTTCCAAGCCACCAGGCACCCCCTGCCAGGAAGATTACGTTGCCCACTCCAGAAGAAATCTCTGCGTAGTGCTTCGATACGCTTGGTCACCCACATAGGTGCCTTAAAGATAGTCAGCATATACAGTGGTAGATTAGTAAGCACCGCGTTGACTAAGGTAAGTCTACCTCCTCTCGAAAGCAGCTTGGCCTGCCAACCGTCTATTCTGTACTGTACTTTTTTAATAACCCCTCTCCACGCCTCCTTCGTGGGGGGTTTTGGAGAAAGGGGCAGCCCTAGGTACGTGGTGGGGAAGGTACCAACTTTGCAGTCAAGCAACCGCGCCAGTCTCTCAGCTTTGCCCTCGCTCTGTCCTAGGTAGAAAAGCTCGGACTTTTCTCTATTAATTTTAAACCCCGAAGCCCACTCGAATAGGTTCCACATCACTCGGAGATTTCTCATGTATCGCTTCCTGGCGACGGAGAAAAAGAACGTGATACGATCCTACCGTATCAATAGAGATAAACGATCACTTCGAGGGGATCGAACCTCCTAAAGAATTAAGAAATAGAGAGAAGAAGTAGAGAGAAGTAGAAAGAAGACAAGATATGAGAGAAAAGAGACAATGTTACTTGATTATTTCTTATAACTCCGGGTTACATTATATAGAGTCTAAATCCTTAAACTATTCCTAATCATACCTAATAAATCTACTCCCAAACAAGATAACTGCCTATTCCTAAATATATTCCTAAATAACAAGATAACTACCTATTCCTAAACATATTCCTAAATAACAAGATATTGAACTTGTTTATTAAAAGGAAACTATTAAAAGGAAAGTTGGGGTCGCATCATCTCTTCCTCCCTCGAAAGCCACCTTGTCCTCAAGGTGGAAAATCCTCAAGCTTGTCCAATCCTTTTGTATCACCTTCTCTGTTTTCATCAGGTTCGGCCTCGATCAAAAATAGTTGCTTTGATTTGCATCGATGTCCGGGTCTATATTTTTCATCACAATTATAGCAAAGGCCTTGATCTCTTCTTACTTTCGCTTCCGCCGGCGTGAGGCGCTTTATGGGTGGAAGTGTCTCATTAGACATTGGTATTGTAGAGGCAGACAAAAGAGAAGGCTTAGAATTTATAATACGATGTTGAGCTATCAACTTTTCTTCTTGTAGACGAGCAAGACCGATGGCTGCTGACATAGAAGCTGGCCGGAAGGCTCGGACATCATGCTTTAGGTCCTCCCTTAACCCACTAACGAAGCAACTTATGAAAAATGCCTCGGTTAGTCCTGAAGTGCGATTGGCTAGCATTTCGAATCGAGCCTGATAGTCACGAACACTTTGCGCCGAATCTTGTTGTAGTTTTGTTAATTCGCCCATATAGTCCTCGTACATAGTTGGACCAAAACGAGTAGAAAGGGCTTCTACGAATTCCACCCAATCCACAACGCCACGGCTCTTCTCGAACCATTGAAACCATTGTAACGCTTCGTTCTCCATATGATAGGATGCCAGTGGAATCTTCTGGATATTTGGTATTTGATTAAATTTAAAAAATTGCTCCGCTCGGTACACCCAACCTGCCGGGTCCTCGCCATCAAACCGTGGAAACTCTAGTCGTGTGACACGAGGTATCACCATCATAGGGTTCTCCATAGACGGAATCAATGTCGCTTCCTTGAAGGGGGTCGGAAGAAGAGGACGATTTTTATCGGAACTAGAGGCGGATGTATCTTCGGACGGTGCTTGCGGTCGCACATCCATCTTTGCGCTCATAGCGATAATTAAATTTTTAATATCATTAACAAAATCGCTAATGAGTCTTACCTCGGTCTCCAGTTTGTTCAATCGAGTGTCAACGTTGTTAAATCGAGTGTCAACGTTGTTCAATTCCTCGCGTCGAACGAATTCTCCTTCCATCTTCCGCAAGAACTCCTTCCTTGCTCTGGTCAGGACCATGCAACGGGCTCTGATACCAAATGATACGATCCTACCATATCAATAGAGATAAACGATCACTTCGAGGGGATCGAACCTCCTAAAGAATTAAGAAATAGAGAGAAGAAGTAGAGAGAAGTAGAAAGAAGACAAGATATGAGAGAAAAGAGACAATGTTACTTGATTATTTCTTATAACTCCGGGTTACATTATATAGAGTCTAAATCCTTAAACTATTCCTAATCATACCTAATAAATCTACTCCCAAACAAGATAACTGCCTATTCCTAAATATATTCCTAAATAACAAGATAACTACCTATTCCTAAACATATTCCTAAATAACAAGATATTGAACTTGTTTATTAAAAGGAAACTATTAAAAGGAAAGTTGGGGTCGCATCAGAACGTGTCGTCCGCGAACTGCGTCAGAGCCGTTGAGCTCTCGTTAGAAGGGCCAATTCCTTTGAGAAAGTTGTTTGCAATGGCCGTGCTAGTCAATCTAGCCAGACATTCCGCCACTAACAGGAACAAGAATGGTGAAAGTGGATCTCCTTGTCTTACCCCTCTCTTAGTTTTGATCCAACTCGTCGCCTCGCCATTAACCAAGATAGCTACTTTGGCGTTGCACACACATTGTTCGATCCACCGACACCACTGCTCCTCAAAACCCCACCAACGGAGGATACTAAAAAGGAAGGGCCAGTGGATCCTATCATATGCCTTCTCGAAGTCCACTTTAATGGCGACCCCCTCCGTTTCCACCTTGCAGCCCCATCCAATCAGTTCAGAGACGGTGACAAACGCGTCGGTAATATTCCTCCCTTTAAGGAAGGCAGACTGGGAGGGGGAGATGAGCTCATTCATAACAGTTGCAAGGCGATTCGCTAAAACTTTCGAAATGATCTTTTGAATTCCGTTCACTAGACTGATAGGTCGGAAGTCGTTGGCACGTTCTGCCCCTTCTCTCTTAGGGATAAAGCAGATAAAAGAGTAGTCGATAGGGGCCGTTGAAATTCTACCTTCATGTAGTTCTTGAAACACATTGAGTACATCTCCTTTCAAGGCATCCCAGAAGAGTTGAAAGAATCTCAGCGGGAACCCGTCAGGTCCCGGGGCTTTATCGCTACCTAGTTGGAATACCGCTTCCTTTATTTCCTCGAGACAGAACACCTCCGATAGCCGCCTCGTCGTGGTGGCCGACACTCGCCTAGCGCTAAAGAGTCTACTCCAATCTCCGAAGGATGGTGGCACTGTGCCATCGTTCGTAAAAAGATCTTTGAAGAAAGCCCGAAAGTATTTTTTCTTGTCGTCTTCCGATTGGTAAACACGACCATTGTCGGAGACGGCCCCTATTCCGTTGGTTCGCCTTCTCCCGTTAGCAATACTATGAAAGTATTTCGTGTTGTTATCCCCTTCTCGCAACCAGTGTTGGTTAGCTCTGGCTCTCCACAAGGCTGCTTCATCGTTGAGCACATCTCGCAGCTTGTCTTTCAAGTCCTCTCTTCTCGTATGATCCTCCTCGGGTAGCATTCCTTGTTCCTCCGCTAAATCTAGCCGATGAATTTCCTCCATAAGGTGTTGTTTCTGATCCCTAATGCTGTAAAACTCATTTCTACACCATTCTTTAATCCGTTGTCGGCAGTGTCTCAGTTTGGCGGAAAAGGTGAGCACGGCTGAACTTTTTGTCTCTCCCTCCGCCCACCATCCCGGTACTTTGGATTGGAAGCCGTCGTGGTTCAACCAAGCTTCTTCAAAACGAAAGATTTTTCGCCCCCCTTTAGTGCCTCTCCCCGTCGTAAGGAGTATTGGCCAGTGGTCAGAATTTTGATAGTCAGGGCGGGAGGCTGGGCGGGGCTCCCGCTCCCAGATCCGCCCCTTAAGCCCCGCCCAGATCCGCCCCATTTGCATTCCTTTCTAGATCGTATCCAATATCACGGATTTTAGAAAATTAAAATAGGCGAGGAGCTAATTAGAAGATATAAAATATCTATATTAATATGAGAAAAATTAAATTATGTTAACACGTGAAACTTGCAGGGACCACAATTAATGTGAAATATCAAAATAGCACGTACGGGGACTATCCCATACATTTGTCACTTTAGAATAGTCAAGTCAATATGAAAGGCACCTTAATTTCAACGAAACCAAATTAAGAACGGCAAAGACTCAGGTCAACTAAACTTTTTTTTTTTTTTTTCCATTTTATTTACGAAACTTAAAACGTGCGTAAAATTAAATAAGAGTCATCCTACTAAACTCACGACGTTCATAATATATAGATGGACTGTGTGATTCAAGCATATCCTACAAGCGAATGTTCCAGGACCTTGAGGACAGACCTTCATCTTTCGGGGACTGGAGTGGCCTCTTCGCCTCAAATAGACTCCTCGACCCCGATTCCCTAACGGTGCCGTTCTCCCCCGAGGAAATCAGAACTGCCACCTTCCAACTCGGTAGCGACAAGGCACCCGGACCGGACGGCTTTCCACTGATGTTTTTCCAATCCTTCTGGGAAGTTGTCAAGGACGACATACTCAAGGTCTTCTCTCGAGCTACACGACGAACGCCGTTCACGGGCCCGACGGACTACTCCTTCCTCTCGCCTCATTCCTAAAAAAGAGGGAGCACGCAAAGCCGTGGACTTTCGACCCATCGGCCTCATCAACGGGATCCGTAAAATCATCTCTAAGGTCCCTGGCCAACGTACTTTCACTTAAAGCGCCTCCATCATCTCCTCATCGCAATCGGCTTTCCTTCAAGACCGACTACTGATGGATTCGTTCGTTACAGCGAGTGAAATCATAAACTGGTGCTCGAAATCTGGTAAGGAATGCACTAGCATCAAGGTAGATTTCGAGAAAGCCTTCGACAACGTCAGATGGTCCTTCCTCAAACGCATCTTGCACTGGCTAGGCTTCAGTGACAAATGGTGGGCGTGGATGGAGCAATGTATCTGCAATGCCAAAATAGCCGTTCTTGTGAATGACGCCCCGACCCAATGGTTCAAACCCACGAAGGGGCTCCGACAGGGGGACCCCCTCTCTCCATATCTCTTCATACTGGTCGCTGACTGCTTAGCTAGACTTACTGAAAACGCGCGGAGAAACAATCAGCTACAAGGTATCGGACCATCGGACAACTGCAAAACAGTGCTTCTACAATACGCCGACGACACTATCTTTCTCTGTGAACCAAGGAAACGCTCCATGCACAACCTGCTTTTCATTTGGAACATGTTTGAATGGGCCTCCGGCCTCTGCATCAACAAGCGAAATCGGAACTATACTACTTGGGCCCTAACCTCGTAAGGCCACCAGACTGGCAAATATACTGGGGTGCCAAGTAGGACAGCTACCGCTCCGGTATCTGGGTCTTCCACTTCACAACAAGCAACTTCGTAAGGAGGACTGGGAGGTGGTCATCAACCGCGTCGTTGCGAGAATAGAAGGTTGGAAAGCTAAACTACTCTCGTTTGGGGGGAGACTCACGCTCGTCAATTCGGTCCTTACCAACCTGCCTCTATTCTACTTTTCCATCTTTAGAGCGCCAAATTGGGTGCTAAATCGAATAGAGGGACTCAGAAGAGCCTTCTTCTGGAAGGGGTGCCCTAAAATCACCGGGGGGGCATGCCTCGTCAACTGGAAGGCAGTTTGCAAAAGTAAAAAAGAAGGCGGACTCGGCATCTTAGACCTAAAACATATGAATCTGGCACTCTTAACCAAATGGTGGTGGCGATACTTCTCCAACCCACACCTCCCTTGGTGCAACCTCATAAGATCCTCTACTACGTCGTGGAAAGCCACCGTTGGAGGGAAGAGCCTTCGTCCCACACTCACAAAGTGGTGGAAAAGTGTCCTATCTTCGAGAAGTGTTTTCATGGAGTATCCCGAGCTTGGCGACGGAAGAAACATTCGGCTATGGTCCGATATATGGATTGGCGAAACCCCCCTACGAACCCTTTTCCCGACTATCTTCTCGAACATCTACAATAAGGATGCCCGGATCGCCCAATGCTGGAACCAGCGCGGCTGGAGATGGCGCTTCATTTGTCGGGGTTTCTCGACCGCTCGCTCTTCCGAAAGACGCAGACAGGTATCGATGCTCAAAGATCTGCTCCGAGACCTCCGACCAATCGACAGAGAGGACGTGGTCAAATGGCGATGGAGTCCCGACCAACTATTCACGGTCAAATCCCTCTACCAGTTCATCACGGACGACGGATTACGTGCCCCGACGAACCGGCACATATGGAAGTTAAAAATCCCCGTCAAAATTAAAGTCTTCCTTTGGCTACTCCTCCGAAAGAGATTACCCACTTCCGACAGACTCCTCTCCAGAGGCATGCACGTGGACCAACACTGTTCTCTCTGCGCAGTCCTCGCGGAATGCTGCGACCATCTCTTCAACGACTGCGTTTACGTCCGATTTCTCCTCATTAGCATCGGAGGCGTGGACGCAAACAACGACGTATCACCGACGCGCGCACTTCTCTGGCTCAAACTACGGCAATTCTGACGAATCAACGAGGAAACAGCTCGATCCTTCCGTCGCGACTTGGTGGGTAACACAGACGACCGAAACAACTTTATCTTCAACGAAAACGCCCAATGTTTCCGTGCCCGGAACGTCTTAAACAACTGATCACCCACTGGTCCTCTGCGCTTTGAGGCCCTTCATGTACTTTACTTTTCGTTTTTATCCTTCCCTTCTTTCCTCTTCTTTTGCTTTTTAGCTTTTTCTCTTTGCCGTTCCCCGGAGGCCTAAGCTGCTTCCAATTTGTATGCTCAGTTCATTTCTCTTAATGAATGAAGCAGGTAGCGTGCTACCTATTTCTCAAAAAAAAAGATGAGATTCATGTTGAGTACCTAACCACTTCTTTTTCTTTTGAAAAAGCGGATCTTCTTTAGAAATTCGTGAAGTACATGTTAGTAACAAGGACAAGTGCGTATTTTTTTTTGAGAGAGATAGTAGCACGCTACCCGCTTCGTTTATTTCATTTAAAAATAAACTTAGCTTGAAATGTGAATCAACTAGGATTCGAACCTGGGTCACGGGTACCAACCACCAAGCCCTTTGCCACTTGCTCTAGGGACGGTCGGTAATGTGAAATCACGATTGAAATCGATTTTTAGTTGAACTAGAGTTCAAGTGAATATTTTTTCTTTCCTATTGTTTGTTTCTATTATCACGGCAAAGACTCAGATCAAGTAAACTTTTACTTTTTCATTTTATTTACAAAAATTTAAAAAGTGCATATAAAATAAGAGTCCTCGTACTAGATCCGCGTCATTCATAAATTAGACGGACTTTGTGATTAAAGTGTCTGATGAGATTTACGATGAATCATTAACCACTTCTTTTACTACTGAAAAAGCAGATCTTTTTTAGAAATTCGTGAAGCATACGTTAGTACAGCATTAATAAACAATGTGACACCCATTAGTTTCACATTGGATGAAAATGAGATTGTTATTGGGCATGTAAGAGAATTTCATCCTAATAATAATAATTGGGCTTAAGTATTTTGGGCCAGTAATTTTCACCCAATAAGTTGTTATTGTTAGTGGCTGGGTTGTTACATTTGACATCATAGCTTATTTACCAGCCGAAAATATGAGATGAGTTTTGACTGAGCTAGAGCAAGAATGACAAACTAATTAAGTTATGGTCGGTGAATGAAAGATTAAGTTAGGGCCAGAATGACAAAACTAGCGAAACGAGTCTTGATCACATCGCTAAGTGATCTTGGGCTATGTATGTGTTTAAGGCTGACGAGGACGTCAAGAGAGCTAGTCAGACGAGTCTTCCATCGCATGCTGATTTTGAGCTGTGTTTAACTCCATCCTCCATCCTAATATAATAATTAGGCTTAAGTATTTTGGACCGGAGGTTTTGAACAACGAGTTATAATTACTAGTGGTCGGATAGTTACAAAGGAATCAACAATTAAGTGCATGCTTGTGTTTTGCTGAAATTAAGTGCAGTTTAGATTGAAATAGATTTTTAGTTTATATATATTAGAGTTAAATTGAAAATTTTTTCTATCCTATTATTTGTTTCTATTAGTGTGGAACTGAAATTTCTTAAGTTTAATTTGTTGTGTGTTTAGGAGAAAGTCAATGACATAAAAGCCAAAATTTTTTATTTTTTGTATTTATTTAACTAAGAATTGTTTAGTTCCCACATGTTATCTTTAGTATATATAAAAGGGGAACCTTGAATCGCTTACGTGGCGCCTTCCCAGCAATCCCCCTCCTGCTCATTTCTCCAGAGAGAGAGAGAGAGCAGATGGAGAGAGAGAGAGAAAGAGAGAGAACAGAGTGAGAGGGAGAGAGAGAGAGAGCAGCACATGGGGGCCCCACCTCCCCCCTGCGGCTCTCTCTCACTCTCTCTTCCCTCTCTCCCTCTCCCCACACCCAATTTTTTAATTTTAATTTTAAATCTTAAATTTTAAATTTTAAAATTTCAACTTTTAATTTAAATTTGTGAGTTTAAGATGTTAAATTTTAAATTTAAAATTATAAGTATTGATTTTCAAATCATAAATTTCATATACATATAATAAAAATGAAATCCTAAATTATCGACGTGGCGCTTCCCCAGCAATCCTCTCCCTACTCGGTTCTACACAGAGAGAGAGAGAGAGTCCCCCACGTCTCTCTCTCTCCCCCTACTCAGTTATCCAGAGAGAGAGAGATAGAGTGAGTGAGAGTGGGGGAGAGAGAGAGAAAGAGAGGAAGGGAGAGAGAGAGCCTCTCCCCTGCTTAGTTATCCACAGAGAGAGAGAGAAAGAGAGAAAGAGAGAGAGAGAGTCCCCCACGACTCTCTCTCCTCCTCTATTTAACCCCCCCCCCAATCCGGCTCTCTCCATCTCTCTCTCCCTCTCCGCGACACCCCCCTCCCCCCCCCCCACCACAGGCGCGGGCACGGTCACTGGCGCGGTGGCGAGGGGCCGGACACGGGTGCGGGGCTCGGCGCGTCCGTGCGGGGAGTCCGGCCGCGGCGCGGGAGAGAGAGAGAGAGCAAGAGCAGAGAGAGAGCAGAGAGAGAGAGACTCCGCGCGGCCATGCGAGGAGTTCGGGCCGCGGCACGGCCGCGCCGCGGGAGAGAGAGAGAGCAGAGAGAGAAAAGAGAGCAGAGAGAGAAAGAGAGAGAGAATAGAGGGAGAGCTCTCTCTCCCTCTCTCTCTCTCTCTCTCTCTCTCTCTCCCCCACTCTCTCCGTCTCTCTGCTCTCTCTCTCTCTCCCCCTCTTCGCGAGCGGGAGCGGGCGCGGCGCGGCGCGCGGTGGGGCGGGGCCGGGGCTGGCGCAGGCGCGGGTGCGGTCATGGGCGCCGACTCGAGGTCGGGCTCCGGCGCTGGCGCCGCGGTGCCGCGGGAGCGGGGAACGGGCGGCGCGCGGACTCGGGGCGCGGACTCGGGGCGCAGGCGCGGCTCGAGGGGCTTCCTTGCCCTCCCTCTCATTCTCTTTCTCTCTCTCTCTCTCTCTCTATATATATATATATATATATATATATATATATAAGTTAATTTATAAATATATATGTATATTTATTATATAAATAATATTATATATATATATATATTATATAATTTTATTTTATATATATATATATATATATATATATATATATATATTGTATATAGATATATTATTATATAATTTACTATTTACTCTCTCTCCCCTCTCATTCTCTTTCTCACTTTCTCACTTTAACCCCGCGATTTAAGTGTATCAAATTAAGACTTAATTATTGATATTTTAAATTTAAAATGTTAGTATTTAAAAATATAAATTTAATTTTAAAGATCAGATATTTATTAGAGTCAAGAGGGTTTTTTTTTTTGTAAGTATAAACTTGAAGCCTCCCTGTGCTTTCACACTTTTTCATTTTAGTATCCTGTGGTTTAAATTGTATCACTTTAGTACCATATGGTTCTCACTTTCTCACTTTAGAACCCTGTGGTTTAAGTGTATCAAGTCGATATCCTAATTATTAATATTTTAAAATTTAAATTTTAAATTTTCAATTTCGATTTTTCATTCTATATTTTATATTTAAACTTTGAAAACATAAATAATAACAATTTTATTTATTTTTTTTTGTTAAGAAAAATACTAGCTATACACCTTATTGTTATATAAGGTATAAATTACAAAATTTGAAAACGTTTGGAAGTTTAACGGTTTAGAAATATTCAAATCATGTGAAATGTTGATAGAAAATACTTTATACTATATAAAACAAGATCAATATCTTTGATTTAGTGATGCTTTGATATGGCTATCGAAGAAGTTTTTTGACGACTCTTCTAACTCGAGGACTCGGAACACAAAGCACACACACACACCACCCCAAAAATGAAAAAAACTCGAACCATCAATTCATCAATTCAATAATTTCTTAATTAATTAATCAATTTTTAATTGATATTTAATTTTGGACTCGGGATGTGTTGAATTGAACCGTGATCGTTTCATGGATGTGTGCGATGTGTTTCGGTCGTTACGTTCCCCGTCTCCGTCGTCGTGTGGGGCGCCGCGTTAACCGCCCTTTGCTTCCTGTTCGCCTCCTTTACGTTAACTTCGTCGCCGCCGTTCCGTTAACTCCATCGTCGCTGGTAATCCCGTTCCAACTATTTATTTATTTATATTTATTTTATTTTATTTTTTTATATATTTTATTTATTTATTATTTTATGTTGTTTATTATTCTTTGTTTGTGTTACGGGTATGGCGGTGGCTTGGAATCAAAGGCTCAAAGCAAAGCAAGCAAAAGAAGAAAGTAGTGGTGAATTCAATTTTCGGTTTCTAACAGTGGACAAATTAAATTGAAAATTATTAAATAATTAAATTAAAATTAATAGAGTATATATTAAATGGAAAATTTTAAATCTTTAATTAATGAGGAGTTAATTCGAGAGTAAATCTCGAGAGGACGGAGATGGAGATGGACTTGGCCTTCTTTTTTCGCAGTTTTCGGAGGAAGGACAAATTCAATACAAAATTAATTTGATAATTAAAAATAAAAATTATTGAATTGCGTTAATACGGAATTTAATACATGAATAGGAGAATCCGACAGCGTAGTGGACTTTGTGCGGTAGAAAATGATAACGAATAATATTTATTTCAATTTTAACCTTCAACATTTACAATATTTAATCTCTAAACCCTATCATATATAATTAGTTATTTTATTAATAATATATTATAAATCGCGCTTCAACTTTTAAAATGTTGTGAATTTCTCTCTTTCTTCAACTTTTTAAAGCTTAAAAATGTAACATTAGATTTGAAAATTAAAATAATTAAACAAATTTGTTCCAAATATTTTACACTTTATATAAATTTTCCACGCTGTCACGGCCTTCACTAGTAATATTAAAGGGGTGAAAACAAGTTTCCCGACATTAATATTTTATTGATTTTGTTCTCACTCTTTTTGTCCTGTATTGGACTTCGGTCGACACTAGGTCGAAGTCAATTATATAATTATATTATTTTAGAAAATTTGAATTACAATGAATTCATATTACAGTGAACCAAACAACGGAGGTGCTTTTATTGTCGAAAATCACTTATTCATCTCCAATTTCGGTGAAACAAACACACCGTTAGTTTTTTTTTTTTTTTTGCTACAAAAATTTGGTGCTTTGGAAAATTAGAAAAAGAAGATAATAGGGATAAATCCATTAATTTTAACTTAATTTTGGTCGTTTAAAAATAGCTTTCTAAATTTTAAAAATTTTATATTTATCACTAATTAAAACTTTATATTTTTTTGCAATTAATCACGTAAGTATATATTATATTTCATTAATTTAAAATGACTAACATTAGTCAAATTGTCAAGAAATAATAAAGAACACATGCGTGTGTCTCTATTGTTGATAAAATTGATTATTTCCTAACAATTTATAAATTATATAAATATTAAATTACCTAATTAACTAACTCACACATCTCGTATCGAACATATCAAAAAAATTTAAAGTTTAAAACTATTTGGACTAAAATGGTATATATCTAATGAAACTACACATTCTGAAAATGTAATTCCACATTCAAATGCGTTCAGATACATAAACATTTGCGCTTATACAAAACAGTCCCTTGAATTTTCAAATTTCGCAATCATATGCCATTTATAATTTTACGGAAAGTTCAAACAAACTCATACCCTTTGGAAGTCAATAGTGCCACGGACCGACTCAAATTAAACAAATTTTTAAAGGTTAGATGATAGATTCAAAATGGTTTATAGTTCATTTAAGTTTTATATATTTTTACCTAAGATTTATATGACTTGGTTGAATAGTATATTTTATCTATATATGAAATAAATTATATTTTTCAGTGAAAATGTAAAGAATTATCTCAACAATCACTGATTTTGATCTGACTATATGATTCTCTGAAAATTTTGATTTTGCGACTAAGCTTTTAAAATTATCTGAGTTAAGCAGTTAATGACGCTTTTAACTTTAAATTTTAAATCCATTATTTTTCTTTACAAGCCTAATTAATATATTTTATGCAATTCATAAATAACTTATATTTAATTTATCCAAAAGCAGAAAACTGTGGAGAAGGTACATCAAATAATCAAGCCAACAGCAGTGCATTCAAAGGCTCCTCTAAATGGGATTTCTTGATGATGACAGACGGTTGCAGAATTTGTTTTTTTTTTTTATTATTTCAAGATCACTAAACTCAAAACAGATGGCTCACTGTACTTGTCTGGATGTAGGGGTGTAATGAGGGCACGGCCCACATTTTTCGGGCCGAAACAGGCTACTAGTCGGCCCGGCCCAGCCCGGTTTAAATTTCGGGCCGTCCGGGCCGGGTCCGAGCTAGCTAGTCTCTCGCCCGGAAGACACAGGCCGTGCCGGGCCGCGCCGTACTTCAGGCCGCCTCTTAAAATATTTATTTTTTTAAAAATTTTTTAAAAAATAGTTTAGATTTAATTAAATTTTTAAAAAATTTATAAAAATAAATATAATAGAGTACATAAATATTTAATTTTTTAAAAAATAATAAATTTGTATCGGCGTGCTTCGACGCCATTGTCGCCCGTAGCACTCGTGCTTCGGGCCGGGGCCGTGGGCGCAGGCCCCGTGGGAGGCTGGCGCGAGGGCCTCGAGGGCCGGCGCCGATGCGGGGGCTAAGGGGGCCTCGGGGGCTGGTGCCGTTGCGAGGGCCAGGGGGCCTCGGGGGTCCGGCGCGGGAGCCATGAGGCCAGCGAGGGCCTCGGGGGCCGGCGCCGGTACGGGGGCCAAGGGGGGCTCGGGGGCTGGCGCCGTCGTGAGGGCCAGGAGGGCCTCGGGGATCCGGCGCGGGAGCCACGAGGCCGGCGCAAGGCTGTGCCGGGCCGTGCTATAGTACCCGTGCTGTGCTATAGCCCGGCCCGAGGCTATGCCGGGCCGGGCAGCCCACGTGCCGCCCGGCCCGTTTTACACCCCTATCCGTGGGCCGCCCGGCCCGTTTTACATCCCTATCTGGATGCATAATTTCATAGGGTAAAATTAACCATCGATCATTGAATTTATGGTAAAATTTCATTTAGGTCGCTGAACTTCAATTTGTTTCTATCAAAGCATTCAACTTTAATTTCCTTCTCAATCGGTCACTCATCAAACTCTAGTTAATTTCTATTTATTTTTTGCACAAATTAAATACGTCCTTAACTCCCCCTCCAGGAACAACTCTGTTCATTTATTTCACTGAAAGTGAAGTTCAGTTTGAATTAGACTTTTGGATGAACTTGAGTTTAGGTGAAAAGTAACTTTTCGTTATCTTTTTGTATTGCTGTGAAGTTGAAGGTCACTTAGTCCTGTTGTTTATTTGGTACGAAGTGAATGGCATATAAGCTAGAGATGGAAAGTACTTTTCGTTGTTTGTTTGTATTGCTATAAAGTCGAAGTTCACCTAGTTCTATTTCTGTTGTTTGTTTGGCGCGATGTGAATGGATAAAAGCTGAAGGTGTGAGCGATAGATTAATAATTTATTATTTTTTCTCACTTTTATTTTCTTCATAATTGACTACGGACTAGCCTAGGGTGGGCAAACGTCAATTATGTTATTTTGAAAAGTTTAAAGTTACGGCCGAAGGTGAAGCTGTAGCGAGGCAAACAACAGAAGTACGTAGGGGCTTACCACCAAAAATCACTTCACCCCTCTCTATTTTTGGTGAAACAGATACACCCTTTAAGGTTTCGTTCTCTTCTTCTATTCTTTGGAAATTATCTAATGTTCCTTCTGTATTTTCGTATTCGTGCATGTACAAACCTACAGTTTCAGAACTACTTGCTTTGTGCCTTTTTTTTTTTTTTTTTTTTTTTTTTTTTGGGCGTTACATTTGAGTTGGAAACATTGTGTAATTCTTTAATTTATTCATTCATTAAACTGCATGAAAAAAAAATCACCATGTATTGTACAGCAAACAAAATTATAACAAGTCCCTGTTCTTGATTTTGTCCGGATCTATGATAATTGCTGTGCTTTTAGCAATTTTGCATGTAGCAGCACCTGGAACTTTCCTTGTTTGCAAACTAATTAATACTTCAATTGGATTTCTCTAAATTGATGTTTCTAACTCAACAACCCTTTTTGGTCGCATATTTTGTACATAATAATTTCTTAAACTTTCAAAAACACAAAGGATTTTTACATAACTAGTTAAGGACCCGCGCTTCGCGGCGGATGGAGAGATTTATAATAAATATACATTAATAATTCACCACCTGAGCTGTTGTGATTGAGCAGTATTCTGTTTCTGTATGTTCGTTAGTCATGCGATCACAGTCATTCCTATTTCCGTATGTTCGTAGTCATGCGATCACGCTTTGTCAGCGGATCACACGTTAGTCATGCGATCACAGCTTGTCGTGATTATGCTAGTCATATTATGATTTATGATTTAAATGATCAGTTTGCTTTTTATGAGTGAAATGGTAGCCTATTATTTATATTATTTTTGTTCATGAATGCATGCGGGCGCTGTGTCGCTAAGCCATTCTCGTCACACTCTCCCTGTGAGCGCGCTCGCCAAGTGGTCGATGAAATGCCTCAGTGAATTTAGTTGCTATGAAATATTGAAATCCTGCAAAAAAAGATTGTGAATATTAATTAAATTTTCTGACTAATAGACTTAATTTACTGCCCACAAATTAAAAAATTTAAACTTTAATATAAAATCCAATTCTAAATGAGACCATGAATAATTTATTTGAGAAAGGAAAAGAGCAAAAGGTCTAATAGAGAAAATCTCTAATCAATGAGGAACATCCACCTTTTTGGTTAAATTTAGCAGGATTGTAATGCTCTCTAGCATTATGTGATCATGCTTCCTTCTAGATCCGCAACATTGAGGTCTTTCAATAGCTTATGTAAGCGTGTATCAAAATTAGATACAACTGTTAGCTTCACTGCACGTAAAATATCCTCTTCTAAATAATAATAATACTAATAATATTTTTTTCTTTTTTGGCAAAACCATACTAATAATAATGATAATAGTAAAAATAATAAGTGCCCATGAGATATATATATATATATATATATATATATAGTAGTTTAAAATATATCTATTATAATATGCCTACATATATGTATGTAATATACATGTATATAATATATGTATGCCTTAGTAAATACATGCAGATAATATATATAAAGGTTGCAGGAGCTATAACTATATAATATTATCAAAAAGCCGTTGGAAAACAAAGAGGAAAAAAAACATTTTATATATATATATATATATATATATATATATATATATATATATATATATATATATATATATATATATTATGTATAACCCCTCCTTGAATGCCACGATGGATTGAAGGTTCTCTCAATTTAAATAGTGTGTATATATATATATATATATATATTCAACAGGCTTTTTTTTTTTTATTTTTTTTAGTTGTTTATTTAACATAAAATATTATTAAAACAAAAGTTTGGGTACACTTTGAAGTAAGCAAAGGAAACCACCCACTTTTCATGTTTTTGTTCTTCCTTGTTCCGAGGCAAGATGGGTAGGTTCGGTCCTTTCTTCAGCAGAGCGGCAGACACGGCGAGTTTGGCCGGCGTCGACAATGGACACCACGGCAACGACTGGTTAGGTGGCGGCTTGGCGGCTTGAGCGGCGACGGTAGCAGTGGACTCAGCGACTCGGTCGGCGGTGGCGGGGGACGCGGCTCGGGCGGCGTCAGCGGAGTACGTGGCAGCGGCGGCGGCGGCTGACGTGGTAGACGCAACGGCGGCAGCGACGACGGCGTTATTTTATTTTATTTTTACTCTCCTCTTCTTCTTCACTCTTCCCTTTTGTTTTTTTTTGTTTTATTATTATTTTTTTTAAACAATGCAACTTGCAGGGAGTGTGTGGGTGATCTCTATCTCGCCCAGCTTCATTCGCCTCTCCGTTTGATCCCCAAGCTATTTATAGAGCTTGGAGATGGGTTTGCTATGGGGGGTGCTGAGAAAGAGAGAGAGAGGAGAAAGAGTAAGAAAGAGAGAAAAGAAAGGGAAGAGAGAGAAAGAGAGAAAAGAGAAAGAGTAAAAGAGAGAAGAGAGAGATAAGAGAGAGAAGAGAAAGAGTAAGAGAGGGAGAAGAGAAAAAAAAACGAAAAAGGAAATTGGGGAGAGAGAGAGAGAGAGAATCTGATCCAGATCTTACTCTCGTTCTCTCTCTTCTCTCTCTCTTACCTTTTCTCTTTCGCTCTCTTCTTTCTCTCTTACTCTTTCTCTTTCTCTCTCTTATCTCTCTCTTCTCTCCGCTGCCACGCCGAAGCCCTCCCCCGGGACCACAGCAGCGCCCGCACCGCGCGCCTGCACCGCGCGCCACCCCGCGCTGCGCCCGACTCCTCGCGCGTCCCGAGCGGCGCCGCGGGAGGCGCCCGCCGCGCCGCGCCGCGCCCTCGCGATCGCTCCCGCTTGCGGCTCCATTGCCGAGCCGGCGCCGGCGCGCGCTTGCGCGCGCGAGCGCGAGAGAGAGGGAGCCGGTAGGGGAGTGGGTGGTGGGGAGAGCGAGAGGGATGGAGAGAGAGCGAGAGAAAGAGAGAGAGAGAGAGACGGGGCGTTGAGAGAAAGGGGCGTTGAGAGAGGGAGAGAGAGAGGGAGGCGACGGAAGAGAGAGAGAGCGAATGGGGGGGAGAAAGAGAGAGAGAGAGACAGAGGCGTTGAGAAGGGAGAGAGGAGAGAGAGAGGAAATAGAGGATTTGGAGAGAGGGATTAGATAGGAGGGTAGAGAGCGGTGTAGAGAGGAGGAGAGAGAAAGGGAGATGCGTCCGGTGCAGGGAGTAAATTTGGAACGGTTTCGGGTTAAGCCCTGAACGCCACGTGGATTAGAACCCCTCCCTGAATGCCACGTGGCTCTTTTTGTTCTCTCAAATTAGGTATTGTTAGATGTTTGTTTGTTTTTTTTTTTATTTTTTTATTTTTTTATTTTTATTATAGAGAAAGGTAGTATATTAGCCCTTCGTTTATTTTTTTTTTAGAAATAATTAAATTTAGCTGAAAAATGTGAAACAACTACGCTCCGAACTTGGAACCCCAGGTACTAGTTAGGGATGCAAATGGATCCGGGCGGTGGAGCTCCCGTCCCGATTCACTCCGAATAGGATGGGAGGTAGGGACAAAAAAATATAGAAAAATATAATCTGTCCCGAATTCGTTCAATTTATCAAGTAAATAGAGCGGGAGATGAGAGACTATTTTCTTCCTTCAATCCGTTCTGATCCGTCAGAATTTTGCAAAAAATCTGCTCCCGCTCCAATCTGCCACGAATGGGATGGTAAGTGGGAGCCAAAAATAGTACCAATTAGGGATCCAAATGGAACCGGATTGGTAGAGCTTTTGTCGTGATTTGCTCCGAATAGGACGGTGGGCGTGAACGAAAAAATATAGAAAAATATAATACTTCCCGAGTCCTCCCTGATCTGCCAAGTAAATGGAGCGCAAGGCGGGAGACCCTTTATTTTTTTCCTTCAATCCATTCTGATTCGTAAAAAATTCGTAAAAAATCTATTCCTGCCCTGATCCGCCCTGAATGGAACGGACAGTAAGTGGGAACCAAAAATAAAATAAAAAATAACCCACCCATCTCGACAAGAAATGGAGCTGGGGGTGGGGGAACCCTTCCACCCCTGGATCTGTTCCGTTGCATCTCTAATATCAATTACTAATGTCACGCCCCGCTACCCGCCTATTTGGTCGGGTTCGGGCCACGTCAACAGACGCCGAACGGACAGGGCCTCCCCTGCCCGCCCAAGGCTCTAACAACAAGTATAATTTGACAATCAAAGAGAATTTCAATTATACAAGGCTTACTCGAAGGTAAGTAACAACACAGCGGAAGAGTAAGCACTAAACTAGAATATAAACCATACATGAACTTGATTACATTTGAACCAAATACAAGTAAACTAATCTATTACATTCTTTAAGCATTCGATACATCATTTCTTTTTACATTTGTCATCTCCCAAAATTTACTTGAATGTTTACAACGTGACATCTATAGTTCAACAAAATAAAGTTGATACAAGTATAACAAAAAGGAAATGACTAGATGCAAGACTCCGGTGGCCACTAGCTATGGCGCTAACCCCTTGCCCCGGTCCTCCGCTGCCCCGCTCGTGCTAGGACCTGTGGGGTTAGTGGTGTGAGAACTACAACGAAGTTCCCAGTGGGCTCGGCAACCGACCCCGCCGACTTACCCACTAGGTCTATCCAGGCATAAGTATTTCAACGGAAATGAAATAGTAACCAAACTATAAATACTAATACTCAAGAAAGAGTCAGATAGATAGATAATCGAATTTAAATATGTTTGCATGCATGCACTTTACCATACTTTACTTTGCTTTACTTGGCTCATTACCCAATCTTGCCGGTTAACATAGTTAACCCCAATAAACTCAAAACCCAAAATCCCTCACTGAACGGGGAGGCTCTAAGCCTACAAGACTCGAGGGACCGTCCGTCGGGGCCACGATCCCCTAGGTGACTGTTCCGAACTCACCGCTGAGGAGGAGCGACCTCCTCAAGCCAAGACTTGTCAAGAGTATCGATCTAATCCTCACATTGAGGATTCATAGCCACTAGTTACCATGCCATTGTCAATGATAGGTTTTCTACCTAATCATGTATCTCATTCTTGCCATAATGTCACTAAGTTAAAATATGTTTAACTAAGGTCATATCAATGCCAATCTCATCCCTATGTCAAGTTCACCATTGTTTGCTAAGTTCACATTCCATTGTCATATTCACACAATAGGGTTCTAGTTCATATGCCTCTATGGTTCCATTACCATTTCTAAGTTCATTTCTCTCTACAACATGAATTGAAGTTCAACCAACTTGCATAAATACCAACTACCCTATCATGCATGAATATACTATACATAATATGCTCAAAAGGTGAAAACAGACAAAGAAGAGAATTCGATGATTCCGGTATGCACCCCCCATCTTAAAATAATTTTGTGAGCATGCCCAAGAAGTTTCACGACCTACCGAGGCCTAAGTAAAAACCTGCAGTTTAAAAGTGAACCTAATCAGGCCATTTTACATAGTAGCCCCTATATCGAATTTTCGTTTAATTAAACGGAGTTGTCCCACGCGTCGGGAATACCCCCAATTAGGTTTCTATAAGGTCAATTAGACCCAAGAACCCCTATGTTCAAAAGCCCCAATTTTGGGTGCTCCAACAATGCCCTATACCAAACCTAGGGTTTTGATCTCATCCACAAGCAAAATATAGCTTTACATCAACCTAGAAGCTCTCTAAAACCATCCTTGACCCATTAGAACCATCTATTAGGGGTTTACAACAAACCCTAAGAAGACACCATTAGAGCACATGAGCTCAAATGGAGTTTCATGGTGTTCATAGCCATGCAAGTCCTCTAGTACTACCAACAAGCTAGAAAACTCCAAAACTTAGGAGAAAACCTAAACCCTAGAGTTAAACTTGTAGAAACTCACCTCTTGTACCAAGCTCTACCAAGATCCTTCCTTGTTGGAGAGCTCCAAGCCAACCAATAGCTCCAAACCCACCTTTTTCTCCTTCTCCTTCTCCTTCTCCACCCAACCCTAGGATTTTTCTAGAGAGAGAAAGGGAACAAAAGAGAGAAAATAGAGTGAGTGGTGAGTGTGCTGTGAGAGAGGGGTGTGGGAAGGCTTATTGTGTTGTAACAATAGCCAAAAAGCCCCTCAACTTCTTTTATATCGCAGCTCACAACCGTCGTCCCCCATTTTGTACCGGTACAAGGCTAGTCTTGTACCGGTATAAAACGCTCCAGAGACAAACCCGAGAGCTGCCTCTCGGTTTCGCAGCATTTATACCGGTATAAAAATGGCTTGTACCGGTATAAACACCAAAAATCTCACAAACCCGAGAGCTCTCACTCTCAGTCAAAGTTGCTATACCGGTACAGCAACTTTGCCTGTACCGGTACAAAATGCCCAGACTTGTGTTTTTCGCATCGTTTCGACTCGACTTCGCGCCGAACAACGCCAAAACCCTTTTAACTCTTTTAGACTATATTTTAACCTTTCCAAAAAATTTGGAATGGCAATTGGAATATGTCCAACTATTTTATTTTCGCACTTTAGTCGATTTGGCCAAAGTCCGATCTTATTGTCGAATTTTCGATATGCTACAACTAAGCCCTTTATTTTGCCACTTGCGCTAAGAACGCCGGTTAACGTATTAGTTATATTAAGTTATTGTGTATTTTTCATTTAATCTTTTCGATTTCAACAATTTGCGCCCAACTTTAAACTAAGCTAAAGCCTCATTTGATGGGAGAACCGTTAGAGAGATACTGTGTTCATATATGAGATCGACCCAGACCCAAATTGGGATGGGAACATGCATGCATGCGTGAATTGCACTGATAGTCCCTCAACTTTCCGGAAAGTTTATTTTCCTCCTCAAACTTTTTAAATTCAATGTTTGAACACTGAATTTTCAAAAAGAAATTCACTTCTATTCTTCATCTTAGCAGCAATATATAAATTTTGTCTCCGATAATAAATTAGATTTAAAGTAAATTGAACACTAGCTATAAAAAGTTAAAAGGGTTTTATTGCTAAGCATAGCACATAACTTTTAGGAGCAAAATGGAACTTGCCAAAAGTTCAGGGACTAGTATTGCAGTTTACTCACCCAAATTAAACACAGCTCCAGTGATTCCAAAAAGCCAGCTATCATATCTTCATAGAATGCTGATAGACTTAATTAATTAGTAAATTATTAACATATATATCATTCAGTTTTAGAGCATCATAAAATAATTAATGCTACTCAAATTACATTTCCCCACATCTCCTTCTCAATCTAATGAGTGTTAATGCGATAGCAACATAAAGCCTATCATATGTACTGTCGATCGCAGAGAAATAAGCACTTCTTAATGATCTACTTAACAAAAGAACACCACAGAAAATCCAAAATCCAATTATAAATCCTAACACCACGCTAATGTATAGCCCTAATCTTTCAAACTGGTCATGTGACTTTTTTCCGAAATTAATAGTTGTTTTATTAGTGGAGCAACTTTGCGTGGTTGGTGGCCCACAAAGATATGGATTACCGATGTATATAGATGGATTGTCGAGAGTCTGCAGTTGATATCCTGACGGAATTTTTCCTGACAGATTATTGTACGACACATTTAAACTGCTCAAAAAATTCAACGTAGCAAGACTTTGTGGAATAGTCCCAGAAAGCTTGTTCATTGCTACATCAAGTGACTCCAATGCTTGCATCTTGCCGATTTGATCTGGAATATGTCCTGTCAAATGATTCATGGATAAGTTTAGATATTGTAGTGCCTGTAAATCTCCAATCTCATCAGGGATCTCTCCATATAGATTATTACAAGAAAGGTCAATGCTTTCGACAAGATAAAGAAGTTTCGAATATGCCCGTGCCGCTCCTTTTACAACTAAATATGCAGTGCCAGCTGAGACATCAAAGCTTCCATATTGAAAAAATAGCATGTGATCTGTAGGAACTCCTTTTTTCCAACTTAATTCTCCAATAGATTGGGGTATAGATCCAGATAAGTTGTTGTGAGAAAGATCTAAGACTCGTAGATATCCGAGTTGTGTGATTTGTGAAGGGATGCTACCTGAAAACCCATTTGAGTGCAAAAAGAGCACCATGAGAACCCGTAAGCTTTCTCCTATCCATTTAGGTATTGTTCCAGAAAAATTATTATATCCAAGGTTAAGATTAACTAATTGTGTACAATATTGCAAAGAAGAAGGAATTTCCCCTGACAAGCGATTATTGCTTAAATCCAGTATTGAAAGAGCCCGTAGTTCGCCGAGGGAGGTAGGAACTTTTCCAGATAAAGTATTGTTCATCATATCAAGAACAAGTAGTTGATCTTGCGACACCCCTAGACACGAAGGAATTTCTCCTGATAGCTTGTTGTTCGATATATCGAGAACTTGCAATGAAGATGATTCACATAAAGCGAATGGTACGTTGCCGTCGAAACTATTATTAGAAAGAAGCAAATATTGTAGTCTTAATAACGTAGAGTTCGACATCGGTCCCGCAAAAAAATTGTTGGACAAATCCAAGACAGAAAGAATTTGCGGGAGAGCTGGCAGTGGGCCTTCAAGTTGGCTTGAGCTTAAATTTAAATATAGTAACTTGACATGATCCAGTGTCAATGGTAATTTTCCCTTGATTTGATTATTGGAAATATGTACATAAGTTAAGGACTTGGACATATTCCAAAGCCAATTGGGAAGGGTATCAACAATTCCATTTTTTGATAAGCCAAGTTCTTCCAGTTGTGTCTGCCCTTGAAGCCAAGTAGGAAATTTAGGTCCCAGATTGCAAGAAGCCAAATGAAGTGTTTTTAGCTGAAAAGGAGGAATCCAATCATGACTAATTTGCATGTTAAAGGAGTTATATGCAAGGTCTAACCATTTTAGCCTCTGCAAGTGAGAAAGTTGGACTTCTGTTATAGTGCCCTCGAAGGAATTACTTTGGAGATATAATCTAGTTAAGTTAGTAAGCCTCCAAACCCCAAGTGGGATGGTCCCATTTAGCGAATTTGCAGTGAGGTCTATTTCAGTTAGGCTGGTCATGTACTCTAGCCAACCTAACAAATTACCCCTTAAGTTGTTATACGGAAAATACAAAATTTGTAAATTTTTTTGCATGCAGCTTGGCAGTCTCTTAACCCATTTATTTATTTCTCCACTAAAACCAACTCCACCCATGTCCAAAGTATTCAAGCTACAAAGGTTACTAAATGCTTTTGGTGACATGCCTTTGAAATTATTAGATCCTAAAAAAAGAACATTTAGTGACTTCAGGGAACTCAATTCATCAGGAATAATGCCATGAAACTCATTGAAAGAAAGGTCAAGATGAGTGATGCTAGTAAGATTCCATAGCCATCTAGGTAAGGTAGAGTTGATTCTACTGCTTGAAATTTTAAGGACCCTGAGAGTCGTAATATTGATAAATGGTAGAGAAGTGGGAATTGTGAGAAGACTAGTCGTGCTCAAATCAAGATATTTCAATGATGGTAGCATGTTTATTGCTTGTAACCAATCTACAGCAAAACTCATGTTAACAGAACTTATATCAAGATAATGCAAAGAAGACATGTGGGCAAGCCACAAGAAGTTATCAACTCTGATATTGGTTTCACAATCGAAAGAACTGAGGTCGAGATAATGAAGTTTTGAGAGATTTCCAAGTTGAGGAGGCACCATTGCACCGAAACATGCTCCGGAGAGGTTAAGATATCTCAAATTTTTTAAAGAACCAAAGAACTCCGGGATGGGAATCTCGCTGAAATTGTTCAAACTAAGATCGAAGTGCTCCAAATGATTTAAGAGAAGCAAAGATGGACTAATCTTACCACCCAAAGCTGACGGTCTTTTACCATAATAAAGGTAATCAATCTTGTCATAGGAGTTTCGTAGGTTGAGCTTCAAAATGTGACCAGTTGTATTGCTGCAAACGACTCCCTTCCATGTACAGCAATTTTTGCTTTTCCACGAGGCTAACCAGTTGCGAGGATCAATTAGATCATCTTTGAAAGCTAGCAGTGCATTTCTCTCGGTCTCGAAGCACCCGCTTGCTGAAATTGCTTGGATTGCTATGGTCAAAAGTAGCAAAAAAATTGGAGGAGCCATATATATTGTCTCAACTTTTTTTTTCTTTCTGTTTAAACAAATGACAACTAACTAAGTTGGAAGGCTATGAATTGTTCATCAAAATTGCAGAATATATACTGATGAAACCCTGGTGCTTGGACTTACAAAAGCTTTTAGACTCTTCCACAGGTATCTATCTAATTGGTTGGTTTGCTTTGAATAAAAATGGAGACTTTTATTATTTGCAAGAATTTGTTACCTTAACTAATATGGACCTACTAAATAAGCATCATTAGATCTGTATTGATGGTGATATTACATATGTGTGGACTTTTGGATGTGTTTGGTTTTCGTTATAAAAGTTTCTGAGGATTTCTAGAGTTGTATTATCTAAGCACTATATTATTTACTGGATTTTTACTAACGTGAACCAAACGTATCCTAAAAGCCTTTACTTTTCCAAAAACATCTACTTGTCTGGTTTACTTTGAATTATTGCAGAGAATTTTTCTATTCTATGAAATTGCCAACTTAATTAATATGGTCCTCTCAAATGAACATCATAATGGAGAGTAACCTAGATGCAAACAAAAGATTTTGGCCTTTCCTAAGAAAATGTAGTAGTGTCCTATCTGATTCGTTTATTTATTTTAGAAATAAATTTAGTTGGAAATGTGAAGCAATTATATTTCGAGCTTGGGACCTCAGCTATCAACTACCAAACTCTTTGTCACTTTCGCTAGGGACAGTCGGTATGGGTAATATATTTTCAAGTGATTAATTCTTTATCTTTTTCTGAATGCCCAAATAACGATAATTAATTATATGATTCTTTCTATTGCTTAGTCATATTTTGTAGATATTTGTTTCATTTAAACTTTAATTCTCAAGTGTAAATTTAAATTCAAATTATAAATTTAATTTGTATTTGAACAACAAAATAAGTTCTAAATTAATTTCAAGTTTAAAAATTTGAATATGAATTTTATTTAAATTACTTTATTGTTAACAACATTTCCTCTCCTAACCAAACAATAAAAAATGAATGCCGTTTCAATTTTGATTGCTATGCTATACTAATCTTGTTAGGATTTGGTTAAATTTGTAGTTTGTTAAGGATTTTGTATTGGCAAGTTTCGTGAATTGAGTCGGAGTCTTGAAAGATCGGAGTGGATTGAAGAAGATTGAAAAGTCGAAGACTTCGAAGAGGTTTGAAGATATCGAAAATGTATCACGACTTGAATCACGACGCCCAGGTAAGTTTTTGATTCATGTTATAGTGATTCATACTTAGTTATGGACATTAGAATCATGGAAATCAAAGTTTAATGAATTAGAAAGTGCATTGGAGCTTTATAAATTCGAGATTGTGAAATTCTAAAAAAACTGCCAGCTGTTAATCGGTGAAGCTTTAAAAGAGTACCTATACTGATTTAGTACCGGTGACTAATTGGTTTAGTAACCGGTTAACACTAACAGAAAGAATTTCGCCTTCCGTCTTGTGTTAACCGGTGACTAATTGATTTAGTATCGGTACTCCGTTGAAAATTCTGAAAAATTTCTAATCCGACTGCAATTGATTCTAAAATTTATAAATAAGATATTGGGGTTCTCTAACAGGGTGTGCATCACGAAAATACATGTTTGAGAAACCCTAGAGGCTTAGAATTCATCAAAAATCTTATTTTCTTCATAATAGCTTCTTTCAGGTCAAATCGAGATATTGTAATTTGATATCTATATGTCGATTTGATCTACTCTTCGCTCGGTTCTATTCTCTGGTTTTCATCGATACTCCCAACGAATGATCACCGCAACATAATGTGTTTCATCGAGACGTCGTGGATTCGACGTGATTGAAGGCGATTCGTAGATTCGGATCGTTGGCTCGTGGATTCGAGTAGCGTCGTGGATTCGGCGTGATAGTTGGCTCGTGGATTCGAGTGGCGTCGTGGATTCGGCGTGATCGTAGCTTCATGGATTCGAAGTGGGGGGCGTTCGTGGACTCAGAACGTGAGGGCGTGGACAACCCGGAGGATTGCGCGGAGATTCATAGGAGATTAAGTCCGTGGAGTCGGTAATCATCTTGTAATCTTTTCTCTTAGTGAATTATTTTTTCGCGTGTTGGTCCCGTGAATTTTTTACTCCAAGTTGGAGTTTTCCTACGTAAATCTCGGCGTGCTTTTTATTTTTCGTATTTACTTTTATTGCATCGAGAATTTGTGGTTTTTGACCGTTACACCTATTCACCCCCCTCTAGGTGTTGTTTAATACAATCTAGATAGATCCTTGGGCATCCCTAAACTTACATAATTGATTTCTAGTTGGATAGGAATTAATATTTAAATCTATTAGAGATAAATTAAGATTTAAATATTAATTAAAGTATAAATCTAACTAGATTATTATAAATATTTAAATCTATTGGAGATAAACAAAATATATATTTAAATATTATTTGGAGTAGGAATTAATCCTAATTATATTACGAATGGGGTACACATTATATAAGCACCATGCGCGTTGATTTTTGGAAGTCCAACGAGATAAGTCTTTTAGATTTATAAAAGACGAGAGAAAGCTGGGAGAAATTCAGAAAGAGCGCTCAAATTGTAGCTACTCTATTGTAGAAGAGGAGCCAAGTGTATTTTTTTTTTATTTAATGAATTTTATTTCGCTCGCATATTCTCTTGTCCTTGTGTCATCTTTTGTTGTGGAGATAGATTTATAATAAAAATTCGATTTGACGCTTCTGTTGTGAAATCCCATCAACCGATACCGTATCAACAGCAGTCGGTATCCGATTTGACGCTTCTGTTGTGAATTCTCAAAATTTGGTACCGGTGCGAATACCAGATTCCCAACAAAACTAACATTAGAGGAGGTTGCACTATTCTATTAACCATCTACATAGATTTTGTTTTTTGTACGCATGACACCATGCTTCCCGGAGGGGTCATCCATCCTAGAACTATAGTTCTAGTATACTTAACTTTCTTATCCCCTTAGGCCTATCCACCATCCAAATGCTATAGCCGAATTACAAAGTTTTGTACTATTATACCTTAAAACCGTTCCAAATCATGGAGTGTCCTATATATTCTCTCCCCTTCAAGCTGTGATGTCATCGTTAAACTCAAATACATTCATAAGTATCAGGCGATGTGAGACTCGTCTCGCTAGGCTTAGTCAACCTTGTGGTGAGCAACGCTCCATCCTCAACGATCGTCAACCCGAGTAGCGTTCAATCCACAACGATCATCAATGGGGAGCCGTGCTCTACTCGCTGTATGACCCTAGCTAGCTCAGTTGGGACTCATCTCACACTTCTAGCTAGTGATTAGCACTGATATCAACTATGATGTCATACTTTCCAGAGGGGTTATCTATCTTAGAACTACTATAAGCCTAGCACGCTTGATTCTCTTAATCTTTTAGACCCATGCATCCACCACACAAAATATTCTAACCAAATTAAGGGGTTTAGTACTATTATATCTTATATATAAAACTATTCTAAATTCTGGGGTGTGATAGAAAAGTCGCATAACTCACCAAATTGATTTAGATGGAAGAGAAAAATTCCTAAAATTGCAAGTTTTCTCATACAAAATGTACATTAATTTATATTTGTTTAGATTATTCCTAAGTGTCCTTCTATTATATCGACTTGGCACTACAACAGAATTAGGTTATAGGGACACATGTTTGGGACACTTTTGAGTAAGTGTCCCATTTATGCTAAAACTTAAAAAACATCTACTAATGCCTAAATATAAAGCCCAATCCAACCAATTAAAAATAAAAGATTACTCTACTCAACCAACCACACCCAGTCCATTTGGTCCGATTACAAACAAAAAAAAAAAGAAAGAAAGAAAGAAAAATCAATTACCATCTTCTCTTCTTTCTTCACTCAATCCACTGAAATTTTAGACGAAGAGCCTTTCCTGTCGTCCTCCTCCGCCACCGCAGCCAACGAGATAGAGTTTCGATAGTTGCTAAATGCTTAAATAAG
Organism: Aechmea fasciata; assembly: GCA_025177825.1. Lineage (NCBI taxonomy): Eukaryota > Viridiplantae > Streptophyta > Magnoliopsida > Poales > Bromeliaceae > Aechmea > Aechmea fasciata. The sequence continues at coordinate 8,419,694 of CM045945.1, forward strand.
TATTGGTAAATTAGCAGCACTTTTTTAGGTTATAGCGACGCTCTTTAACTGTTACTATATACCTAGCGACTCCACATATAGCAACATTTTTTAAAAGTGCCGGTAATTTTAGCTAGCAGTACTTTTTCGACATGTACCTATATTTAAAAGTGTCGCTATAAATCGTTTTTGTTGTAGTGTGGTGGATAATTAATGCGGTATTGGAGTGATCAATTTGGTGGGTAACGTAGTATTTTCCTTTACTTCTGATTTTTCCTTCCACCTCAACACCTCACGTATTGACTTCGCGCCTAATAAATCACTATCATTTCATTTCAGTTACGAGGATATTAATGTAATAATAATAATTAACAAGTTTTGCCCCAATTTTTTTATTACGTACACAATACTTTCACCCATAGTAGCAAAATTCAGCATTTTTTAGCAATTAATTGCGAAAAAAATATTATTTGAACTATCTAATAAAATTTACGAGAAATTAGGTAATATTATTTTGTACTCATTTTTATTTTGTGAAGGATCGTTTTTCTATGATCTGCCATGTCTTACAATTTAGAAATAGTTTAGAAGCTAGGGTTTAAGGTTGTTCAAACAAAAGAGTGATTGGACGGATGCATGCATGGCTTCAACTTTCATGTATAACTAGTGAAGTTACCCGCGCATTGCGACGGACTAATACTATAGAAAAGACAAAAGATTGATAAATTAATAATTTTAAAATTTTTGAGATGCAATGAGACATCAATAAACATAAATAGTATGAGAAAACAAATAAGAAGAGATGGTATTTTATACTTTTTTTTTTTATGGAAATGATTTATTCAGATAACAATAGACCATATAAATGTATTAATTAGAATGTGAGCAAGTGGCAAAGGGCTTGGTGGTTGATACCCGAGGTCCCAAGTTCGAATCCTAGTTGATTCATATTTCTAGCTAAGTTTATTTCTAAATGAAATAAATGAAACTCAAGAACAGACGTGCTACCTATCTCTCAAAAAAAGAAAATGAAAAAAATCTGAGAGCTAGACATAGGAGATGGAAAGGCAAAGTACTAAGAAATGAAATGATGGGAGAAGGCAAGAGGGTTAATTAATGAGGAATTGCCATGTGGCAAATTTATGAGAAATAATGTATTGGTATATATAGATGTATACTACTGAAGACTCATGCGATGTTGCAGATATAAAATATGTTAATAATAAATTTAAATTTAAATTTTAATATCTTTATTTTTTTTTATTAGTATGAATATTATTTAAATTAATTTAAATAAAGTAATTTAATAATTAAATTTATCTAAATGAAAATAATTTAAATTGGTTAATGTGTGACATAAATTTTTATAAAAATATATTAGTACTAAAATTAATTTATAAAGCCATGTGTGAAAAAATTAGGAAAAATATACAAATAATTTTAAAAATTTTACATAGATTAAAAATTTAGTAAATTTAATAGATATAGTAGGCCTTTTTTGCATAAAAAATTTATAGATTTTATGTTTTAGCCAAAAAAAAAACGGTTCACACCAGATCGCAGTGGTGAGGCTGTGGCGGAGGTCATGGCCGTAGACGGCGATGGTGACGAGAGTACCACAGGATTTGAGGATGGCAGAAAAGGAGGGTGCATTGGAGCGGAGGCAATTGCTGCTATAGAGGGCAAAGGAGAAGGTGCGGTAGCGAAAAAGAATATAGAGGATGGGAGAAAAAGAAGTAGAAATAATAAAAAAAAAATATTTTTTTCTACTCGGAAGACCGTCATGTGTTGTCGCCGCTGTAGAAAAAACAAAAAAAGTAGAGAAAAAAGAAAAAGAAAAAGAAAAAAAAGGAAATTGCACTGTTAGATACTAAATTGCACTCTGTGAGGTTAAGGTGTACCATTTAAAATTATTAAGACTAATTTGCACCACATAAAATAAAATTTAAATTGCTTTTTACTAATATTGAACAAGGTGCCCCTTGTTTATTTCTTTTCAACAAGTCCTTAGAATTAATGCCTATTAACTTGGATAGAAATTAAATAGATCAGTTTGCCTACGGAGCTTTTAAATGCAACAAGCACTTGGTGCTTATAATTTTGTAGAAATTTAATAGAGTTTGATTTTGGTGCTTTTAAATATACCAAGTACTTTGTGCTTATAATTTTTTCACCGTTAGATCTATCATTTTGACTAATTCTACCCCTTATATCATAATATTAATTCCACCCACTAAACTCTAATTTATAAACTACCGTTTAGTTCGGGGTTAAGGAAAAACTAGTTATTCCAGAGATAGAGTTAAGTTCAAGGTTAAGGTGGTGTTAGAGTATTTTTGTGTTTGGTTGGAGGTTGAAGTTAGTCCAGAATAGTAAAAAATAGTGTTTGGTTGGAGTAGATGAGATAAGAAGGATACTGGGTAAAATAGTATTTTGTTTGATTGAAATAGTGGGGTGGGGCACCCCAAATGGCTATTCCGAGATAGCCCATATGGGGTGGGGTTTGCTAACCCCACCCTATTTCGTTGGTATTTGGGAATAAACATGGAGTACGTTAAGGAGTTATTCCACCCCTTAAGCCCAAACCAAACAAGGGCTCATTATTATTCTAACATTATAAATCTTCATCCAAAGGCTGAAAACTCATATAAGCACCAATGATTTAGTGCTTTTAAAAGTATAGGAGATACCGACCGTCCCTAGCGCAAGTGGCAAAAGGGCATGGTGATTGGTACCCGAGACCAAAGTTCAAATTCTAGTTGATTCACATTTCTAGCTAAGTTTATTTCTAAATAAAATAAACGAAGCGGGTAGCATACCACCTTTTTCTCAAAAAAAAAAAAAGAAAAAGAAAAAGAAAAAAGAGTATAGGAGCTCAATTCAATTAAATAACCCTTTTCGATTTTTAAGAGGGAAAAAGAAAAAAAACTAATGTGCTAATTATAGGCATTAGATAGCTTAAGTTGTAAAATTACAAACTTGATAGGGTTGTACAAATAAAAAAGAAACAAACGTACAAATACCACCTGAACTTTAGATTTCTGGTAAACAAGGGCATGAACTTTCAATTTTGATAATTATACATCTCAAACTTTATCAAATAGCTCGATAGATCCCTCTCTTTAATAAAAGTCATTGAACACATAGTCATTTTTATCGTATGTTTTGCATGTAGTTCTATAAAGCTCGAAGACACGAAAATCTTTTTTTTGTATTGTAACATATAAATAAAGGGGAAAAACTGGAATTTGATTCCACCATTTCTTCAACAGTACAAAATTACTAAAACTGGAGGAGAAAAAGTAGATTCCTTTTTATTTTAAAATCTTACAGAATTATATAAATGGCATTCGATTAAAATGTTAGCGTAATTGGTTAGTTCACTTTGGGAGAGTGGTCTGTTGAACTATTTGATAAAATTTAGGAGATATAATAAAAGAAGAAAAAATAGAGTGAGATGGAAACAAAGGTAAGGATTTATAGACCTGTGCACGACATTAGTACTGTAGAACCCGTTTGGGCTCGGCCCGGTCTTAAAGCTTGCAAATCAAGGCCAGTCGGCTCAGAACGGCACTGCCCGAAACGGACCTAGGCAGCACCGGGCTGATGGCCTGGCCTGTGGCTCGGCACTGCACGGCACGACATGAAACGGCCGGTGCCGGGCCAGCATGGCCCGACCCCAAGGACTCATCTCGTTATCGCTGAGTCCTTTTTTCTAAATTTTTTTTTTAAAAAAAGATAGTTTTAACTTTAGAATTCTCTAAATATTTTGTAAATTTTTTAAAAAATTTATTCAAAAAATATTTATACTTAATTTTTAAAGTTCTTTCGGAATAATTTTTTAAAAATTTCTAATTTTTTTAAACCTTTATTCAAATAAATTTTAAATTTTAATTTCGTTATATATACTTTATCAGTTTCAATTATTTAAGGAAAAAATATAGTTTTTAATTTTTTAAACCATTATAGCGTTCTAATAGTTAAAAAAAAAGAAGAATAATCTTTTTTTTGTAAATTTTTAAAGATAAAAATTTTAAAACCTAGAAAAAAAAAACTAGGTCAGCACGAGTCCAGCCCGACCCGGCCTAGCACGACGCGTCCCATCCGGCCCCAGGGGCCATGCTAGCTAGGCCAAGGGTCTTCGGCCTCGTTCGGCACGGCCCGGACCACATTTAGCACTTTTCAAGAGTCTAGGTTTTAAATTGGAGAGCATAAAAATTTTAGCAGTAAAATGGAACATGAAAAAGGTTATGGGACTAGTGTTGCAATTTACACATCAAAATTAAAAACAGATCCAGTGATTCAGAAAAAACCAGCAATCATTTCATCATAGTATGCTAATAGACTTTGAAAACTATTAACATAAAATAAAACTACTCAAACTCCATTTCCCCACATCTTCTTCTTAATCTAATGAGTGTTAATGCAACAGCAACATAAAGCCTATCATACGTGCGATCGATCGCAGAGAAATAAGCATTTCTCAAGGATCTACTTAACAAAAGAACACCACAGAAAATCCAAAATCCTGTTATAAATCCTAACACCACACCAATGTATAGCCATAATCTTTCGAACCTGTCTTGCTGCCCAACATGAATTGTCACATTAGTAGAGCAATTCTGCGTAGTTGGTGGTCCACAAAGATATGGATTGCCGATGTATATAGATGGATCGTCGAGGGTTTGCAGTTGATATCCTGACGGAATTTTTCCTGAAAGATTATTGTACGACAAATTTAAGTGGCTCAAAGAGTTCAGTGTTGCAAGACTTTGTGGAATAGTCCCAGAAAGCATGTTCATTGCTACATCAAGAGACTCCAATGCATGCATCTTGCCGATTTGATCTGGAATATGTCCTGTCAAATGATTCATGGATAAGTTTAGATTGTGCAGTGCCTGTAAATCTCCTATCTCATCAGGGATCTCTCCATTTAGATGATTACAAGAAAGGTCAATGCCTATGCTGTCGGAAAGATAAAGAAGTTTCGAATATTCCCGTGCCTCTCCTTTTATAACTAAATATACAGTACCGGCCGAGACTTCAAAGCTTCCATATCTGGAAACTAGTGTGTGATCTGTAGGAACTTCTTTTTTCCAACTGAATTTTCCAATAGATCGGGGTATAATTCCAGATAAGTTGTTGTGAGAAAGATCTAAGGCTCGTAGATATCCGAGTTGCACAATTTCTGTAGGTATGCTACCTGAAAATGTGTTTGAGCACAAGCTGAGCACCATGAGAACTACTAAGCTTTCTCCAATCCACTTTGGTATTGTTCCAGAAAAATTATTGTATCCAAGGTTAAGATTAACCAACTGCGTACAATACTGCAAAGAAGATGGAATTTCCCCTGACAAGCTATTATTGCTTAAATCCAATATCGAAAGAGACCCTTGTTCGCCGAGAGAGGTAGGAACTTTTCCAGATAAAGCATTGTTCATCATATCAAGAACAAGAAGTTGATCTTGCAACATCCCTAGACACGAAGGAATTTCTCCTGATAGCTTATTGTTTGATATATCAAGAACTGCTAACGAAGTTGGTTCACACAAAGAGAATGGTATACAGCCACTGAAACTATTATTAGAAAGAAGCAAATATTGTAAACGTAATAACGTAGTGTTAGGTATTGGTCCCGTAAAAAAGTTGTTGGACAAATCCAAGATAGAAAGAATTTGCGGGAGAGCTGGCACTGGGCCTTCAAGTTGGTTTGAACTCAAATTTAAATGCCATAGAGTGCCATGGTCCAGTGACAATGGTAATTTTCCTTTGATTTGGTTATTAGACATATGGACATAAGCTAAGGAGCTGGAAATGTTCCAAAGCCAATTGGGAAGCGTATCATCAATTCCATTATTTGATAAGCCAAGTTCTTCCAGTTGTGTCTGTCCTCGAAGCCAAGTAGGAAATTTAGATCCTAGATTGCAAGAAGCCAAGTGAAGTGTTTTTAGTTGAAAAGGAGGAATCCAATCATGACTAATTTGCATGTTAAAGGAGTTATATGCAAGGTTTAACCATTTTAGTCTCTGTAAGTGAGAAAGTTGGACTTCTGTTATAGTGCCCTCGAAGAAATTACTTTGGAGATATAATCTAGTTAAATTAGTAAGCCTCCAAACCCCAAGTGGGATGGTCCCATTTAGTGAATTTCCAGCGAGGTCTACTTCAGTTAGGCTAGTCATGTTCTCCATCCAACCTGATAAATTACCGCTTAACTTGTTATTCTTAAAATACAGCCTTTGTAAATTTTGTTGTGCGCAGCTCGGTAGTCTCTCTGCCCATTTATTTATTTCTCCACTAAAACCAACTCTACGCAAATCCAAAGTATTCAAGCTACAAAGATTACTAAATGCTTTTGGTGACATGCCTTCGAAATTATTAGATCCTAAAGAAACAACATTTAAGGACTTCAGGCAACTCAATTCATCAGGAATAAAGCCATGAAACTCATTGGAAGAAAGGTCAAGATGGGTGATGCTACTAAGATTCCATAGCCATCTAGGCAAGGTAGAGTTGATGCCGTTGCCTGCAATTTTGAGGACTCCAAGAGTTGTCATGTTGATAAATGGTAGAGAAATGGGGATTGTGGGAAGACTAGTCCAGCTCATATCAAGATATTTCAACGATGGCAGCATGTTTATTGCTTCTAACCAATATGTAGCAAAACTCACGTTAACAAAACTTATATTAAGATAATGCAAAGAAGACATATGGGCAAGCCACAAGAAGTTATCAACTCTGATATTGGTATCACAATGGAAAGAACTGAGGTCGAGATAATGAAGTTTTGAGAGATTTCCAAGTTGAGGAGGTACCATTGCACTGAAACAAGCTCCAGAGAGGTTAAGATACCGCAAATTTTTTAAAGAACCAAAGTACTCCGGGATGCGAATCTCGTTGAAATTGTTCAAACTGAGATCTAAGTGCTTCAAATGATTTAAGAGAAGCAAAGATGGACTAATCTTACCACCCAAAGCTGACGGTCTTTTACCATAATGAAGGTAATCAATATTGTCGTAGGAGTTTCGCAGGTTGAGCTTCAAAATGTGACCGGTTGTATTGCTGCAAACGACTCCCTTCCATGTACAGCAGTTTTGGCTTTTCCACGAGGCTAAGCGGTTGCGAGGATCGATTAGTTCTGCTTTGAAAGCAAGCAATGCATTTCTCTCGGTCTCGAAGCACCCGCTTGCCGCAAATGCTTGGATGCCTATGAGTAAAAACAGAAAAGAAATTGGAGGAGCCATATATAGTGTCTCACTTTTTCTTTTTCTGTTTTAAGGAAATTAATGACAACTAATTAAGTTGGAAAGGCTATGAATTGATCATCAAAACTGGAGAATATTATATAGTGATGACCCTGGTGCTTGGACTTGCAAAAACTTTTATACTCTTCGAAAAGTATCTATCTAATTTGTTGGTTTTCTTTGAATGAAAATGGAGACTTTTACTATTGCAAAGAATTTGCTACCTAAGTTAATATGGACCTACTAGATAATTAAGCATCATGAATAGGGATGCAAACGGGGCGGATCTGGGGGCGGGCCCCATGCTCGATTAGCTTAAAAACCGCCGCTCCGCCGAATCCGTGACGGGTTAAAAATACGTCTCATGCGTGTCATGTATGGCCGTATTATCTTTCATGCAGAACATTTTTTATAAAATTATAATATTATTAATATTTTGTAAAGTATAAAATAATAATTTTTAATAATATTATATATATATATAATTTAACAATATTAATTATAAAAATAAAAAACATCAATCACAATTCAAAATAAAATTAAAAAATTTCAAATATATTAGAAATGAGAGTACTAACTTATTTGTATTTTAAACTTTTTTATAAATATATTATTTTTAAGAATATATTTTTAAAATAAAAATGATTTCGGGGCGGATTCGGGGCGGATCTTGGCGGGGCGGATTCGGGGCGGATTCGGGGCGGGTCAAAATTTCTCCCGTTTCCTGCCCCGAATCCGTCTCGGATCGTAAAATCCGCCCCGTTTTCCGCCCCAAATCCGTTTATTTCCTCCCGTTTACTACTCCCGTCGGGGCGGATCGGGGCGGGAGCTCCACCAACCCGGATCCGTTTGCATCCCTAATCATGAAGTAGATCTGTATTCGTGGTGAAGTTCCACACACGTGTGTAGACTTTTGGGTGCATCTGGTTTGTATTATAAAAATTTCTTAGGATTTCTAGAGTTGTATTTTCCGAACACTGTATTATTTGCTAAATTTTTACCGGCGCGAACCAAACGCATCCTAAAAGTTTTTAGACTTTTCCAAGAAAACACCTACTTGGTTGGTTTGCGTTGAATTATTACAAGGAATTTTACTATTCTATGTAATTGCCAACTTAATTAATATGGCCCTATCAAATGAGCAACATAAACATAAGATTATGGACCTTCCTATGAAAATGTAGTCATAGGAATCCTTTACTTTTGGACACGTGAGAGGAAATCACATAAGATTATGGGCCTTACTAAGAAAAAAATAAACACATGGTAAGAGTACGTCAATATGATCGATTTGATGGGTAATATATTGTCAAAGTGACCAATTCTTAACCTTTTTCTAGATGCCCAAATAAAGATTATTATATGATCTTACCTATTGCTTGGTCATATTTTACCACATTGATGTAGTAGGATTGTGAGCTTTCCTAAGAAAATGTAGATATTTGTTTCATTTATCTTTTAATTCTCAAGTTTAAATTTAAATCCAAATCATAAATTTTAATTTGTATTTTGAACAACAAAATAAGCCCTAAATTTATTTCAAGTTTAAAAATTTGAATATGAATTTTATGTATTGGTAACAAATTTTTTTTCCCATCCAAACAATAAAAATATGAATGCCATTCCAATTTTGATTGCTATGTACTATACTAAACTAATATATGAGGAGATTCCACTATTCCATTTTCAATTCCAGTCAATTTCATTTTTTTTTTTTCCAATTTTGAATTATATTTTGAATTAATCATATATCTAGATTTTTATTTCTGTACGTGTGATGCCATGCTTTCCCGAGGAACCACCCATTATAGAACCACTCTAATTCTACCGTGCTTGACTTTCTTAGCCTCTTGAGCCTATTTACCACACAAAATGCTATAATTGGATCAAAAGGTTTAGTACTATTATACATTATATATATGACTATTTTTTTATTTCGAATTTCAGTCTATTTTGATTTCTTTTCCAATTTCCAGATCTATTGTGAATAATTAGTAGTGCACATAGATTTTTGTTTCCACATGTGTGATGTATGGATTTAAGTATCGTGGCACGGAGTCGTGCCGGAAACTTACTGTTACGGTACGGCATGGTGGCCGGGCCGTACCGATGCGTGTCGGTCACAAAAAATATATGTTTGCCAACACGTAATGGTATAAAATATTTATTTTGTTTAGCAACAAAATATGCCAATTACTTATTATCTATTTTTATCGAATATTTTAAACTTTATTGAGAAAATTACTTACTAATTTCAAGAATAGAAGATTTTGAGTTGTGTCATCGGTACAGGGACTGTATCGTATCGATATCTTATTGGCACAACACGGCACTGTGGCCGATGAGCACTTTATTCTTTGGTGAGATGCCCTATTTCCCAGAGAGGTCAACCATCCTAATCCTAGCACGTTTAATACTCTTAATCTCTTGGGCGTAGCTACCACCTAAAATGGTATCGCTGGATTAAGAGATTTAGTACTACTATATCTTACATATAGGATTGCTCTAAATTCTGGGGTGTCCCATTCTACCCCCTTAAGCCTTGATGTTCTTCTCAGGCTCAAACACACTCACGAACATTAAGCTATCGCTAGCCTTGGCCGACGTTAATGTGGGGAGCAGTACTCCACCCACAACAGTCGTCACCAATGAAAGGAGCTCCACTTTACCCTCTATATGACCATAACTCAGTCACGACTTATGTTACACTTCCAGCATGTCATTGGTTTTAATACTAATTGTGATGCTCCACTTAATTTTTAGAAAGGTTGCCGATTTTTTAGCTACTCTAACCCTAGCACATTCAATTCGCTTAACCTTTTGGAACTAGCTAACGCTCAAAATACTATAATTGGGTTAAGAGGTTTTTTTCTTTTTTTTTGAGGAGATGGTAGCATGCTACCGCTTCATTCATGAAGAAAATGAACTTAGCAAACAGGAGAAGCAACTAGGCTTCAGGGTAAAAAAAAAAAAAACCCACAACTAAACGCAGTACTCCTCGCACATAGTAACAGTTGCGCGAATATCTGTTAGCACCTGTCTCACCGTGAGCTTTCTGTTCTCGAAAATTCTTTTGTTCCGTTCTAACCAGATGGCCCACCAGGTAGCAAGTAAGATAGCAGCCTCCTTCCTTCCTGCTGGTCCCTGTTTACCCCGACACGCGTTCAAGAGACTGTCTATATTCGTATATGCCCATAGGGAGCGCTTATTAGGAGATAGACACCCCAGTATCGCCCGAGTGACATAGCAGTTTAAGAACAGGTGGTCAACAGTCTCAGCTTCGTCCAAACATAGGATGCACGTGTCCACGCCCGTCCAACCCCTCTTCGCGAGATTGTCCATAGTGCGCACTTTCTTCAGCAAGACTAGCCATCCGAAAATTTTCACTTTGATCGGGATTTTACTTTTCCAGAGCGTCATAAACTTCGTCTCTGAAACGCCACCCTTCTGTAGGAAGTTGTACAAAGATTTGACCATGAAGATTCCTGAATTACACCATCTCCATGAAGCTATATCTCCAAGATCTGAGGGGTTGCAGGAATTTACTAGTAATTTCAACTCCAATATTAAGTTGTCGTCATTGGAGGAGGCTGACGTAAGCCCTTGTAGAATCCTATGCCACCTCCAACCATCCGTGCCTATAACCTCCCGCACTCGAAGGTTTTTCAAAACTACGGGATTATATATATTCGGGAACATCGATTCGAGGGATATATGAGCACACCATCTATCTTTCCAAAAGCTCACTGAATTGCCATCCCCTATACTATAGGAGACCCCGCACTTGAAAATTTCTCTAGTCGACATAACACTCTGCCACCACTGAGAGGACGGTTTAAAAGACACCCCTTCTCTCAAGGGTATCCTCCTTGTATAGTACACCCCTCTTAGAAAATTTCTCCAAAGATGGTTCTTATCTGAGAGGAATCTCCACCACCATTTAGCAAGTAGTGCCACATTCATACTCTCAAGATCCAGGATCCCAAGGCCGCCCTCTCTTTTGCTTCTACACACTGTCTTCCACCGGACCAAACATTGACCCCTACTAACTGAACTCCTTCCTTTCCAGAAGAAGGCTCTCCGAAGTGCTTCAATCCGTTTAATAACCTATTTTGGTGCTTTGAACACTGAGAAGAAGTAGATGGGTAGGTTCGAGATTACCGAGTTGATCAGGACTAATCTACCCCTTGTTGAAAGGAGTTTAGCCTGCCATCCTTCTATCCTTCGTTCGATCCTGTTGATAATTGGCCACCAGTCTGACTTACATAGTCTTCTGTTGGTTAGTGGTAATCCCAGATATCTCGTAGGGAAAACACCCACTTTGCACCCTAAAATTTCTGCTATTCTATCTCCCTGCTGATTACATTGACCTAAATAGAAAAGTTCGGACTTGCTCCTGTTAATTTTCAAACCCGAGGCCCACTCGAAAACTTGCCATACGAAACAGAGGTTCTTCACTTGTCTCACTTTAGCCTCACAGAAAAAGATTGTATCATCAGCGTACTGAATAAGAGCTATTTGGCATCGTTAGTAGGCCCTACCCCTGTCAACAGGCCGTTGCTAACAGCTTTATTCATAATTCTCGCTAGACCCTAAGCTACCAAAAGGAATAGATAGGGTGATAGTGGATCACCCTGGCGAAGACCCCTCTTGGTTTTAATCCATTTGGTCGGGGTGCCATTCATTAGTACAACGACTTTCGCTTTAGCTATACACTGTTCAATCCAGTAGCACCAAACTGGCGCAGCCCCGAGCCACGTCAAGGTCTTTATAGTACTATTATATATACCTTATACATCGGACTATTCCAAATCCTAGAGTGTCACAGCAAAGTCGCGTAACTCACCAAATTGATTTAGATAGAAGAGAAAATTCCTAAAATTACAGGTCTTCTCATAGAAAATGTACATTCCTATTTGTTTAGACTATTCCTGAGTTTCCTTCTATTATATCGATTTCGTGGGTAATTAATGCCGTATTAATTAGAGTGATTAATTTGTTGGGTAACGTAGCATTTCCTTTGCTACTGATTTTTCCTTCCACCTCAACACCCCACATTTGACTTTGTGCCGGCTGATCAGTCACTATATATCATTTCATTCCAGCTACTAGTAGGGATGTCAACGGGTTGGATTCGGGTCGGGTTTTTAAAAACCGGAATCCGAACCCGACTACCAAACCCGAAACCCGAATCCGAACCCGAACCCGACCAAAAACCCGAACCCAACCAAAAATCCGAAAACCCGAAACCGATTCTAAACCCGAAAATCCGAACCTGAAAATAATATTTACCAATTATATTAATATATATATGTATTTTGGTTTAGATTACAAAAGTTTAAGTATTTTTTTTGGTCTTTAGATTCAGATCTAAAGCTTAATTGAATTTTTTTTTTTTTATATATATTATATCATATTTTTGTTCGTGTTCGGATTCGGGTTCGGGTTGGTCATACGATCAATATCCATATCCAAATCCAAATCCGTCGGATTTTTATTTTTAATATCCATATCCAAATTCATATCCATTTACCTCGGATAAAATCTATATCCGTCGGGTTTGAATTCGGGTTAAGGTCGGATATCCATATCCATTTACATCCCTAGCTACTAGGACATTAATTTAATAATTAACAAATTTTGCCTCGATTTTTTTTATTACGCAATACTTTTACCAATATATTATTTGAACTATTTTAAATTTAAAATTTGATATTTTTAATTTTTATATTTTAAATTTGATATTTTTAGTTTTTAAATTTGAAATTTGCTATTTTATATCTTTGTAATTTAAATTTGGGCTTAAATTTAAAATATGATATTTAAAATTATAATTTTAAAATTTAATTTCAAATTGTAAAATTTAAAAGTAAAAATTTTCAATTTTCAATTTAAAATTATAAGTTTAAAATTTTTAATTTTAAATTCAATTATAGGGATAATATCATTATTTTCTATTTATAACTAACAATTATTCCTCTTATTCCCAATAACCATCCAAACGCAATTTTTTTAGTTCCAGCTTATACTCACATTTTCATCCAAAAAAAAAAAACCCTTGTTCTTACAAAAATTCATACTTATATCTATTCCTGGTAGGGATGCAAACGGGGCGGATCTGGAGGCAGGAGCCCCGCCCCGCCTCTCGCCCCGAATCTGTGACGGGTTAAACACATGGTAAGAGTACTTCTATATTATTTTCTATTAGATGGATTTGATGGGTAATATATTTTAAAAGTGATCAATTCTTAACCTTTTTCTAGATGCCCAAATAAAGATTATTATATATGATCTTACCTATTGCTTAGTCATATTTTACCACATTGATCGATGCAGTAGGCGTGTGAACTGTGAACTACACGATGCACTTTGCATGTCATATATAATTGGCCTACAAAATTAATTAATAGCATACATATTAACTCTCGGATATCCATATTCCTATTCAATTTTTTTGGATATTCGGATAATTTTGAATTTTTTGAAACGATATTAGTATCCGTATCCTACTTAGATCCGAATATTTTCTATTTGAACATGGATAAAATTGAATATGGATATGGATATGGCGGAATATTATTTGATCTATTTTCAGCACTAGGGATGCAAATGGGGCGGAAGGGATTCCCCACCTCCCGCTCTGTTTCTCGTCAGGTTGGGGCGAATTCGGAATGAGTTTTTTTTTTTTTTTTTGGCTCTCATTTATCGCTCCCGCAGAAATTAATTACTTTTTAGCAGATTTTTAATAAATCGGGACAGATCAAAATAAAAAAAAATCTCATGTCCTCCACTTTATTTTTTTGGTAGATTTGGAACGAATTGTATTTTTCTATGCTAGTTTTGTTTCTACTTTTTGCTCCATTCGGTGCGGGTCAGGACAGGAGCTCCACCAACCGAGATCCATTTGCATCCCTATTCACTATTCACTGCTAGTATTTTTCACTCTTCTATTTCTCTCTCTTGATCGCACAAATTCCAACACGGGGAAGAAGAAACCGCATACTACTGCGCACTATACTAGTCCCTAAAATGACAGAAGGAGAAAGAGAAGACTGCACTACTAGTCTTTCAATTTTTAAGTTCGAGTCTCGAGACTCTGAACTTTCAACTATGTTTCATTTTCAACTCTGAACTTTCACCGACATTTTGTTTCAAGTCTTTTTCTTAGAATAAAGCTTATTGTTTGTACCTATAGACATCACGAACTAGGACAAGGACACAGATATGATACGGATACAGACACAAAGTATGGAATACGGCGCGACTTGGACACGATAACTCGACAGCTCCAAAAAAAATTAAGACAGAGACATGAGATGGATGCCGCTATTGTTAATATAATAATATATATTTATTATATATATAAAATATTAACTTTGTTAAAATATTTTTATTTTTCTCAGACGAATAAGAAGTTAATAGAATTCTTATTACTAGTTCATATATTCTTGAGGAAGGAACACAACATAAGCAAAAGCAAAAGGAGGAGAAAAAAAAAGAAAAAAAGTAAAGGCTTATTTTTCTCCCTTAAAAATCAAACCAAACACCAAATGCGAAAACCGAATCGGCTACAAATACTCGAATTCTGCAAGAATCAGCTCAAAAATCAATCAAACTTGTTGAGCAACTACTAGCTAATAAGATTCAATTTACCAAATAAATTATTAAACTTCAATTCAATTGAAAGTCATTTTCAATCTAAAAACTCAGCTATATATATATGGGCAGAGAAACAGAGCCAAAGATATGGATGGATTAAGTTCATGCAATAATTTTAACAGTAAAAGTGAAAAGTAAAAAGTGAAATATATGTTTCCAAATGTTTCAGTTGTGGAATATATACCACACTGGAACTTGACTATAAAAAGTTCAGGAACTACTAGTTGGATTTTCCCTTAATATTTAATTAGTCGATATTGCTAAAATAACAAGTTTTATGGAACATTTTGAGTACTTGTTCAAACAACTGCAACACTAGTGATACATACCAGAGAAATAGGATTTGTGTTAGATTGAGGGGCTAGAAAATAAAATTTAAAAAATATTAGCTTTTTGATAGCTTAAGTTTTTGAAAAATTATTATTGTTTTACGGTATTTAAAATGGTATAAGAGCAGAAGATCTAAAATTCAAGTTTCACTTGATTCCTCAATTTATTTAATTTTCTCTCAATCAATTCAATTTCACCTAAAATTTCGGTTTATTATAAAAATAAAAAACTAACAATAATTACGCAGTTGATAAATTTCAAGAACAGATATAGAAAAACAGCTAAAACACAGCACAAATTTTATTTATCCACCATTTCATACACTGATTGCTCAATTTCCCCACCTCCTCATCAACCTAGCGTGAGTTAATGCGACTGCAACATAAAGCCTATCATACATGGTATCAATCAAATTGAAATAACCATACCTGAAAGATTTGCTGATTAACAAAGCACCACAAATCGCCCAAAATCCCGTGATAAATCCCAAAATCACACTGACAGAGAGCCATACTCTTTCAAACTTGTCGAATCTATCTGCAGCCCCTTCGCTTGAATCGTGAACTGATTCATTTGTAGAGCAATTTTTAGTAGTCGGTGGTCCACAAAGATATGGATTGTTAATGTAAATGGACGGGTCAAGAAGGGTTTGCAGTTGATTTCCTGTCGGAATCGGTCCTGATAGATTATTGTACGACAAATTTAAGTGATTCAAAAAAGTCAGTGCGGAGAGGCTTTGCGGAATAGTGCCAGAAAGATTGTTCATTCGAAGGTCAAGAGATTCCAAAGACTTCATTTTGCCGACTTTCTCTGGGATATTTCCTGATAAATGATTTCGCGACAAATTTAAGTTTTGCAGTGCCCACAAATCTCCAATCTCGTCAGGAATCGCCCCAGATAAGTTATTATCAGAAAGATCTATGCTCTCCATGAGGTCGAGAATGTTCGAAAAGAGTCGTTCGGCCCCTTTAATAACAAACAAAAAACTAGCTGAAAAGCCAAAGAATGTTCCTTTCTCTAAATCTTCCAAATCGTCTGTCTTTCCTCCTCTTTCCAAAGCAGTCGAACTAAAGTTGCCAATAGATCGGGGTATAATTCCTGAAAGATTGTTATGAGAAAGATCCAACACTTGAAGATATCCAAGCTGTAAAACTTGTGGGGGAATGCTGCCAGAAAACATATTTGAATGCAAGCTAAGAATCATGAGAGATGACAAACTTTCACCAATCCATGTTGGTATTGCTCCGGAGAACTTGTTATGCCCAAGGTCAAGAAAAACTAACACTATACAATTTTGCAAGGAAGAAGGAAATTCTCCTGACAAACTATTGTTGTCCAAATTTAATAATGACAAACTACTTAAATCAGAACAAATAGAGTCAGGGATGCTCCCAGAAAGATTATTGTTGGATACATCTATAATAAATAGAATCGTCTGTTGTATTCTCCCTAAACATTGAGGAAGTTCTCCATATAGGTTGTTCCTTGCTAGGTCAAGAACCATTAAATCAAGTGATTTGCATAAAGAATGTGGTATAGTACCATCAAAACTATTATTAGAGAGAACCAAGGAAGATAAATCTGGTAATATAGAGGATGGTAATGGACCATCAAAGAAATTATTAGAGAGATCCAAAAACACAATAGTAGGCGGTAAAGACGGCAATGGGCCTCCAAATTGATTAAAGCTCAAATTCAACCATTTTATCATCGTTCGGTCCAATGGTAATGGCAAATTCCCCTTGATCTGATTATTGGATAAATTCACAAAATTTAGGGCTCGAGATACACTCCACAACCAACTAGGAAGTGTTTCAACAATTTGATTGTTTGATAAATCTAGAGATTCGAGTTGTGTCTGTCCTTGCAACCAAGTTGGAAATTTTTGTGCCAGCCGGCATGACCCCAATGAAAGTCTTTTGAGTTGGAAAGAAGGAACCCAGTTGTCACTAAATTGAACCGTTATGGAGTTATTTGAAATGTAAAGTTCTTTTATTCCTCCAAGATAATCAAATTGGACCTCAGATATTACACCCTCTAATGAATTACTGGAAAGATCCAAATGTATAATATTAGGAAGCCTCCATACTCCTACCGGGATGGTACCGGTGAGTGAGTTGTAACTCAAATTTATAGTAGTTAGGCTCGTCATTTTTTCTAGCCATCCTGACAAATTCCCCATTAAATTGTTTAGCGGCAAATACAAGTTTTGTAGCTTATAAATTGTGCATCCTCCCAACGTGTTGATCCATTCTGAAATATCCCCACTAAAGCCGATTTCGCCCAAATCCAAAGTAATCAAGTTGCGAAGCTTGCGGAATGCTCTTGAAGACATACCTTTGAAATTATTACCACGTAAAGAAAGAACATTGAGGGATTCCGAGTAGCTAAATTCATCATGAATAAATCCATGTAAATTGTTGTCTGAAAGGTCGAGATGAGTGATGCGACTAAGATTCCACAACCATTTAGGTAAGGTAGAGTTGATGACGTTAGAACTTAGATCAAGCACTTTCAGAGATGTAAAGTTGACGTACGACAGAGACGTGGGAATTCCAGAAAGAAAACAGTCTTCCAAATGAAGCACTTCTAAGGATGGAAGCATGTTTACTACTTGGAGCCAATTCGGAACTGTACTCAAATTCACTAAACTCATATCAAGATACTTCAAAGAAGACAGATGGGTAAGCCACCACATGTTATCTACACTAATCAAGGGAAAATATGAATTTTTTGCACTGAGATCGAGATAGCGGAGATTTGATAGATTTCCAAGTTGAGCAGGCACGATTCCATTGAACCATGCATTGGAGAGGTTAAGATATTTCAACTTTTGCAAAAAACCTATATGCGTGGGAATGCTGTTACCGTAAAAATTATTCATGCTAAGATCTAAGTGCTTTAGATCACTCAAAAGAGACAAAGATGGTTTGATCTCACCGCTCAATGATAAATTTCCAAGTTTGAGCTTCACAACATGGCTCGTCGTATTGCTGCAGACGACTCCCGTCCATTTACAACAATCGCGGCCTTCCCACGAAGACAAGAAGTTGTGTGGATCAGTTAGACCAGCTTTAAAGCTGAGAAGTGTGTTTCTCTCTCTCTCAATGCACCCCATTGCCCTAATAGCTTGGATGCCCAGAAACAAAAGCAAGAAAGAAAGAATAAAAGAAGCCATGTTATGCTTAATTTGCTTCATGCAATTAAACGAGCTACTTGAATGAATGCACCCTCACACAAATATTGCTAGACTATTTATACATTGACGAGGCCGGCCTTCGAAACAACCTTTAGCCCCCGTTTGGTTGGGAGTTAAGGGGTGGAATAACCCCTTAACCCCCATTTTATCCCCAAATATCATCAAAAAGAGATAGGGTTAGTAAATCTTATTTCAAAAAGTTATCCCGGCTTAGCTAACCCAACCTAACCCCACCAAACCCTAACCCAAACACTATTTTTTATTCATAATAACCCACTATCCTTCTTATCCCACCTATTTCAACCAAACACTATTTTTCACTATCCTCGACTAACTCCAACTCCCAACCAAACACAAAAATACTTTAACCCCACCTTAACCCCAAACTTAACACTATTTCTGGAATAACTAGTTTTTTCTTAACCCCGAACCAAACGGGGGCTTAGAATTTAGCATATCACTTTACCATATAGTCTTTTCTGTAACAGACATTTTACGTACAAAGAAATATTCCTATGTCATTAGCTAATCTGATCCCAATTTCTAAAAAATAATCCGTCAGGGGTGGGGTTAACAAACGCCATTATTTGAAAATCTTGTTTGGGGACTAAGGAGGAATAACCCCTAATTATCCCCCGTCCTAATGCCCAACCAAACACCACCTTAATTAAGGTTTGTAAGAAAGTTGAAAACTTAATTCATAGGACTATACAGGCAATTGTAACCTATTTTTTTTTAAATATTGTTGTACTATATATAGAGTTAAACTTATATCTAAATTGCATATTGTTGAAAAAATATTTATAATTAATAATTAATTAAAATATTTAACAAAGATAAATTCGTCTGATTTTTGTAAAATTAGATGGGTTCACCGATTCACCGGTTGAAGCACCGATCTGAACGGATCAAAAGGAACACAGATTTTAGAAAAGTAAAATGAGCGAGGCATGACATTACCATGTCAAAAGGGACGCGGTTTTTAGCGTCTTTATACGCTTCGTTTATTTAATTTAAAAATAAACTTAGTTAGAAATATAAATCAATTAGGATTCAAACTTAGAACCTCGAATACCAACCACCAAACTATTTGCCACTTACACTAGGAATAAATAAGACGACAAAAGTTTGGAAACAAAACCAGGACCACACGTTGCAATATCTTTTTTTTTTTTTTTTTTTTTTTTTTTTTTTTTTTTTTTTTTTTTGAGAAATAGGTAGCTAAAAACAGTTATTTAATTTGAAATAGAAACATTCCATGTGTAGTCATTAGGATTGAGCGAGGTGTAGAATTAAATGCCAGTAGCACAAACTTCTGCAGGGGCGGTCAGGTACGCACGTTGCAATATCAAAATATAAAGTACAGGGATTATGCCATACGTTTTTCTCTTTAGCATAGTCAAGTCAACGTGAATACGTGATAGGCTGGTCCCTTCAATGAATCAAATTAATTAAACACGGCAACGACTCAGGTCAAATAAAATTTCATTTTTTCCAATTTATTTGCGAAATTTAATATATAAGTGCATAAAAACATAGGAGTCGTCTTATTAAATTTGTGTCTTTTTGTAAAGTAGATGGACCGTGTGATTCAAGTATCATTCAAGTATGAGATGGGATATGATTCATGAACGATAAGTACCTAACCACTTCTTTTAATATTAAAAAAGCGGAACCTTCTTTAGAAATTCGTGAAGCATATGTTAGCATAGCATTATTCAAAGAGTAAAGGATTAAGTGCATGCTAGTTTCGCCGAAAGTGAAGTCACGATTGAAATAGATTTCTAGTTGAACTATTTAATTTCTACGGTTAATATTAAAGGGGCAAAGACAAGTTTCGCCATATTTGTATTTTATTAATTTTTTTCTCACTCTTTTTTTATTTCTGTATTTGACTTCGGCCAACGGTGGGACGAAATCTGTTACATTATTTAAAAAATTTTATAGTTATCACTGGCTAAAACTTTATATTTTTTGCAATTAATTAACCACGTAAGTATATATATTCCATCAATTTAAAGCGATTAACATTAGCCAGATTAACCGACCGTCCCTAGAGCAAGTGGCAAAGGACTTGGTGGTTGGTATCTGTGACACCCCAATAGTCCCATATCGGATGGAAATGGAATTGTCATTGGGTTTATAAGAGACTTAGACACTAGTAATAATAATTGGACTTAAGCATTTTGGGCCGGTGGTTGGGCCTAACGAGTTATTGTTGCTAGTGTCTAAATTTATTTCTAAATGAAATAAACGAAGCACACGCTACCTATTTCTCAAAAAAAAAAAAAAAAAAAAAAAAAAAAAACATTAGCCAGATTATCAAGAAATAATAAAGAGCACATGTCAGCTATATACGTGAGTCTCATATCAGAGTTTCTTATTTGACATAGCTTAATGAACTTAAAAAGATTCAGCAGGGTTTTTTTTTCAAAAAAAAAAAAAAAAAACAATTAATCAATTTATTGGTGAATTAAACCACCGATCCGAATGGGTCAAATTGGGTTTTAAGCCCCGGTTTTTCTAGGTTGAACCGAACTAGTTTGGGCACTAGATCGTAGTTCGATAAGAGCTAGTGACTAATTAACCCGTGCGAACCAAATTTTAAAATATTAATAATTTCATTTGTATCTCCTATCTAATTAATCCATAATTGATGGAAATTCAAGGTATGTAAAACAAATCAGAAATTAAATACATACCTAAATCCAGGATCAAAATAACTCACAGAGCGCCGTAGAGAAGAAATCCTTTGATCAATAAGCGGAAGCGTAAAGTCCGGCTATAATCTGAAAGTCACGAACCGAACTTGGGTGATTTGGTTTCTCCCCCTATCTCATGCACTCTCCCGTATGGTGTGGAACCGATGGTAATTCTTCACCGGAATGCGTATGAGAAGGTGGCAGGACCAATACCCCTTTATATAGAGTCCAGATCGACTTCCCATCAAAGTCTGATTAGGATTCTATTTTAAATTAATTAGATGGGAAAGGGATAAAAATATACCATATCAAGTAATTCTATATCTGTTAGGATTGACCTTTATTTATAGTAAATCCAAATTTGAATATGATTAATTGGGCCACAATATATGGAAATCCTAACAATCTCCCACTTGGCTCATATTAATTATATTCCATGAACGGATTTTCTATACTCCAAACTTTATTGCGCATTATTGGAAACTTTATGGTCAAATACCATAGAACTCACTTGATCTTTAGCTCAAACTAAAAAACTACAATGATAGGAACTATGGCGGTCCACCTCTTCATAACGAAATTTTCCTTCCATAATTACCGTATCACTTTCATCTCCTAGCCGAGTACTTTATATGGCACAACTTTATGAATGAACTTAAACCGTATATTCATTCGTTCATAGGCTAAACTTTATGCCTATTAAAAGGTCCAACACAGCTGCATTAAACTTTAACTTTATTGAAAAGGATAGATGTTACAACCTTATACATCAAAAGAACTAATCAAACCCATAACTTTAACACGATCTGTATATGACCCAGGTGCCGGCCCCTTGGTCATTGGGTTTGCAATCATACACTTGGTACTGATGTATTCAATTTGTAACATAACCTTCATCTATCTTCTCTCACAACAAGATATTTGGTGTCCAAGTGTTTACACCCCGCTGTAATCTTGTTGTTATTGGCAAAGGAAATTGCAGCTGAACTATCACAGAAAATCTTTATTGGACGAACACCGAAGTCCACAATTCTTAAGTCTGTGATAAAATTCCTAAGCCAAATAATCTGTAATGTGGTCTCGTAACATGCAATATTATCCAAAATTCCTTTCAAATGCCTCATAACCCTTTTAGCAGCCTTCCAATGCTCAATGCTTGGATTACTTTAATACCTGTCAAGTAATCCAACCGCAAAGCAATATCCGGACGTGTGCACGTCTGTGCATACATAAGACTACAAACTGCAGAGGCATAAGGTATACCTTTCATCTGTTCAATTTCTAATTGGTTCTTGGGACACTGAAAAGCATTAAGCTTATCCCGCTTTACGAGCAGGGAGCAACAGCTTACAATTATGCATTTCAAAATTTTCCAAAACTTTCTTTATGTAGGCCTTTTGAGATAGGAGAGTAAACCTTTATGTCTATCCCTTTGATTTCAAAATTTTGGAAAAGAAATTCTTTAGTGTTATGCAATAGCCCAAGATCATTACTGGCAAGCAAAATATCATCAACATAAAGGACTAAGAAAATTATTTTACTCCCACAAACCTTTAGATAAATACATTGATCAACAATATTTTCCTCAAAACCAAATGTTAAAATAGTTTGTTTAAATTTTAAATACCATTGTCGGGAGGCCTGCTTTAGTCCATATATTGATTTCTTTAATTTGCATACCAAGTGCTCATTTTCCTTTTTTGCTAGAATCCTTCAGGTTGATTCATATACACCTCTTCATAGAGATCCCCATTTAAAAAAGCAGTTTTAACATCCATCTGACGTAGCTCGATATCAAAATGAGCAGCAACCAGAGCCATAATAATACGGAAAGATTCCTTTCTAGATACTGGAGAGAAAGTCTCTTTATAGTCAATGCCTTCTTTCTGAGTAAATCTTTTTGCCACAAGACGGGCCTTGTATCTCTCTATGTTACCTTTGGACTTTCATTTAATTTTATAAACCCATTTGCATCCTACTGGTTTAACTCCAATAGGTAACTCAACAACATCCCATACCTTATTGTGGTTCATGGATTCAATCTCATCCTTCATAGCATTGTACCATTCCGTAGAATTACTACTATTTATGGCTTCGGAAAAACTAAGAGGATCATCTAAACTCTGGTCATTATCATAAAGATAGACAATATAATCACTGGATATAACCGGTCTTCTCTGTCTTGAGGATCTTTTTTAAATCTATCTGATTATCCACATATACATCCTGATGTGGATTATTCACTTGTATATCTTGATGTGAATTATCAATGATAGGTTCATAATCACTTTGTGGTTCCAAAACAACTTGTTGTTCTACTGGTACAGGAACCATTAAATCGTGAGGGACAATAGTGGGTCTGTCATGTACAGAATCCGTATGCTCTTGAATTTCTTCAAATTCAATGAACCGAGGTTCAGAGCTCCCACTAATTGCACCATCCTCAATAAACCGTGCTGTTTTAGTTTCTGCAATCTTTATAGAAAGTGATGGACAGTAAAATTTATACCCTTTGGACCTTTCTGAATAACCAATAAAATATCCTGATATAGTTCGAGGATCCAATTTCTTTATTTGTGGATCATACAATTTGGCCTCGACACAACCCCATGTATGAAAATGTCTTAAGGGTTTCCTACTGTCCAAAGCTCAAAAGGAGTCTTAGTGACAGCCTTAGTAGGGACCCGATTAAGAATATACAAAGCAGTTTTGAGTGCCTCACTCCACAATGATATCGGAAGGGTAGAATTACTGATCATACTCCTGAGCATATCAATTAATGTGCGGTTCCTTCTTTCAGCAACACCATTCTGATCAGGTGTCCCTGGCATGGTGTACTGTGGAACAATTCCGCACTGCTCCAGAAACTTAGCAAAAGGCCCAGGGATTTGGCCCTTATTTGTTTGTCTACCAAAATATTCACCACCCCTATCTGATCTGACTACTTTTATCCTTTTCTCGAGCTGATTCTCTACTTCAGCCTTATATGCCTTAAAGGCACCTAATGCTTCAGATTTTTCTTTAAGTAAGTAGAGATAGCCATATCGAGAGTAGTTATCAGTAAATGTGATAAAATATTTATGGCCAGTAAATGATAAAGGAAGAGGTCCACATATATCGGTATGAATCAACTCTAATGTTCCATCAGATCTTTTAGCACCTTTAGAAGAGGTTTTGGTCTGCTTTCCCTTTATGCAGTCCACACACATTTCAAAGTCAGAGAAGTCCAAATCATCTAAAATGCCTTCTCTGATTAATCTTTAAATTCTCTGTTTCGAGATGTGTCCTAACCTCTTATGCCATAACATGGATGACATTTCATTATTAATGCCACGTTTTGAACCAACATTTTTGTGCATGGTGAGAAGGATTTCACTAAATGAATCATCTAAAAATACTTTATATAGATTATTTTCCAAAATACCAGAGCCAACTATCTGAGATTCATAGGATAAAGAAAAAGCTTTATTATCAAAATTAAAACTATATCCCAATCCAACAAGTTTCGAAATAGAAGTTAAATTCTTAGAAAAATTTGGAACATAAAATGTATCAACTAAATTCAAAATGTAATTAGTAGAAAGAACTAATCTAAATGTTCTTACAAATTTTACTTTAGTTGGATTTCCTTCAACTGTATAGATAGTCGCTTCATCTTTACTGGATTTTTCTACGATTCTGAAATCCTTGCACGAAATTCGCCACGTGGCATGTGGAATCCATAGTCAATCCACTAAATATTAGATGGAACAGAAAGTAAATGCAACTCATGCATGAAAACCAAAATTTATCCTTCTTCTGGAGCCATTTCTGATACTTTTGGCAATTCTTCTTCATATGACCCTTTTCTTATAAAAGAAGAACTTAGGAGTCCAATTACTTGATTGGCCTTGAGAACCAGATGGAACCTCCTTACTCTTTCTTTTTGAGTCATTCTTGCCCTTACCATTCTTAGCACGTTTTATTTGCCTCTTTTGAGAAACAAAGTTAACTGCATTTTGTTTCTCTTGAATTAATCTGCCTTCCTCTTGCACACACGTGGTCAATAATTCATTAATTGACCATTTATCTTTATGTGTGTTATAAGAGATCTGAAATGGTCCGTATTCAGATGGCAAAGAATTCAAAATAAAATGCACTAAGACTGAATCAGAGAAGATTACTTCAAGTGCAGTGAGTTGTTGCAATCTCTCGCATTTTCATAATATGCTCGCGAATCGAGCCATTTTCGAAGTACTTCATGAAAGACAGTTTATTCATTAAGGTGCTCGCCAAAGCTTTATCGGAGCAGACATAACTATTCCTCAATGGCTTTTAGATAATCCTTTGGCTTTATCACATTCTGGGATTGATCCCCTTATGCTTTTGATACCCCTGACTTCATGAGTATTAAACTTAAGCGGTTGGAACGCTCCCACTTTTTCTGCGGAGATTTTCGCTGTGGAGACATTGGTCCCACTATCTTAGGCGGTTGTTCAGCGCGCAGAGCCAAATCTAAATCCATATAGCCCAAAATAAACATGATCTATTCTTTCCACTCCGAATAGTTAGAACCATTAAATATATGAACAGATTCACCAATAGGAACAAAGGATGAAGTCATAACTGAAATAAAATGCATGTTTTATCAATAAAATACCACATCAAAAATACCACACCAAAATTAGAAAAATACACTTTATATGACATCACAACCCCTCATTTGGGAGCCGAGTTATGAGCATAAGTATTTTTCATTCCTTATGCATATGCTTTACATGACATCACAACCCCTCCTTTGGGAGCAGAATTATGAGCATAAATATGCAATCGTCCCTTATGCATATACTTTATATGACATCACAACCCCTCCTTTGGGAGTAGAGTTGTGAGCATAAATATGCAATCTCTTTATCAGAGACTAATTTAAATTTTCTGTAGGTCGTGATAATTTCAAATTTCCCATATGAAGAAATTGTCAGCTTTGGCCATGCAAATTTCTCCAAACGAGTTATAAGATAATTACCATCCTACACCACCCATTTACCTTCATGTCTAGACCTCCTTTGGGAGCAGACTAAACATAATATTAGGGTGCAATTTTATGCACTTCTTTAAAGCAATTAATTTATCTTTCTTCCTGTCAGGGCAGCGGCTTGCAACTATACAAATAAGCATATATTAATCGACTTAGTCTTTGCATGATTATCATGAAAATTATCCGGAAGCGCTACTTTAAAGTAAATTAAATTATTATTTCTTTTAATTAGGGCCGCTTTGGCTTGCACCTAACCAATCGAAATAAAAATTAATTTAACTTAGCGCCAAACATTAAATAATCGAAAAACAATTATGATTATTTAATTTTCATGTTCATCCGGTCAAAAATAAGAATATAGATGCGATAATTTAAAACATAATATCGCAATCAAAATTAAACTTTATATATTCTAATTTGACCATAAATATAAGTAAATTTATGATAAATTAAATATTGTATGCAAGATTAAAACCTTATATGAACAGATTCTTTATGTTCACAACACTTTAATAAGTACGATGATCAAATTTTGATGAATACAAATTCTGATGAGTAAAGGTTAAACATATATTTAAAACGGACCCTTAAGAAGTCACAATTTGCAAAGAAGTCTAACAATTAATTAATGATGCTTTGAGATCCGATTGCGAAACCAAAAGAAAACTTTGAATTGCATGGACACGATCGACTCCCTTATTACTCGTCTAATTAAGAAATCGTCAAAACCAGGTTCTTTGCCAGAACCGGTCAAAATTTTAATGTAACCCCAATAGAATCCGTAAAATTTAAGCCAATCCATATTTGGATTACAAGTAAAACCAAATATAAAATTCTAATTAATGGGGTACAACCAGATCCATGCAAAACTACAACTAATCATCTTCTTCGTCTTTTTTGACGGTCGGGTTCATAGCAGCAGCAATTAGTCTTCATGTGCTCTAAGACCACTAGGCTACAAAAAAACCAAGGCGATATTCATCCCGTACCTTGAGAGGTCTAATAACATGACAAGACCAAAGGCTACAGGGATTAGCCTAAAACTTAAGTCATAAAAGAGAAGATGACCTTTAATTGATAATTAGTTGTAGTCCGTTAAAACGAGATTCAATTGGGAGATCATAATCTAACATGCAGATTCAAAGTTATAAAACCCTTTTATCATATTACATAAAATTCTAAATTCATCGTAATGTTTGATCCTCATACTTATTACATACCATATTTAATTTATCAACCTTGTCTCTGATACCAATTGATGGAAATTCAAGGTATGTAAAACAAATCAGAAATTAAATACATATCTAAATCCAGGATCAAAATAACTCACAGAGCGCCGTAGAGAAGAAATCCTTTGATCAATAAGCGGAGCGTAAAAGTCATAATCAAAGTCACGAACCGAACTTGAGTGATTTGGTTTCTCCCCTATCTCATGCACTCTCCGTATGGTGTGGAACCGATGGTAATTCTTCACCGGAATGCGTATGAGAAGGTGGCAGGACCAATACCCCTTTATATAGAGTCCAGATCGACTTCCCATCAAAGTCTGATTAGGATTCTATTTTAAATTAATTAGATGGGAAAGGGATAAAAATATACCATATCAAGTAATTCTATATCTGTTAGGATTGACCTTTATTTATAGTAAATCCAAATTTGAATATGATTAATTGGGCCACAATATATGGAAATCCTAACAATAATTACATAAATGTTTATCTCAAACTAAAGAAAAATAAATAAAAAAAGCTGGTGAAAATTTCTTTTAAATTTTACCAAAATTTCCACTTTATCCTTTGACTATTATTAATAAATTTTTAATATATACAAAATTGATACTAATTCATTGAAACAAATTAAACGATATAAATACTAGACAAAAAATATCAATTTTGTATAAACAAAGTAAACTAAAGAATTTATTTCCTAAAAAAATATATTATATTACTTTTTAATTTACCATTTTTATTTAAGAATAACATAAGGACCGAACAATATTATATTTTTTAAACAAAATTAGACTTTAATACACGAAAAGGATTTTCATAAATTAAATGATGAATATTAATTGACTTGCAGGGACCAATCTGCGATATCAAAAGAGTACAGGGACTATCCCATACGTTTTGCTCTTATTAAAGCATTGCTAGTCAAATGAATCAAAATTTATAAACACGGCAAAGACTCGGGTCAAGTAAACTTTTATTTTTTTTTTCATTTTATTTACAAAATTTAATAACTGCATATAAAATAAAAAGTTGGATCCACTTTTAGAATTTTATGTAGCACATGCATGGTAGCAAAGATTACTAAAAGAATCAACGATTAAGTGCGTGCTAGTTTTGCCGAAAGAGAAATTTAGATTGAAATAAAGTTTTAGTCGAATTAAAGTTCACACTACAACAGAATTAGATTATAGGAACATATTTTTGAGACACTTTTATATAAATATCTCATTTATACAAAAGTTTTTTAAAAAATATATACTAAGGCCTAAAAATAAAGTTCAAATCAACCAAAAATAAAAAATTCATCTACTCAACCAACCTCATCCAGTCTAATCGGTCTGATTACAAATAAAAATAATAATAATAATAATAAATTAATTGATCATCATCTCCCCTTTTCTTCCTCCGCCGCCGTAGCCAACGAGCTAGATAGAGTTTCGGCAGTTGGATTTCGATCACGAGGATCTTTCAAGGACTGTAGAAGGTTACAATCACCACATGTTCCTCTATCACATGTCGCTGGAGGAGCAGGTGTCAAATATCGAGGCGGCCGCACATAAAGCGGCCCTATATATAGCAATACTTTTAAAATGTATCGGTAATTTAGTCGTGACATTTTTTTTTAGAAATAATTGCTTATATATCCCTCATGCGTCTGGAAATTAATATGTGATCTACCCCAACTTTTTTTTTCTTTCCAAAATGCCCTTCATATGTTCCACCGTTATTCCAAAATACCTTCGCAGTTATCCCCTGTTAGTTTAACTCAGGTTAAATATGGGTTAAATGTATATATACTAGAGTTAAAACCTATTTAAAATATCTATTTTACTCCTATCTTATTACTCTAATCCCTTAAGTTATCTTCTATTTCTCTCCCTCCTTGATCGAATGATCGCCGGCTCCTCCGCCGCCACCTCGCCTCATCTCCTCCCGGACCACGGGCGAGGATGATACCTGCCGCCGCCTCCCAGACCACGGGCCGGGAGCTGCGACGGCGCGGCGGAGGAGGAGGAGAGGTGCCGCAACGACGTAGCGGAGGACGACGAGGAGCGCGACGGAGGACGACGAGGAGCGCTCCATCATCACGGCGGCGCCGGAGCCACCCGTGGACAAGGACGAGGATGAGGTCTCCACCAAGGGCGGCGACGGTGCACATCGTCGGGATGCGCGCGCACGCGGCGGCGCACGGCCACAGCCACCACCAAAGATATATTAGAAAGACTTGAAACATAAGAAGGGTATATTGGAATGAGCAAAATAGTAATTTTCCGTTGATAACAGCAGCTAACTGACGGAACTTAACTCCACGGATATATTAGAAAAACTTGGAATATAAGAAGGGTATTTTTAATATTAGCCTTCTAAGAGGAATAAATAAGAAAAGCGAAAACTTTTCAGGCAATTGCCCCTTTTTTTAACATGTACTGATATTTAAAAGTATCACTCTATACAATTTTTGTTGTAGTGCAACTGAAATTATTTTTTTCTTTTCTATTATGTGCTTTTATTATTGTGGAGTTGAAGTTTATTTAGTTTTATTATTTGCTTGCCAGAAGTCACCGAGGTAAAAGCTAAAATTCTTAATTTTTGTATTTATTTTACCAAAAATTATTAAGTTTCCATTTGTTAATATTAAAGGAGCGAAAATAAGCTTCCCTATTTTG
The DNA here is from genome assembly GCA_025177825.1 of Aechmea fasciata. Taxonomy (NCBI): domain Eukaryota; kingdom Viridiplantae; phylum Streptophyta; class Magnoliopsida; order Poales; family Bromeliaceae; genus Aechmea; species Aechmea fasciata. The sequence continues at coordinate 8,449,716 of CM045945.1, forward strand.
TTAATTTTTTGTCCTCACTCACTTTTTCTCGTATTTCACTTCCGCCCATGGTGCGCCGAAGTTAATTATATTATTTTGGAGACTTTGAGTTACAACTGAATTCATATTACAGTGAATCAACCAACAGAAGTGGGTATTTACAGTAAAAAATCATTATATTCGTCTCCACTTTCAGTAAAACAAACACACCGTCAGTTTATTTCTTTGCTATAAAAATTTGGTGCTTTAGAAAATTAAACAAGACAATAGGGATAAATCCATTTCAACTTAAATTTTAAAAATTTTATATTTATCACTAAAACTTTATTTTTTTTTTTTTTGCAATTAATCATGTAAGTATATATTATATTTCCTTAGTTTAAAATGACTAACATTAGCCAAATTGTTAAGAAATAATAAAGAACACATGCTAGCTAGCTACATGCGTGTGTCTCTATTGTTGATAAAATTGATTATTTCCTAACAATTTATAAATTATATAAATATTTTTGATTGTATCAAACATATTCTACTATATTGACGGTTTCGACAACCAAAAATATTTAAAGTTTAAAACTATTTGGACTAAAACGGTAAATAATCAAACTACACAGACTGAAAATGTAATTCCACATTCAAATGCCACTACAACAAAAACGGTCTATATCGACACTTTTAAATATAGGTACAGGTAAAAAAAGTGCTGCTAACTAAAATTACCGACACTTTGCTATATGTGGGGTCGCTAGGTATATAGTGACAGTTAAAGAGTGTCGCTATAACCTAAAAAAGTACTGTCAATTTACCAACACTTATTTAAGCATTAGCAACCGCCGAAACTCTATCTCGTTGGCTGCGGTGGCGGAGGAGGACGATAGAAAGGCTCTTCGTCTAGAATTTCAGTAGATTGAGTGAAGAGAGAATAGAAGATGGTAATTAATTTTTCTTTTTTTTTTTCTTTTCTGTTTGTAATCGGGTCAAATGGACTGGGTGTGATGGGTTGAGTAGAGTAATCTTTTATTTTGGGTTGGATTGAGCTTTATATTTAGGCATTAGTATATATTTTTTTAAGTTTTAGCATAAATGGGACACTTACTCAAAAGTGTCCCAAACATATGTCCCTATAACCTAATTCTGTTATAGTGTGCGCTTTCAAATGCGTTCAGATATATAAACATTTGTGCTTATACAAAACAGTCCCTTGAATTTTCAAATTTCGCAATCATATACCCTTTATAATTTTATGAAAAGTTCTCATGCACTAATACCCTTTGGAAGTCAAAGTGCCAGCGACCGACGAAAATTAAATAAATGGAAAGGTTGGATTATAAAATCAAAATTTTAAAAATGACAGATAGTAAATTCAAAATGGTTTATAGTTCATATAAGTTATATATATATTTGCTGCGACGTCGAAAAGAGGCCCTCGGTCGCATGCAGCAAAAATTAGGTACCCTGGACGTGCCACAGCAAATGTGAGGAGAGAAAGATATTAAAAGAAAATTAATTTTTTTACAGAAACAAATTTGTGAGGGCAAAAGAGTTATTTTATGCATACACCAAAAAAACTAACAGTGAATCGAACTGTAAGGACATATATAAATTAATGCACAAAACTTTTGAAGGGATACATTTGCAAGCCAGAGAATTTTTAAAGCGATAAAGTTGATATCGTAAATTTAATTTGTAAGGATATATTTACTGTTTGATATTTTTACAGGAACTATATGAAAATTAACCCTAGTTTATATAATGTAGCATATAATATATATAATGTAGTATTTTCACTTAAGATGACATAAAAAAGGTAGCAAAATGCTATAATTTACGACACTATATATAGTATACGTTACTATTTTTACACGCAAACTAAAATAAAAACAACCCACACAAATGGTGCTTTTTTCTAAACGATAGTTTAAACCAAAAATACTCTACACCACAATGGAGCACTTTTTAGATTTTCCATTTAAATACCAAAAACTTGAAATACTGTGTAATTTATTTCTGATAATTAATGCTCTTATTACAATAAAATACAAAACAGAAGTGAAATACTAAAAAAAACCAATCACCCCTTACTTCGCTAAATTAAGATGCTACTCTTCCGACCACTTCATCTCCTATGCCTTCGTCTTGATCTAGTCAAAGTGACTTTAGTTTTTTTTTTTGAGGAAAGGGTAGCACGCTACCCGCTTCATTCACTGAAAGGATGAATTAGGCTACATGGGTGAGGCAACTAAGGCCTCGAAAAGAAGAACGCGAAAAGAAAAAAAAAAAAAGAAAAAAAAAGACCCCAGAAGGACGACTAGCAGGAGGTGCGCACAACTCCCAGAATCTCAGCAACTCCTTGACCCTGCGAGCCACCAGTAGGGGGTCGAGTTGTAACTCTCGGAAAATCACATCGTTCCTAGCCTTCCAAGTACACCACCAGCCCGCTGCCAGGTCAGAAAGCATATTCCTCGTATTCTGCGTTCCTTTCAAGACTGACCACTTATCCCAGGTTTGAATAACATCATTCCCCAATTCCGTCTCTTGGATACTCTCAACCCCCATTAGTACAATAAACTTAGTGAATACGCATTGAGCGAGAAGGTGGTCCACCGACTCATCGTGTACCCTACACAGCGGGCAAGACATATCCCCCGACCAACCCCTCTTTGCGAGATTATCCACCGTTAGGATCCTCCTCTTAAGCACTAGCCAGCAAAACACTTTAACCTTAAGAGGTATACGAAGGCCCCAAATATTGTTACTGCGTCCATCTCTCATTCCACTGTCATTCAACATCGAATAGGCCGATTTGTGAGAGAAGACTCCATTAGCCGCCCACCGCCAATGGATAACATCCGGCCGTTGTGTTATGATGAATCCAGACACCCTTTCCTTGAGTAACGCGAAAGCATCACCCATCCCGGCCCTTGCAATCACCTCGTCGCTGACTATTCCTTCCCAGTTCCAGCCCTGAATGTCAAGACAGTCCTTTATCAAAACTAGTTTGCGTTCAGTCAACGCATAGATCTCTGGGAAGGCTAATTGTAAGCAGGTTCCCTCACACCATCTGTCCGTCCAAAAATCGACCGAGTTCCCGTTGCCCAGCGAGTGGGTAATTCCCCAGCGAAACACAGCGGCGTTGCTGACAACCCCCTTCCACCAACATGAGTAGAGGCTGACGCGTTTTCCTTCCCTCAAAGGTCTTCTTCTACGGTAATATCTTGCTCTGATAATCTTTATCCACTGAAGCTGAGGTTCTGGAGAAACCTCCACCACCATTTGATCGCAGCATTATTCATAGTGGCTAAATCCAAGATGCCTAGTCCCCCTTGTATTTTGCTTAAACAGACACTCTTCCAAGCTACCAGACATCCCTTGCCTAAATAGTTACTTCCACCGTTCCAGAAAAAATCCCTGCGCAACGCTTCAATACGCTTAAGTACCCATTTAGGTGCCTTGAACACCGATAGGAAGTATAGGGGGAGATTGGTAAGGATAGCGTTGACCAGGATAAGTCTCCCCCCTCTCGAAAGTAGTTTGGCTTGCCATCCGTCAATGCGGCGTTGAATTTTTTGGATGATTTCTCTCCACACAGACTTCGTGGGGGGTCTAGGGGAGAGAGGAAGGCCAAGATAGTTGGTAGGCAGGGTACCCACTTTGCACTTCAGAAGATCTGCTAATCTTGCCGCCCTGCCCTCGATCTGCCCCATGTAATACAGTTCAGACTTGTCCTTATTGATTTTCATTCCCGATGCCCACTCGAAAAGGCTCCACACTAGTCTAAGGTTTTTCACATATTTTTTCCTGGCCTCGCAGAAAAAGAAAGTATCGTCTGCGAACTGAATGAGCGTGGTTCTACTTTCGTCAGACGGTCCAATCCCTTTGAGAAGGTTGTTAGCTACGGCCGCATTAGACATTCTGGTTAGACACTCCGCCACCAGTAAGAACAGAAAGGGTGAGAGCGGGTCTCCTTGCCGTACCCCTCTCCCGGTTTTACTCCAATTGGTAGGTTCCCCATTGACCAAAATGGCTACTTTCGCGTTGCACACACACTGTTCCATCCATCCGCACCACTTATTGTCAAATCCCCACCATCGTAAAATGCTAAAGAGGAATGGCCAGTGGATCCTATCATAGGCTTTTTCGAAGTCGACCTTTATGCCGATCCCTTCAACACTCTCCTTACAGCCCCAACCTATGATTTCCGACACTGTCGCATACGCGTCGGTGATGTTCTGTCACGCCCCACGCCCCGAAAACCCGCTACCGATTTGGTCCGGTTCGAGCGCGGCGGACGGACGCCGGACGGACGGCACCTCCCCCGTCCGCCCAAGGCTCGCCAACAGATTGTGTACAAGAATTCACCCAGGAAAACTAAATTCTAAACATACACAATCAACGAGGGGCACAAACTGTGCCAACAACTAGAGCAAGTAATCCACAAGATATACAAGTGAAATAAAGAGAGAATACTTAGCTATTACATCCATTGGCTTTCATTATAATTTACAACTTTCTCAAAATGAATGCAAGTTTCATTCCTCCAAAAATACATTAGTCTTCCAAAACATAAAACATCAAGATACAGAAGGGTATAATCTAATGCATAAAAGGAAAGCTACTAATGTAACTACCACGATCCTCACTGATCGGGGGCGACGCCCTTGCCGCGGTCCTCGCCCGATGAACCTGCGCCAAACACTGGAGATAGAGTGGGGTGAGAACTAACTTCCTTAGTTCCCAGTGGGCTCGGCCACCGACTCCACCGATCTCCCCACTAGGTCCAAGTGGGCACAAGTAACAACTACTAGATATGTAGATAAATATCTGAAAGCTGTAAATTGCATAATAGGAATTCTATGCTACCATGCCCATAATCTTTCGAAATGTATGCATGCATCATATAGTAAGGATTACTAACATGCTAACAAGTTCTTTCCCATGTTCAACGTTAATTGTTCAATGACAACGTTCACATTCTTTTACCCAATCATTGGTGAATCCCTTGGGTTCACCCTCGACTCACACAAAATCCCGTTCTTGGGTAGGAGGCTCCATGTGCACTCAAACCCGGGATCGTCTGTGGACCTCCATGTGGTCCCGATCGCGCGACACGCCGGAGTACTCGACGACATGAATGGCTATACCATCCCAAAACAGACCGTGAGCTTGATCTATCCTCTCCACGTGAGGATACCCTACGAACTAGGGCCAACATTACACATGTGCTTAGCTTTACTAAGTTCATCGTTCACAAGGCATTCTTTCTAGGGAATCTACTATCCCTAAGTCCAAAGACCTCTAGTGTCAATACACTACTTTAATGCCACTCGTCTTGTTCTTTACATTAGATGCAACTCGATCTATGTCATTACAGAACCCTCAAGTTCATCTCTTTCTTTAGCACTACTAGAATCTATGTCCAGACCCAATCCTCACCTATCCATTCACCTAGCATTCCAAGTACACTAGGTCGCATTAGAAAGCATAAAGAATAGTCTAACATGAAATTCTACAATGCTATATGCAAGAGATGAGATTTATATAATTCTAAGACATAGAAGGGAGCCCGAAGGCTTCGGTAAGGCACCCCCCCACCTTTAAGTCGCTTTCAATCGCTACTTTGACTCCTCGGGTCTATTTACAACTTCGAGCCTTCGTTTTGCTCGGATCTCTCAAACCGCTCGTCGGATCGACGAACCGTCGCCTCCAACGCGTTTAGACACCTAACAATATGTTAGATACGTGATCAAATTAGATCAATACCCAATATTTTCAAAAAACCCCTTTTTGAACCCTAGCATGACATTAATCTCCAATAATCCATAATTAAATGGAGCAACATGCTAGTAACGCTCTAGAGGTTATTAGAATGCTAAATATTAAGGATTTAATCAAATCCTAAGCATTTTACCCAATTTGTGAACGCGAGACGGAAAATACACCGCTCAAACGGGCGCTCGAAAGCTCGATCCGTCGCTTCCAACGCGTTCACGAGATCGCTATCTGCCAACGCCGCGAATTTGGGAGAAAACGGTCAAGAGATTTGAGAGCTATTTAGAGAGAGAAAGAGAGCATTTTCTCTCTCCTCTCCATGTGTGTGGTGTGCGGGTGTGTGGAGTGGGCTGCACGAAGAGAAGAAGCTAGTTGCTTCTTTAATAAGCAACCTCCAAAACACTATTCACACACTATTCACTCCCAACTTTCAGCTGAAGCTTCGATATTTTTGCCTGCCCCTTCGGAATGTCCGATTGAGCTCAAATTTGACAGTTATGTTCGTTTTTACATAACTTAATGAAGAAATTTAAATCTTTCGCCGACCCCATTTGGTCACTAAAAGTTGTACCGAACTGTAATCGCTATCAGATAGCATTCGGATTTTATTTCTCATCTTCCGGGTGTCAGAATGGCACGAAACTTTAAATCTAGCCTTGTAATGACAATCCCGACATACCCTCGGTTTTCATAATTTTCTCGACACTCGTGCATTTTCTCGCTAATTTATCCGTCCCGTTTCACACGTAAAATTTCGCCTCTTCTATTTTCGCTCCGATTTCAAAGACAGTCATTTTTGACCTATACTTTACTTCTCTAAGTCCAATAAAAAGTAGTGTCTCACACTATTTTTATTTTTATTTATTTTTAAACTGAGAATCCCGTATACTACATCTCACCGCAACTTCATAATTTTCGGAAGTTCGGTATCTTACATTCTCCCCTCCTTAAAAGGAGTTTCGTCCCCGAAACTAACTCACTTCAACCCAATTTTTACTCTAACTCGATTTATCGAGCAATCGGGGATTCCAATGCACTTTTCCATCTCGGAGTGGCCTTTTACTCATCGGAATCGTCCAAAGGCCCACTACGAAAGATGTGAGATCAGATTCACTCACACCAGTCAAGCAAAACACTGAAAGTGCATTAACATTCCCGCGAGTCTCTGTGGTAGCGCAAGTCAATACTCAACGACTCTACACGCCCCAATACCACTCGCAGATACACCAAGGCCGAACCGCTTCGTGAGACCGGAACTACCCGCTATTCTCGTAGTGTGGATCTAGTAGGAATGCGTCAACTAGTTGGACGAGCCACCACCACTACACAATGCACACGGGTAGACCTTCTCGAATTACTCGAGCGTCCACAAAGTGGCGCTTTACCACTCTGGCTATCCAAGAGTCTGATACAACTCTTCCCCGCATTCATCCTTCGTTCAGGGAATACACTCTGATTCGATCACCGGCATTGCTTAGAAGCAATATCACTAGTGCATCGACCCATGGCGAGTGCTACAACCACAACCGAATCTTGCTCTACTACATGATGGCGCACGTCAGCACATCTCAAATCTCACTCCACTTGAGAGCACTATCCTTAAGCTCCAACTCACCTGAGAGCATCAACTCCAACTCTCTCACGTGGCTTCCATATTCAAGTGTCTGCTAGAGACCACTTTACTTTCTTCTTCAGTTGCCACGGCCAATACCCAATTGCTCTCACAACGAGCCCGCACGAACGCTCCGTTCATAATCCAAGCCAAACTCATTAATAGAGTTACCGGCCGCACCAATCCTCAGTTTCCATAGGTGAGCCAAAGGCCACCAACTCTACGTAGGTCTACCGCCTAAACCCGTCTCAACTACGCCTAGCGTCTCTCGCTCACCGGCGTAGACCCAATCATCACTTCCTGGCGAAATTCTCATTTAGGAATTCGCACAAACTCCAACCAGGAGTAAACAAGACCCCAAACCACTATAGATCCTCGGGTTGGGTCAGTGTACACTGGGTGTAACCTCAATCTCATGATCCAACACGTGGCATTCGACGTTCCCGGGTCTAAGCTCGGACTACCGTCCTGACCAAAACTCTGCCCTACCCGTAGGTACCGGGACGCTGTCTCTAACAGCTGACTGCGCCTGCCCAATGGGCCCAGGCTCCACAGTCCACAAATGGTCCAGGCACGGCACTACCCGCCAACGTCGTCCTATACGACATGCTCTACAGAGCTACACACTCTATCGGCTCCTAAGCACCAAATGCGAGCCACCAGCACTACGAGTAATCCATGGCCCGCTTCGCACTCAGCAATACTAAAGTGCTACCGCGAACTCACTATCACTACCGAATCGAAACCGCACTCCATGAGTACCTGTACTCGACCGCTCTACGCCAAGTCTTGGCTTTGGGCAAGATTGCCCCCGTGCACTCTCTACTAAGCACCTTTTCTGACCCCACATTGAGGTACCACTAGGCCCACAGGCCAAATTTGGCGCTAACCAACTATTTCCGCAATAGTGGTTCGAACTACGTCAAGCATTAGCCACTTTGCCTATGCACGCCGACTACACGAACACTACCCACCTACCTCAAGTTGAGGTATCGCTAGGCCTCACATGCTCGTACTCGACAACTAACCGATTACACTCTCAACAGTGGCTCTACTTCCACCGTTCGGTCCATCGAAACCACATCCGAAACACTCGGATTGCTCGGGTATCCACAAGTATCTCGGCTCAACTCTCGCAATCCACGACTCATTGCCTGAGAGTCGCCGCACCATTTCGTCTCTACCACGAGTCTCATCTCTCGTCCAAGAGTCACTACTAGCCACTTGCTAGTGCCACTTGACTCTCTACCCGCTCTCCACAGTGCCACGCTTTCCTCAATGCAAGCATGCCCGGTGTCTCCACTTACCCGTCACCGGGTCCCTACTATAATGATGTATCAATAGTAGACCACTTAATGAATGCATGCAATGCATCGACTTACAACTATGCAAAAGCATACGCTTGCCCTAGCGAAATCATACTTGTTAGGTCCTCACCAGCAGCAGCAGGTTATTCAACCTAAGTCGCACATCCATACCCACCTGGCGCTCACCGTGAACCCTCCGGTTACTTGACCATCTCATCTCGCTCTCCAGACTGTGTCAAAGGCTGCACATCCACAAGTTGTCCCAGAGAGGAGAAGGTCGTCACCAACGTTAAGGTTTAGTCATCTCAAACCATTCTGGAGTCTGAATAGCAAAACTCTAGATGTATGCCATTAGCAAGCTCGAGAGCTTAACCCCAAAAGCTACTCCACTGGAGGACGAAGGTAAAGACCTTAGTCCTCCAATCCTCTCCTGCAGCTTTCTTTCTACACTATCGGGGAATTGGGTAGAGAATATCAATCCCCGAAACTCATCCCAAGTCACAAGAGGGATACTAGGCGATCAAATCCACTTGATGCCTTTCCACCACACCCTCGCCAATTGTTACAGGTAACGTGCGGCTAGGTGTACCTTGTCCCGCTACACCGCGGATAGATCCTCAAAGAGAGTCTCCATGGAGTCAATCCAACACTCCACGATACACGGATCCGTATCCTCTTGGCGCCTGACAGCCTCTTGCTGTCGTTGCACCAACTCGGCTCGTTGCCTCATCACTTCTACGAGTGTGGCCAACCGTTAGCGAAGTTCCAAGTCTCCGCTCGCACACCGAAATGCTCAGGGACATCACTTGTCCCCTCCCGCGCCGATCTAAACAAAGATCGCCTACGCGGTGCCATCGTCCCTCGAACCGCGACAACACGATCAGTCTCGACCCTCTAGGTCAAGCACGCAACAACTGACATCGACTTGTCTCAAATCAGGCGAAAGTCATGCAAGAGCGTTTATTCTCATCCCTCGGTTTCATGTTGTCGTACGCCCAACATGAACACACTCGGTTGAGAATAAACCACATCTTGAGTCTACCTCTAACATCCATTTTAGAGGTTTCAATACTTAACCCAATCGATTCAACTTCCGCCACCGTAATAGGTTCACGTTCCACTCACGCACCTATTGCCTTAAGGTTAACCGTCCTAGGGTCTCCTAGGTCAATCCTAGACTCTCTCTTTACTTGCTCTTAGCTTGCTCGATACCACATGCCACGCCCACGCCCGAAAACCCGCTACCGATTGGGTCGGGTTCGAGCGCGGCGGACGGACGCCGGACGGACGGCACCTCCCCCGTCCGCCCAAGGCTCGCCAACAGATTGTGTACAAGAATTCACCCAGGAAAACTAAATTCTAAACATACACAATCAACGAGGGGCACAAACAGTGCCAACAACTAGAGCAAGTAATCCACAAGATATACAAGTGAAATAAAGAGAGAATACTTAGCTATTACATCCATTGGCTTTCATTATAATTTACAACTTTCTCAAAATGAATGCAAGTTTCATTCCTCCAAAAATACATTAGTCTTCCAAAACATAAAATATCAAGATACAGAAGGGTATAATCTAATGCATAAAAGGAAAGCTACTAATGTAACTACCACGATCCTCACTGATCGGGGGCGACGCCCTTGCCGCGGTCCTCGCCCGATGAACCTGCGCCAAACACTGGAGATAGAGTGGGGTGAGAACTAACTTCCTTAGTTCCCGGTGGGCTCGGCCACCGACTCCACCGATCTCCCCACTAGGTCCAAGTGGGCACAAGTAACAACTACTAGATATGTAGATAAATATCTGAAAGCTGTAAATTGCATAATAGGAATTCTATGCTACCATGCCCATAATCTTTCGAAATGTATGCATGCATCATATAGTAAGGATTACTAACATGCTAACAAGTTCTTTCCCATGTTCAACGTTAATTGTTCAATGACAACGTTCACATTCTTTTACCCAATCATTGGTGAATCCCTTGGGTTCACCCTCGACTCACACAAAATCCCGTTCTTGGGTAGGAGGCTCCATGTGCACTCAAACCCGGGATCGTCTGTGGACCTCCATGTGGTCCCGATCGCGCGACACTCCGGAGTACTCGACGACATGAATGGCTATACCATCCCAAAACAGACCGTGAGCTTGATCTATCCTCTCCACGTGAGGATACCCTACGAACTAGGGCCAACATTACACATGTGCTTAGCTTTACTAAGTTCATCGTTCACAAGGCATTCTTTCTAGGGAATCTACTATCCCTAAGTCCAAAGACCTCTAGTGTCAATACACTACTTTAATGCCACTGCCTTGTTCTTTACATTAGATGCAACTCGATCTATGTCATTACATAACCCTCAAGTTCATCTCTTTCTTTAGCACTACTAGAATCAATGTCCAGACCCAATCCTCACCTATCCATTCACCTAGCATTCCAAGTACACTAGGTCGCATTAGAAAGCATAAAGAATAGTCTAACATGAAATTCTACAATGCTATATGCAAGAGATGAGATTTATATAATTCTAAGACATAGAAGGGAGCCCGAAGGCTTCGGTAAGGCACCCCCCACCTTTAAGTCGCTTTCAATCGCTACTTTGACTCCTCGGGTCTATTTACAACTTCGAGCCTTCGTTTTGCTCGGATCTCTCAAACCGCTCGTCGGATCGACGAACCGTCGCCTCCAACGCGTTTAGACACCTAACAATATGTTAGATACGTGATCAAATTAGATCAATACCCAATATTTTCAAAAAACCCCTTTTTGAACCCTAGCATGACATTAATCTCCAATAATCCATAATTAAATGGAGCAACATGCTAGTAACGCTCTAGAGGTTATTAGAATGCTAAATATTAAGGATTTAATCAAATCCTAAGCATTTTACCCAATTTGTGAACGCGAGACGGAAAATACACCGCTCAAACGGGCGCTCGAAAGCTCGATCCGTCGCTTCCAACGCGTTCACGAGATCGCTATCTGCCAACGCCGCGAATTTGGGAGAAAACGGTCAAGAGATTTGAGAGCTATTTAGAGAGAGAAAGAGAGCATTTTCTCTCTCCTCTCCATGTGTGTGGTGTGCGGGTGTGTGGAGTGGGCTGCACGAAGAGAAGAAGCTAGTTGCTTCTTTAATAAGCAACCTCCAAAACACTATTCACACACTATTCACTCCCAACTTTCAGCTGAAGCTTCGATATTTTTGCCTGCCCCTTCGGAATGTCCGATTGAGCTCAAATTTGACAGTTATGTTCGTTTTTACATAACTTAACAGAAGAAATTTAAATCTTTCAGTTTCGACCCCATTTGGTCACTAAAAGTTGTACCGAACTGTAATCGCTATCAGATAGCATTCGGATTTTATTTCTCATCTTCCGGGTGTCAGAATGGCACGAAACTTTAAATCTAGCCTTGTAATGACAATCCTGACATACCCCTCAGTTTTCATAATTTTCTCGACATCGTGCATTTTCTCGCTAATTTATCTCGTCCCGTTTCACACGTAAAATTTCGCCTTTCTATTTTCGCTCCGATTTCAAAGACAGTCATTTTTGACCTATACTTTACTTCTCTAAGTCCAATAAAAAGTAGTGTCTCACACTATTTTTATTTTTATTTATTTTTAAACTGAGAATCCCGTATACTACATCTCACCGCAACTTCATAATTTTCGGAAGTTCGGTATCTTACATGTTCCTCCCCTTCACAAAGGCCGATTGTGATGGGGAGATCAAGACATCCAAGACCGCTACTAGCCGATTGGCTAGAACCTTCGAAACAATCTTCTGGATACCGTTAATCAGGCTAATGGGTCGGAAGTCGTTTGCTCTCTCCGCCCCGACCTTCTTAGGGATCAAGCAAACGAAGCTATAGTCAATGGGTGCCGTGGACAGTCTCCCCTCATACATTTCTTGGAAAATGTTGAAAATATCATCCTTAACAGTATCCCAGAATGATTGGTAAAATTTTAGTGAAAATCCGTCCGGACCCGGGGCTTTATCACTCCCTAATTGGAAGACGGCCTGCTTAATCTCGTCCATGGCAAAACTTTCACTTAGCCTCCTAAGCTTATCATCCACCCCCTGCCCTTGCGTGAAGAGGCCGCTCCAGTCCCCAAACGATTCTGGGGCATAGGCATTCGGCTTGAAGAGCTCCTTAAACTTACGAAAGAAATAGGCCTTTTTCTCCTCTTCCGCTTGATAAATTTCCGCCGTCTTCAACGACCACACCGATACAATTGTCTCTTCGCCTTCCGTTGGCTATACTGTGGAAGTACTTTGTGTTCCGATCCCCTTCCCGTAGCCAGTGTTGTTTAGCCCTCGTCCGCCACAAAGAAGCTTCGTCGTCCAGAATTCTTCCTAGTCTTGCTTTCAGGTCTTCTCTTACCTGTCTTCTTGTCTCGTCTAAAGTGCCTTGTTCTTCTGCTAGGTCGATCTCGCGAATACGAGTCATCGCCTCCTCTTTCATCCCTCTTATGCTATAGAACTCTAGTCTACACCATTCCTTGATCCTTTGCCGGCAGTGTCTTAGTTTCGCTGTGAAGGTGAGCACTGCTGTCTTCTCAGGTCCCCGTTCCTTCCACCAGTTTGGTACTTGGTTGATAAATCCCTGGTGGTTCATCCAAGCTTCCTCGAATCTAAACAATTTTTCCTTCCTTCTGATAGTTTTCTCGGTCGATAAGAGAATGGGGCAATGATCGGAAGTGACCCGGGGTAGCGCTTCCGCTCTGGTCAACGGGAAATCCAGGTCCCACTCCGTTGAGACTAAGAACCGATCCAGTCTTGCTAGCGTCGGATCTTTCTGCATGTTCGACCACGTGAATGCTTGGTTCCGCAGGGGTATGTCGATTACCGCTAGTTCTCTAATAAGCTCGTTGAAACAGTCAGTAGCTCTCGTACTCCAAGTCTTCCCTTTTCGCTCTTCTTGCCGCCTTGTACTGTTGAAGTCTCCACAAATGACCCATCCTCCTTCACAGCAAGATTTGAGCTGCGCCAGTTCCAAGTAGAACTCCTCTTTACCGTCCCAAGTTGCCGGCCCGTACACATTAGTCACATAGAAGGAGTTGCCCGACACCGCATGAGACAAGCGAACAGTGATCGAAAATTTTCTTACAATAACATCGTGACAAATGAACGCACGAGAACTCCAACACGTAATGAGACCCCCGGAAGCACCGTCCGATTCCACAAAGACGCATTTGTTCAAAAAGGGGCCGGCCACACTACGCAAAAAGGACCCCGACACACGATTCACTTTGGACTCTTGGAGACACACCACCCCCAAGCTATACCTAGAGACAACCGCCCTAACGGCGTTACGCTTAGAGAGGCTATTCAGCCCCCTTACATTCCAACTACACACACACAACATGAAGACACACTAGACACCCCTACACCACAAAAACCCCAAAAACCAGGACAACCCAACCACCCTACACACAGGCAGCTCCGGACTCGACGAAGCTCTCAGCCTCCGCCACCTCCAGAATGACACCACAGGCCCGGCTCTTACGCAAAATCCTCCTAACAGCGCGATCAGGCGTCTCACTTTTCTCGCCTTCCCTCGGAATAGAGTTCCTAGACATAGCTTTAGACGCAGCGTTGCTCCCGAGAGTTCCGTTAAGGCGTTTCTTTGCGGCGACGGCGAGATCGCTGGGCTCACTCGCAGAGATCGATCTCGGAGAAGGTCGGGAGAAGTCCCCGAAACTACGGCGCCACTCTCCGGATGGCGATTCTAAGTCGTCGCCGATCGCCAATCCCTGTTCAACCGCCTCCGAAACCATCACTGACGGGGGCGGCTCTGAGTCGTCGCCGCTCACCCCCCCTGTTCCACTAGCCGGTCCGTCGTCGTCGACCGCAGCAGCTCCCAGCGTATACCCGAGAGTGGGTCCCGCAACCAATCCAAAGTGGGAACCCATCAGGTCTTCCAAACGAGCGGCTTCAACGGAGCTTCTCCCTGACCCCACCGCGTGCCAAGTGCTAACCGCACCACAGGAAAGAAAAAAGTAGCTCCACCCCACCACCCCCGTGTCGGAGCTCCACCAATCCCACGACCTCCGATCCGGGAAAAAGGCTCGAAGGCCCGGCCCACGAGCCCCCACATGAACTGTAACCAAGCCCAAAGAAGGCTCCAGCAGAAAAGGAGAAGTCGAACCGTCGAAAACGGGCCTCGTGACTCGGCCCAGGGCTGCCGCAGACTCGCAAGTCGAGCCTCGGGCCGGGGGCACCCCAACGAGACTACGCGCAGCGGGTACGAGAAAAAAAGCCTCTGATGCCCGTAACCACCAAAGTCGATGGTGACTTCTCCCGAGGAGGGGCCTCCGACAAAGAGGAATGAGACAGAATAGAAAGAGACCTAGAAGAGGGAAAAGCAGAAAGGACCTTCGCCTTACTCCCACTAGACCTCCGAGCCACCTCAGTGAAAATCTTGGGAAGCCCGCTTCTCCCTGCATGCCTCGGACCGAGAGCCCCCGATGCCTCGAGCCCGGGGCAGCTACGACTCTGTGCTACCCAGGCGAGCCGACCATCCGCCGGTCGGCCCTGCACCACCGGCCGCCCCCTGACCGCCGCAGACAGTGGGTTGGATGCGAAGGGTAACCTTAGGGACTTAGATTTGCACCACCCCCTGCGCGTGGACGTAACAGGCTCGGCTTCCTCCACCTCCCCCGCGTCGTCCTCCATTTCCTCGTCCGGATGGTCATTTCCTCCGATGTCCGGATGCGCCTGTTGCTGTTGTTGTTCCCCCATCGGCGCCCCAGCATCCTCCTGATCATTCCTTGGAGGCGCCGGCGGAGCTGGAGCTCCCGCTACCTCTACCCGTTCCCAGCTCTCCAAGTGTACCATCACCGGGAAAAGTTCGTCGCCAATGATGACGGACGTATTCCGAGGACATCGCCGATGGAGTCAAGGCCGATTTGACACCGGTAAGCACGGAGATCCGTCATTGCCTTGGTCACGGCGTCCGCCCTAATGAACCGGCCGAACCCACCGACTAGTGCCGCCACGCGCGCCACCGCCATATCTCGAATGGGAGATTTATAAGCCGAATCCATGCTCGAAACGAACGAGATGAGGACGAGCGTAGCGATACCGACCCCATGGGTAACACCGTAGCCAGAAGTTGTTGAAGGTGAGAATTTGCCTCCTGATCAGGACCGCGGCCGGGGCCCACTCCGGTAGGAATATTGCGTACTCCCTTTCCCTGCATCGCGCTACGGCAAAGTCGTCCGTGTACCCACCGAATCGGCTTGCCAAGGCACCCTTGATGGCGGAAATGGGATCCGGTCCAAGATTAGCCGGCTGGATGACGTCCGCGAGTAAGGCGTTGCGTCTCATTTCCACTCGCCGCAGGTATTCTTCCGTGTACGGCACGTACACCTTCGGGACTGGAGCGCGCGCTCTACGATGGATGTCCCGATTCATGTCGACGTAGCTGCTCACCGGATGTCCCCTGCAGTTGCGAGCCCTGTGTCCCGTTCGCCAGCACTTGAAGCAACGGACCGGGTCTCGGCACTCCGCAACTGGGTGATCACTTGCGAGACACCGGAAGCACCTCCTCCTCTGTTTACGAAACGGGGATGCCCTTGGGCTAGCAGGAGGAGGTTTAGTGGAGGCTTGACGAGGATTAGCAGTGGAATGGGACGACGGAGTTCTTAGCAGCGCCTCCTTATAAGAGCCTGAGTCCACCTTGGGGTAGTAAATGCTTCCACCTTCCCCCCTGGGTCTAGCGATTCCGGGCGTATCCCGTTGCAACCCCGCATTATGATCAGCATTAAACGTCGCCTCTTCCCCTCGGGAAACACCTTTGCCGCAAGCAGGTAAGGTCGGCCTCCCCTTCCCTTGCCCTACCGTCGAAGCCCGAGGCAAACCCGAATGGTGAACACCATTAAACCCCCGGCTTTTTCTCTTGGGGTTCTCCTTTGCCGGCTCATGAAAGACTAACCTTTCCTTATCTGTCGAGCCCTGAGTCAAGCCCAAGTGGTGTTCATCATTAAACTCCCCCTTCTTCCCTCGGGGATCGCCTCTACCCAAAGCAGGTAAAGCCAACTCATCAACAGCATGCCCATTGATGAGCGTCACTAACACGCCACCCACCTCGTCCGCCCAGGCAACTCTCTTCACGGTCTTCTTCTTCTTCCTCCTTAACTTCTCCTGCCAACTCTCCTCCCTTCGTACACCACTGCTCTCACTTCTCCCACTCTCCCTGCTCTCTCTTCTCCCACTCTCCTTCCTTCGTACACCACAGCTCTCTCTTCTCCCACTCTCCCTGCTCTCTCTTCTCCCACTCTCCATCTCAAAATTCTTATTCATTAGTTACAATAAAAAGCTTGTCACAAACGATATCAATCATAGAGAAATAAGCGTTCCTCCAAGCATTATTGAGTAACAAAACACCAAAAAAAAATGCAAAACCCGATAGATATCCCAGTACAACGCTAAAGTATATCCATAGCCACTCAAACTTATCTTTAGGCCCTTCATTATCCTTATAATTTATTTCATTTGAGGAACAATTTCTCGTACTTGGTGGCCCGCAGAGATATGGATTGCCGATGTAAATGGATGGATCGTCAAGGGTCTGCAACTGATTTCCTGTTGGAATTACTCCCGAGAGATTATTGTATGACAAATTTAAGTGGCTCAGAGAAGTCAATGCCGAGAGACTTTGCGGAATATTACCCGAGAGCTTATTCAGTGCAAGGTCTAGCGATTCTAACGATTGCATTTTGCCGATTTTTTCTGGAATATGTCCAATCAAATTATTTCTCGATAAGTTCAAATATTGTTGTGTCCGCAGATCAGTAATCTCATCAGGGATCTCTCCACTTAGATTATTATTGGAAAGGTCTATGCTTTCAAATAGATAGAGTATCTTCCAAATTGTAAGTTCCTCTCCCTTAATATCCAACGATATACTAACTGAATACCATACACTGATATTATTAATTCTATCTGTTCTGCCTTCTTTTAAAGCTTTCCAGCTGAAATTACCGAAGGATCGAGGTAATGGTCCTGATAAGTTATTGCTAGAAAGATCCAAAACTTGGAGAGAGCCAAGTTGTGCAATTTGCTCCGGAATGCCGCCAGAAAACATATTTGAACATAACTGAAGAACCATAAGAAGAGTTAAACTTTCCCCAATCCAAAATGGTATTGTTCCAGAAAACTTATTATATCCGAGATCAAGGATAACCAAACCTGTGCAATTTTGCAACGAAGGAAATTCTCCAGAGAAACCATTACTATTAAATTTTAGCAGCGAAATATATTTCGAAGAGCAAAGGGAGTCAGGGATCCTCCCAACAAGATTATTTGTTGACACATCTATAACAGAAAGGTACTCTTGTGACTTCCCGATACATTCGGGAATTTCGCCTGAAAAGTTGTTGTTTGATAGATCGAGAACTCCCAGAAAAGTTGATTCACATAGAGCAGATGGTATATGACCACCAATGTAATTATTGGACAAGAATAAGAATTCCATCTGTGGCAATACAATGTTTGGAAGTACTCCAGTGAAAAAATTATTGGAGAGATCGATGATTTGAAGATTAAGTGGCAGAGATGGTAGCGGGCCTCCAAATTGATTTGAGCTCAAATTCAAGTAATATAGCATGGTAGAGCCCGTTAATAATGGCAATCTCCCCTTGATTTGGTTTTCGGAAAGATCTAAATAAAAGATAAAATGAGACATATTCCCAAACCAGCTAGGAAGAGTATCTGCAATCATGTTTCTCGACAAATCCAGCCATTCAAGTTGCGATTGACTTTTGAGCCATGCTGGAAAATTGGGACCCAGTTGGCAAGAGGCTAGTACAGTATATTTAAGTTGGAAAGGAGGAACCCAATCGTCACGAACTCGCACAATAAGAGAGTTGAATGATAGGTCTAAGTATTGTATTTTTCTTAGGTAGGAAAGTTCGACATCAGATATGATACCCTCCAATGAATTATTATATAGATACAGAGAAATTAAATTTGGAAGTTTCCAACCTCTTGCAGGAATTGAACCACTGAGCAGGTTTGAGCCGAGATCTATGTTTGTGAGGCTATTCATTTGTTCGAGCCATCCTGATAAATTCCCTCTGAAGCTATTGTCACTGAGATATAAAGTCTGTAAATTGTTGCGCACACATTGAGGCATTTTCTCCATCCATTCCATGATTTCTCCGCCAATACTGAAACTTGACAAATCTAGTGAGCGCAAGTTGCATAAATATTTTAATGCCTTTGGATCCATACCCTTAAAATTATTATATCCTAAGAAGAGATCACTAAGAGTGCTCAAACGTAGAAACTCATCAGAAATAACGCCATGAAACTCATTGGATCTTAAGTCAAAATAATTGATGCTTGTAAGATTCCGCAGCCATGTGGGTAAAGTGGAGTTTATGAAATTACCTCTAAGATCAAGCACCTTGAGAGTTGTAAGGTTGAAATGAGACAGAGATGTAGAAATGCCAGGAAGTGAACAATCAGCCAAATGTAGCACTTTCAATGAAGAAAGCATATTTACAGCATGCAACCAATCTGTAGAAGTATTCAGATTCACATAGCTCAAATCAAGATATTTTAAGGAAGATAAACGAGTGAGCCACAATATGTCATCTACTCTAAGAGTGCTGCCTGAAAAAGTGGAGTCAAATCCTAAATCAAGATAGCGAAGCTTGGAGAGATTTCCAAGTTGTGGGGGTACTATTGTTCCACCAAAATTTAAATAAGAGAGGTTGAGATATCTCAAACTTTTGAATGAACCCAAGTATGGTGGGATGCTAGTTTCGCTGAAATTGTTCATACTGAGATCTAAGTGCTCTAAATTGCTTAAAAGAAGTAAAGATGGATTGATCTCACCGCTCAAACATAACCATTCCTCAGAAAATATATCACACGAGCCTCGAAGGTTGAGTTTCACAACATGACCTGTGGTATTGCTGCAGACGACTCCCCTCCATTTACAACAATTTTCTCCTTCCCACGAAGACAATAAATTCAGAGGATCAACCAAGCCGGACTTAAACGTGAGGAGTGCGTTCCTCTCTACCTCCATGCAACCACTCGCCACAACGGCGTCGATGGTTAAAATCCGCAGCAAGGAGGAAAGCATAAGAGTAGCCATGACGCAGGTTGAGAAAGTACACAACATCATAATATATAAGAGAATTGATATGGAGTATTCTATGGAGAAGGCCACCCCCATTTGAGCCATATATATATAGTACATGTTACATACATGGTTAAGCTATAGGAATTCACATCAAAGGTTCAATTATATTGTATGGAGTCATAATTCTCCTATAGGTCCTACAAGGAAAATTAAGCTACAGTTGTGTGATTTTCATGATCATGCAAATTAATGGCCTGATTAGGATTGCATTGAGCTTTGACCTAAAACTTAATTTTGCTAGAAGCTAATTTTTTAGATTAAAAACTGATTCTGAATAATGTAGTAGATCTTAATTATTACGAATATACATATATAGAGTATTAATTTGGGCTACGAAATACCAAAAACTACTGTTGTATATATTTAAAAGTGATTCATAACACATTTGGTAATTATAAATTAAAATGTTAGTTTTAAATCACCAAATGACACAAAGTTTTAAATGTCAAATATTTAACTTTATATAATTTGTTTTAACTAAAATTGTAAGTATATGAGTTTAATAGGGATAGTGCATGATTGAGAGATCGATCTAGTTAATTAAAATATTAAATATATGGTAAAAGCAGAAAAGAAAAGAAAAGAAAAGAAAGTAAGTAATCAAATAAAAACTATGGACCTACCTAAACCATAGAGCATTTTGAGAATTATACCTAAGGTTTTAAAATTTTTTATTTTAGTATCTAATTTTATATTTTTAATGATTTCGACAAAACATATATTAGAATTTAGTACTCCACAGTAAAAGATTAGAAAATATTCCAAAAAGCTGAGAATATTCTGTTAAATTACAAAACTTTTCATCAGAAGATATCAAAGTTATTATTAGATTTCATAGTATAAATTTAACTAAAATAGATTTTAAAATTAGATAGTTAAACAAAAACTTTCAAAGTTAAGGTATTCTCATCTCAAAATAAGCATGTCCTTAATTTCTATTTGCTAAATGGTGATTATAGCAGTACATTTTGATG
This sequence comes from Aechmea fasciata, assembly GCA_025177825.1. Classification (NCBI taxonomy): domain Eukaryota; kingdom Viridiplantae; phylum Streptophyta; class Magnoliopsida; order Poales; family Bromeliaceae; genus Aechmea; species Aechmea fasciata. The sequence continues at coordinate 8,470,520 of CM045945.1, forward strand.
GAATTGCAAATAAATTTGATAAAATACTTAATTTATTTGACTAAAAATTAATATAAAAAAACTAAAATTTGCAGAAGTGTTGAATAATAATAATAATAATAATAATAATAATAATAATAATAATAATAATAATAAAACTAAGGGAGTAAATGGCGAATATATATATATATATAGTTGAGGAGCCCTTCATACATTTTTATCCTTATTAATAGAACTCCTCTAATCTTTAAGAGTAGTATGCTTAAATTAATTGTAAAGTTTAAAAATAATTTTGTCATTTTAGAAATATTGTTAGATTTTCGTAAACGTGCAAAATCCGCTAGCTTTTACGCAAATTTAATAGAGAGCAGTAGCTTCTGCGCGTAAAATAAACACAATTTTAATTCATTCAAAATGCATCACAAAATCCCTTTTTAATTTGCATACACACATAATTTTTGTGTGACCAAGAGAACATTAATAGAGGAGTTAAAAAAAAAAAAAAAAAGTCTTTTTAAGGAAAGGTCAATGATGGAAATTTGTATGACCAACAAATAATGATTCCAGTTGAAAAAGCCTTTTTAAGCAAGGGTCAATGATGGAAATTTGTATGACCAACAAATAATGTTCCTAGTTTTTCTTTCTCCTATTAAAATCATGATAGGGATTCATACGACCAAGAAAAGAATTTTAAAGGACCTTAAAAAAGAAAAAAAAATGGTAAATAATGTTTTTGTTTCTCAAATTATGATGTGCGTGGCATTTTGATTCTTTAAATTTTAATTTGATATCACTACAACAAAAACGGTCTATAGCGATACTTTTAAATGTAGGTACATAACAAAAAAGTGTTGCTAGCTAAAATTACCGACACTTTTAAAAAGTATTAATGCTATATGTGGGATCGCTAGGTATATAATGACAGTTAAAGAGTGAAGCTATAATCTAAAAGAGTGCTGCTAATTTATCAACACTTATTTGAGTATTTAGCAACTGTCGAAACTCTATCTCGTTGGCTGCGGTGACGGAGGAAGACGACAAGAAAGGCTCTTCATTTAGAATTTCAATGGATTAAGTGAATAAAGAAAAGAAGATGGTAATTGATTTTTTTTTTTCTTATTACAGGCATAATCGGTAGAATGGGTGGTGTGAGTGGGTTGAGTAGGACTAATCTTTTATTTTTGGTTGGATTGTGCTTTATATTTAGGTATTAGTAGCTGTTTTTTTTTATGTTTTAGTAAATGAGACAACTTACTCAAAGTGTCACAGCGTGTGTGTGTATCTACCATTGTAGTGTATTTTTTAACTCGATCTATATTAATTATTAAAGTTAAGACTCACAACCTAATTTAACTAATTAAATATTGACCGTATCACCGATATAGAAGTGATATGACATCTTAATTATTATTCTGTCATTATTAATATTCCATCAATTAAATTGAGTTATAGGACTAATAAATTGCAACAACTAAGAGAGTTTAAGACTACAACAAAAACGGTCTATAACGACACTTTTAAATATTTGCACATGTCAAAAAAAATATTGCTAATTAAATTACCGACACTTTTAAAATCTGTTGCTATATGTGGATTTGCTATGTATATAGTGACCGTTAAAGAGTGCCGCTATAACATAAAAAAGTGCTACTAATGTACCAACACTTATTTAAGCATTTAGCAATCGCCGAAACTATATCTCGTTGGTTGCGGTGGCGAAGGAGAACGACAAGAAATGGATCTTTGTCTAAAATTTCGTGGCTTGATTGAGTGAAGGAGAAGGAGAGATGGTAATCGATTGTTTTTTTTTCTTTTCTATTTGTAATCGGACCAAATTAATTGAGGTTTAGTAGAGTAATTTTTTATTTTTAGTTGGATTGGGCTTTATATTTAAATATTAGTAAATATTTTTTAGCATAAATGAGACGCACTTATACAAAAGTGTCACAAACATGTGTCCCCATAATCTAATCATGTTGTAGTGTTTGAACAAGAAATTAGAATAAATTAAAGTTTAATAATCAAACTCCCATGTCTTATAGTTTGCTGACCAAAAATACAATTTAGCATTTTTTTAAGGCACTTTCTAAACATTATTTTCCTGGTCATATGAATCCTTATCATGATTTTAATAGGAGAGAGAAAAAAAACTAGAAACATTATTTTTTAGTTATATAAATTCCTATCATTGACTCTTCCTTAATAAATGATAGGTATTTAAGCGATGAAAACGGATCAAATACGGTCAGATATGAAGCGATATTTGCATCCATAACTTTTTTCGAAAATAAATTAAGATGTGTATATATTTCGAATGTTAAATTTTAATTTGTTATTATATCCTCTAAAAACGAATTCAGATACGATCAAATATTTCATAGGATTCGAATATGGATCTGATTTGTATTTGGGTGTTATTTTAATCAGAATCAATGCATTATTATTTTTTGGTTTAGAAAAATTTAATTGTCGAAAAAAATTATTTAAAATAGAATTTACAATACAAAATGTGAAATTAAATTACGCACTCAGAATATAAAAACTAATTTAAATATTTGTGAATTGTGACATCATGCGCTTTGTCATTTGCCTACAAAACTAATTAATAACATACATATTTACTCTCGGATATCAGTACCCGTTTTTGACTTTTTTGGATATTCGGACAATCTTGAATTCTTTGAAACAATATTTGTATTCGTATACGACCGGATCCGAATATTTTCCATTTTAACATAGATAAAAATCGAATATAGATATGGATATGGCCGGATATTATTTGATCTATTTTCACCGGTCACTATTCACTGCTAGTGTTTTTCACTCTTCTATTTGTCTCTCTTGATCGCACAAATTCCAACACGGGGAAGAAAAAAAGGGCATACTGCACTGCTAGTCCCTATAAAATGACAGAAGGCGAAGGCGAAAGAGAAGACTGCACTACTAGCCTTTCAATTTTTAAGTTCGAGTTTCGAGACTCTGAACTTTCAACTACGTTTCAATTTCAACTCTGAACTTTCACCGACATTTTGTTTCAAGCCTTTTTCTGAGAATAAAATCTTATTGTTTGTACCTATAGACGTCACGAACACGGACAAGGACACAAATATGATACGGATATAGACACGAAGTATGAAATACGGCACGACTTGAACACGATGACTAGACAAGTCCAAAAAAATTAAGACATACACGAGATGAATGCCACTATTGTTAATATAATAATATATATATATATATTTATTATATATAAAATATTAACTTTGTTAAAATATTATTATATTTCAGACGAATAAGAAGTTAATAGAATTCTTATTAGTAGTTCATATATTCTTGAGGAAGGAACACAACATAAGCAAAAGCAAAAGGAGGAGAAAAAAAAGAAAAAAAGAAAAGGCTTATTTTTCTCACTTAAAAATCAAACCAAACACCAAATGCGAAAACCAAATCGGCTACAAATACTCGAATTCTGCAAGAATCAGCTCAAAAATCAATCAAACTTGTTGAGTAACTACTAATAAGATTCAATTTACCAAATAAATTAAATCCATGATTCTTGGAGCACGAAATAATAAAAACAAAGTGTACTAGAATATCCATAGTTAAAGCACAACAGAGTAGATATTTATTAATCTTTTCACGACAAAACAAAAATAAAGGTCTCAAAGTAACACCAAGGTATGAAATTCTCCGAGTTCCCTGCAAATGAAGTAAAATAATTATTGACCAAGTAACATATCAAGGTATTTTGTCATCGACGCTTATTAAAACCAAGCCCTACAATCTAATTTAACTGTCTAAATACTGACATATCGCCGATGTGGAGATGATACGGCATCTTATATTCTCCCGTCATTAATCACAATACCGTCACATACTGTCACATCGCTTATATATACATTTGCAATGCATTAATAATTTACCTATTAAATTGGAATATGGGACTAAGTTGCAACAACATATATAGAGAGTGAACCAAATTGCATCAAATTAAAGTTTGATGACTAAATTACGCTCGCATGTCCCAAGTGTGAGGACCAAAAATATAATTTAGTGTTTTTTTTTTTTTTTTTTGAAAAAAAAAGCACTTTCTAAAGATTATTTTTCTTATCGGCCATAGCTACTATACTATTATGATTATTGGAGTCCTACTACTCATAAGTTGTTTTCGATGATGGAGCTTCCGAATCGACGATCCACTCCGTTAAATATGATCTAGAGTATTTGAAACTTGTAGAAAATAAATTTCGTAAATTTTCGAAATCATAATAGAGTCCATCAAGTGGGCATAAAATAAACGGTCAAAATCGAACGACGTCCTAAAAAAAGATGATAGGATCCTTCAACTTAAGATCGGAATTATTGATATTTATCTATGTAGTGAATAGAATTTTCTATCAAAAATTCAACAAATTTCGATTTTTTTACACCGTTAAACTAGCAAGTATCTCATACCGGCCGTTAAAAATTGTCAAAATTGTGAGCTCTTGATCGTAAGGTAAATGATGTCGAAAAATTATTGGACGGTTCGAACTTGAAACGGCCGTTAAAAGCAACGTACTACGCTTCGAACTTGAAACTCCGGGTATCGGTTAGGGACGCAAATGGATCCGGGTTGGTGGAGCTCCCACCCCGATTCGCTCCGAATAGGACGGTGGGTGGGAACAAAAAATATAAAAAAAAACATAACCGATCCGTCCCGAATCCGTCCATTCTGCCAAGTACTAAATAAAGCAAGAGGTAGGGGATCTTTTTTTTCTTCAATCCATTGCGATCCGTCAAAAATTCGCAAAAAATCTGCTCCCGCCCCGATCAGCCACGAATGGGATGGTAAGTGCGAGCCAAAGATAGTACCAATTAGGGATGCAAATGGATCCGGGTTGGTAGAGCTTCCGCCCTGATTCGCTCCAAATAGGGTGGTAGGTGGGAACAAAAAATATCGAAAAATATAACTCGCCCCGAGTCTGCCCCGATCCGTCAAGTAAATAGAGCAAGAGGTAGGAGACCCTTTTCTTCTTTCAATTCGTCCCGATACGTCAAAAATTAGCAAAAAAATCTGCTCCCGCCCTGATTCGCCCTGAATGGGACGGTAAGTGGGAGACAAAAATAGAATAAAAAATAACCCACTCGTCCCGACAAGAAATGGAGCGGGAGGTGGGGTAACCCTTTTGCCCGCGGATCTGTCCTGTTGCATCCCTAATACCGATTACTAAGCCTTTTGCCACTTACGCTAGAGACGTCCATTAATGAATTAAATAATATTAATTAGCCTTTTGCCATTTGCGCTACGGACGTCGGTTAACGTATTAGTTATATTAATTAATTGTGTATTTTTTATTTTATCTTTTCAATTTCAACAATTTGCGCCAAATTTTAAACTAAGCTAAAGCCTCATTGACTAAGCGGGGTGGCAAAAATGTGGATCCAAATCAAATCGGGTCCGATAACCGTTAGAGATACTGTGTTAAGATATGATCCGGACCTAAATTTTAAAAAACTTCAGATATATATTTAAAATGTGTATGCCAAACAAATATTGGATCATCATCCAAACATTTTATATATTTTATATTAATATAATTTAATTTTACTATTTAAGCTAGTAGTATGAAATAGGATTGTTGACCGAATTTTCGTGTCGGGATCCGACCCGAATTTTACTGCGGACAAAATAATTTACCCGAACCCGCTCTCCGAATTGATTTGTCTTTCATTTGGATTCGATTATTTGATCGCATTAGTCAACTTTAGAGATGTAAATGGATATGGATATCCGACTTTAACCCGAATTCAAACTCGACGGATATGGATTTTAGCCGAGGTAAATGGATATGGATTTGGATATGGATATTAAAAATAAAAACCGGACGGATATGGATTTGGATATGGATATTGACTGTACCCCACCCGAACCCGAATCCAAACCCGAACCCGATCAAAAATATGATATAATATATTAAAAATCTGAATCTAAAGGTAAAAAAAAAAAAAAACTTTTGTAATCTAAACCAAAATACATATATATATATATATAGAATTCGGCTATGGTGCTTGTAAAAGCACCAAGCATTCGTCTTTATGAATTTTTTACCGTTAGATTTAAGACTTTGATCATTTTCATTCGTTAGATTACACTATTCCACCAACCACCCACTTAATCCAAGGAGGCCCACATCATTCTAACTACACATCTATTAATTCAAGGGCTAAAGACTTACAAGCACCAATGACTTTGTACTTTTAAAAGCATAGGAGCTCAATTATATATATATATATATATATATATATATATATATATATATATATATATATATATATATATATATATATATATATATATATATTAATATAATTGGTAAATATTATTTTCGGGTTCGGGTTTTCGGGTTTAGAATCGGATTCGGGTTTTCGGATTTTTGGTCGGGTTTGGGTTTTTGGTCGGGTTCGGGTTACGGTTTCGAGTTTTTGCTCGGGTTCGGGTTTGGATGTGGATTTTTAAAATCCATCGGGTTCGGAGTTCGGGTTCGGATTCAGATTTCGGATTTGGTAGTCGGGTTCGGGTTCGGATTTTTAAAAATCCGACCCGAATCCGACCCGTCGACACTGCTAAATATTAAAGGGTCATTTTTATCCTGATTCGTCCACATATAGTAAATTATAAATATATTTCTATAAAGTTTAATTTTTATATATTATTTACGAATTTTAATATTTTCAAATATGTCACTGCAGGTAGAATCCGTTAGAAAACTTTAATTAATCATACATTAAATGCTTAACTCTGATTAATTTATAAGATAACTTAGATATTTTTGTCCATTTTATATTATATTGTTGTGGCTTTTGATGGGACATATTTGTGATGACAAAATCGACATTTCACTTAAAATATAAATATTTTTATAACGGTAACAAATCAGAGAGACATATTTGAAAACATTAAAACTTTTATAGAAACAATATATAAAAGTTGAACTTTCTAGAGATATATTTGCAATTCACTATATTTGCAAAAATATGAATGCATTTAGCCTAATATATATTTAAAAGTACGAAGGACATAAAAATAATTAGATAAAATTTGGACACTAAAGGCGTAATTAACCGGAACCAAATTGCCTTACGAAGAAACTGTCTACGTAGTTGCCAAATAAACGAAGTAAAATTAGAGTCCCTCAACTTTCCAGAAATTTTATTTTAGTCCTTAAACTTTTTAAATTCAAAGTTTGAACACTGAATTTTCAAAAAGAATTTCACTTCTCTCTTCATCTTAGCAGCAATAATTTTTGTCTCCGATAATAAATTTGGATTTGAAGTAAATTGAACACTATAAAAAGTTAAAGGGTTTTATTGCTGAGCATATAACTTTTAGGAGCAAAATGGAACTTGCCAAAAGTTCAGGGACTAGTATTGCAATTTACTCACCCAAATTAAACAAAGCTCCCGTGATTCCAAAACCCAGCATTCATATCATCATAGCATGCTAATAGACTTAATTAGTAAATTATTAACATATTATTCCGTTTTAGAGCATCATAAAATAGTTAATGCTACTCGATCAAATTACATTTCCCCACATCTAGCTCCTTCTCAATCTAATAAGTGTTAATGCGACAGCAACATAAAGCCTATCATACATACGATCGATCGCAGAGAAATAAGCATTTCTTAATGATCTACGTAACAAAAGAGTACAAAAAAAAATCCAAAATCCTATTATAAATCCTAACACCACGCAAATGTATAGCCCTAATCTTTCAAACTGGTCATGCGACTTTTTTCCCAAAAGAATAGTAGTGACATTAGTGGAGCAACTTTGCGTAGTTGGTGGTCCACAAAGATATGGATTGCCGACGTATATAGATGGATCGTCGAGAGTCTGCAGTTGATATCCTGACGGAATTTTTCCTGACAGATTATTGTACGACACATTTAAACTGCTCAAAAAATTCAACGTAGCAAGACTTTGTGGAATAGTCCCAGAAAGCTTGTTCATTGCTACATCAAGCGACTCCAATGCATGCATCTTGCCGATTTGATCTGGAATATGTCCTGTCAAATGATTCATGGATAAGTTCAGATTCTGCAGTGCCTGTAAATTTTCGATCTCATCAGGGATCTCTCCATATAGATTATTGCAAGAAAGGTCAATGGTTTCGAATAGATAAAGAAGTTTCGAATATTCCCGTGACTCTCCTTTCACAACTAAATATACACTGCCGGGTGAGTCATCATAGTTACTGTGTAGCAAAAATGGCATGTGATATGTAGGAACTCCTTTTTTCCAACTTAATTCTCCAATAGATTGGGGTATAGATCCATATAAGTTGTTGTGAGAAAGATCTAAGGCTCGTAGATATCCGAGTTGCACAATTTCCGAAGGTATGCTGCCTGAAAATGTGTTTGAGCACAAGCTGAGCACCATGAGAAACGGTAAGCTTTCTCCTATCCATTTAGGTATTGTTCCAAAAAAATTATTATATCCGAGGTTAAGATTAATTAACCGTGTACAATATTGCAAAGAAGAAGGAATTTTTCCTGACAAGCTATTATTGCTTAAATCCAATATCGCAAGAGCCCCTAGTTTGCCGAGGGAGGTAGGAACTTTTCCGGATAAAGTATTGTTCATCATATCAAGAACAAGTAGTTGATCTTGCAACATCCCTAGACACGAAGGAATTTCTCCTGATAGCTTGTTGTTCGATATATCAAGAACTTGCAATGAAGTTAATTGACATAAAGCGAATGGTAGGTTGCCGTCGAAACTATTATTAGAAAGAAGCAAATATTGTAAACTTAATAACGTAGAGTTCAGTATCGGTCCCGTAAAAAGATTGTTGGACAAATCCAAGAGAGAAATAGTTTGTGGGAGAGTTGGCAATGGGCCTTCAAGTTGGTTTGAGCTCAAATTTAAATAATGTAGCATGACATGGTCCAGTGACAATGGTAATGTTCCTTTGATTCGGTTACTGGAAATACGTACATAAACCAAGTTGGAAATTTTCCAAAGCCAATTGGGAAGTGTATCATCAATTTCATTTTTTGATAAGCCAAGTTCTTCCAGTTGTGTCTGTCCTTGAAGCCAAGTAGGAAATTTAGGTCCCAGATTGCAAGAAGCCAAGTGAAGTGTTTTTAGCTGAAAAGGAGGAATCCAATCATGACTAATTTGCATGTTAAAGGAGTTATACGAAAGGTCTAACCATTTTAGTCCCTGTAAGTGAGAAAGTTGGACTTCTGTTATAGTACCCTCAAAGAAATTACTGTCGAGATTTAATCTAGTTAAGCTAGGAAGCGTCCATACTCCAGTTGGGATGGTCCCATTTAGTGAATTTCCAGTGAGGTCTATTTCAGTTAGGCTAGTCATGTTCTCCAGCCAACCTGATAAATTACCTCTTAACTCGTTATACCGACAATACAAAATTTGTAAATTTTGTTGCACGCAGCTCGGCAATCTCTCTATCCATTTATTTATTTCTCCACTAAAACCAACTACACTCAAATCCAAAGTATTTAAGCAACAAAGGTTGCTAAATGCTTTTGGTGATAGACCTTCGAAATTGTTAGTTCCTAAAGAAAGAACATTTAAGGACTTTAGGCAACTCAATTCATCAGGAATAAAGCCATGAAACTCATTGAAAAAAGATCAAGATGAGTGATGCTAGTAAGATTCCATAGCCATCTAGGCAAGGTAGAGTTGATTATGTTGCCTGCAAGTTTGAGGACTCCAAGAGTTGTAATGTTGAGATATGGCAGGGAAATGGGAATGTTGGGAAGACTAGTCCAGCTCATATCAAGATATTTCAACGATGGCAACATGTTTATTACTTGTAACCAATATGTAGCAGAACTCAATTTAACAAAACTTATATCCAAATAATGCAAAGAAGTAAGACGGGCAAGCCACCAAAAGTTATCTACTCCCATATTATAAGCATCACAATCAAAAGAACTGAGGTCGAGATAATGAAGTTTTGAGAGATTTCCAAGTTGAGGAGGTAGCGTTGCACCGAAACAAGCTCCAGAGAGGTTAAGATACCTCAATTTTTTTAAAGATCCAAAGTACTCTGGGATGCGAATCTCACTGAAATTGTTCAAACTAAGATCTAGGTGCTCCAAATGATTTAAGAGAAGCAAAGATGGACTAATCTTACCACCCAATCCTGACGGTCTTTTACCATAAGGAAAGTAATCAATTTTGTCGTAGGAGTTTCGCAGGTTGAGCTTCAAAATGTGACCGGTTGTGTTGCTACAAACGACTCCCTTCCATGCACAGCAGTTTTGGCTTTTCCACGAGGCTAAGCGGTTGCGAGGATCGATTAGTTCTGCTTTGAAAGCAAGCAGTGCATTTCTCTCAGTCTCGAAGCACCCGCTTGCCGCAAATGCTTGGATGCCTATGAGCAAAAGCAGAAATAAAATTGGAGGAGCCATATATAGTGTCTCACTTTTTCTTTTTTTGTTTTAAAGAAATGACAAGTAATTAAGTTGGAAAGGCTATGAATTGATCATCAAAACTGGAGAATATATAGTGATGGCCCTGGTGCTTGGACTTACAAAAGCTTTTTAGACTCTTCCAAAAGTATCTATCTAATTGGTTGGTTTACTTTGAATGAAAATGGAGACTTTCACTATTGCAAGAATTTGTTACCTTAATTAATATATATGGACCTACTAAACAGGCATCATGAAGTAGATCTGTATTTATGGTGATGTTCCTCATGTGTAGACTTTTGAGTGCGTTTGGTCTGCGTTATAGAAATTTCTAGAGTTGTATTATCCGAACACTGTATTATTTGCTAAATTTTTATCAACGCGAACCAAACGCATCCTAAAATCCTTTACACTTTTCCAAAAAACACCTGCTTGGTTGGTTTACTTTGAATCATCACAAGGAATTTTACTATTCTATGAAATGACACTACAACAGAATTAGGTTATAGCGACACATGTTTGGGACACTGTTGAGTAAGTATCCTATTTATACTAAAACTTAAAAAAATCTACTAATCCCTAAATATAAAGCGCAATCCAACCAAAAATAAAAGATCACTCTACTCAACTCCACCACACCTAGTCCATTTGATCCGATTACAAACAGAAAAGAAAAAAAAAAAACCAATTACCATATTCTCTTCTCTCTTCACTCAATCCACTGAAATTCTAGATGAAAAGCCTTTCCGTATCGCCCTCCTTCACCACCGCAGCCAATGAGATAGAGTTTCAGCGGTTACTAAATGCTTAAATAAGTGTTGGTAAATTAGCAGCACTCTTTTAGGTTATAGCGACACTCTTTAACTGTCACTATATACCTAGCGACCCCACATATAGCAACATTTTATAAAAGTGTCGGTAATTTTAGATAGCAGCACTTTTTTGATATATACCTATATTTAAAAGTTTCGCTATAGCCCATTTTTGTTGTAGTGTGAGCATCATAATACAAACTAATCTAGAGGCAAATCATAAGATTGTGGGCCTTCCTAAGAAAATGTAGTCATCGGGATCTTTTACTTTGAACACGTGAGAGGAAAAACACATAAGATCATGGGCCTTACTAAGAAAAATATAAACACATGGTAAGAGTACTTCTATATTATTTTCTATTAGATGAATTTGATGGGTAATATATTTTAAAAGTGATTAATTCTTAACCTTTTTCTAGATGCCCAAATAAAGATTATTATATATGATCTTACCTATTGCTTAGTCATATTTTACCACATTGATGCAGTAGACGTGTGAACTGTGAACTACACGATGCACTTTGCATGTCATATATAATTGGCCTACAAAATTAATTAATAGCATACATATTAACTCTCGGATATCCATATTCCTATTCAATTTTTTTGGATATTCAGATAATTTGAATTTTTTGAAACGATATTAGTATCTGTATCCTACTTAGATCCGAATATTTTCTATTTGAACATGGATAAAATTGAATATAGATATGGATATGGCGGAATATTATTTGATCTATTTTCAGCACTAGGGATGCAAATGGGGCGGAAGGGATTCCCCACCTCCCGCTCTGTTTCTCGTCAGGTTGGGGCGAATTCGGAATGAGTTAATTTTTTTTTTTTTCTTTTTTTGGCTCTCATTTATCGCTCTGGCAGAAATTAATTACTTTTTAGCAGATTTTTAATAAATCGGGACAGATCAAAATAAAAAAAAATCTCATGTCCTCCACTTTATTTTTTTGGTAGATTTGGAACGAATTGTATTTTTCTATGCTAGTTTTGTTTCTACTTTTTGCTCCATTCGGTGCGGGTCAGGACAGGAGCTCCACCAACCGAGATCCATTTGCATCCCTATTCACTATTCACTGCTAGTATTTTTCACTCTTCTATTTCTCTCTCTTGATCGCACAAATTCCAACACGGGGAAGAAGAAACCGCATACTACTGCACTATACTAGTCCCTAAAATGACAGAAGGAGAAAGAGAAGACTGCACTACTAGTCTTTCAATTTTTAAGTTCGAGTCTCGAGACTCTGAACTTTCAACTATGTTTCATTTTCAACTCTGAACTTTCACCAACATTTTGTTTCAAGTCTTTTTCTTAGAATAAAGCTTATTGTTTGTACCTATAGACATCACGAACTAGGACAAGGACACAGATACGATACGGATACAGACACAAAGTATGGAATACGGCACGACTTGGACACGATAACTCGACAGCTCCAAAAAAAATTAAGACAGAGACACGAGATGGATGCCGCTACTGTTAATATAATAATATATATTTATTATATATATAAAATATTAACTTTGTTAAAATATTTTTATTTTTCTCAGACGAATAAGAAGTTAATAGAATTCTTATTACTAGTTCATATATTCTTGAGGAAGGAACACAACATAAGCAAAAGCAAAAGGAGGAGAAAAAAAAAGAAAAAAAGAAAAGGCTTATTTTTCTCCCTTCAAAATCAAACCAAACACCAAATGCGAAAACCGAATCGGCTACAAATACTCGAATTCTGCAAGAATCAGCTCAAAAATCAATCAAACTTGTTGAGCAACTACTAGCTAATAAGATTCAATTTACCAAATAAATTATTAAATTCATGATTCTTGGAGCACGAAATAATAAAATCTAAGTGTACTAGAATATCCATAGTTTTTTTTTTTTTTTTTTTTTTGAGAAATAGGTAGCAAGCTACTGCCGTTCATTAAGTCAAATGAAGCGAGCATACGGGTTGGAAGACTTAGCCTCGAGAGGTCGGCAAAGAGGAAAATAAAATATAAGCTAAATAAGAAGGGAAGGAAGATCAAAGTTGAGGGTACAAAAAGGCTTCAAGGTACAAAGAAGGGCACCGGGGTAAAACGGTCCGGCTATTGAGCGATGGTTTGATACGTTCTAGAGATCCGGAAACGTTGGGCGGTTTAAGTTAAAAATGTAGTTGTTTAAATCAGACGGATAACCCGCAAGTCGCGGCCAGAACGTTCAAGCGATGTTTTCTCGTTGAATCGACAGGGATCTGTGCACTGTCGGCCCAGAGTCCACAAGCGCCTGCTGTGCTGACGTAGTTTGCGTCCCCTCCTCCCGTACTGAGTAGAAGGTATCGAACGTAAACACAATCATTGAAAAGATGGTCGCAGCTTTCCGTGGGGTCTGCGCAGAAAGCACAGGTCTGGGCTACGTGCATGCCTCGGTTGAGTAATCTGTCGGCGGTGGGTAGTCTCTTTCTGAGTAGTAGCCAAATGAAGACTTTGATTTTAATAGGGATTTTTAGGTTCCAAATGCACTTGTTCGTCGGGGCACGCGTTCCGGCGTCCGTAATGAACTGGTAAACGGATTTAACTATGAATTGTTGATTGGAGGTCCGGCGCCGTTTGGCCAAAGTCGGCATCGCTTGGTCGGAGGTCCGGAGCATATCTTTAAGCGACAACGTGTGTCCGTCTTTCGATGAAGCCGGGCGGTCGTGAAACCACGACAGATAAAGCGCCATCTCTAGCCGCTCTGGTTCCAGCATTGGGAGATCCGTGCTTCCATGTTACGGATGTTCGAGAAAATAAGCGGAATTGGGTACGAAGAGAGGTTTCACCGATCCAGATATCGGACCACATCCTGATATTTCTCCCATCGCCGAGCTCATAGGTTAGTCCACATGAAAACATACACATCTCGACAGTACAGCACGCTCTTCCACCATTGCGAAAAGGGGACGAAGGCTCTACCCTCCCGGCAATGGCTTTCGCCAGCGTAGTAGAGGATGTAATCAAATTACACCAAAGGAGGTGCAGGTTGGTAAAGTAACGCCACCACCATTTGGTTAGGAGTGCCAGATTCATGGATTTTAGTTCTAAGATTCCAAGTCCACCTTCTCTTTTGCTCTTGCATACTGAATTCCAGTTAACGAGGCAAACGCTACCGGTGATTTTGGAGCACCCCTTCCAGAAGAAGGCTCTTCGGAGTCCCTCTATCCGATTAAGCACCCACTTTGGCGCCCGAAATATGGAGAAGTAGAATAGTGGCAGGTTTGTGAGGACCGAGTTGACGAGCGTGAGTCTACCCCCCAGCGAGAGTAGTTTGGCTTTCCAACCTTCTATTCTCGCCTCGACCCGGTTGATGACTACAGCCCAGTCTTCCTTACGGAGTTGCCTATTGTGGAGTGGTAGGCCCAGATAACGAAGCGGCAACTGTCCGACTTGGCAACCCAGGATGTTCGCAAGTCTAGTGGCCTTACGGGGGTTGGGTCCCAAGTAGTAAAGTTCCGATTTCGCCTTGTTGATGCTGAGGCCGGAGGCCCATTCGAACGTCTTCCAAAGAAACTGCAGGTTGTGCATAAAACGTTTCCTTGGTTCACAGAAGAAGATAGTGTCGTCGGCGTATTGTAAGAGCACCGTCTGGCAGTCCTCGGAAGGTCCGATGCCTTGTAGCTGATTATTTCCCCTCGCGGTTTCGGTGAGTCTGGCTAAGCAGTCGGCGACCAATAAGAAGAGGTACGGAGATAGAGGGTCCCCCTGTCGGAGCCCCATCTTAGGGTTGAACCATTGGGTCGGGATGTCGTTTACTAGGATGGCTATTTTGGCGTTGCAGATGCATTGCTCGATCCACGCCCACCATTTGTCGCTGAAGCCTATCCAGTGCAAGATACGCTTGAGGAAAGACCATCTGACCTTGTCGAAGGCTTTCTCAAAGTCAACCTTGATGCTGGTGCATTCTCTGCAGTTAGAGCACCGGTTACGAGTTCGCTCGCGATGTGAGCAGTCGGTCAACGATCGTTCTTTAAGGAAGGCGATTGCGTTGAGGAGATAATAGTCGGCGGTATAGGAGCTAATCATTGGCCAAAACCTTAGAGATAATTTTCTGAATTCCGTTGATGAGACTAATGGGTCGAAAGTCCCTAGCTTTGCACGCGCCCTCCTTTTTTGGGATGAGGCAGAGAAAGGAATAGTCTATCGGGCCCGTAAACAATGTGCCGTCGTGGAGCTCAGAGAAAACCTTGAAGATGTCTTCCTTGACCACGTTCCAGAAGGTTTGGAAGAAAATTAGTGGAAAGCCATCCGGTCCGGGCGCCTTGTCGCTACCTAGTTGGAAAGTGGCATTCTTGATTTCGTCGAGGGTGAATGGCGTCGTTAAGGATTCCGGATCGAGTAGTCTGTTGGAGTGGTAGAGACGACTCCAATCACCGAATGTCGAAGGTTCGTTCGGTTGACTCCTAAACATTTGCTTGAAAGATTGGTAAAAGTACGATCTCTTAAGCTCTTCGTTGGTAATCTACTGTCCGTAGTCATCCTCAATGGCCACTATTGTGTTGGAGCGTTTTCGACCATTAGCGGTAGCGTGGAAGAATTTGGTGTTTCCGTCATCTTCCTTTAACCATCGCTGCTTGGCCCTAGTGTTCCATAGGATTTCCTCCTCTTCTAGTATGAGTAGGAGGTTTGACTTGAGTTCTGCTCGCTTATCAATGGCTTCCTTGGATAGGTTCTGCACTTCCTCGAGTTGGTCAATAGCTTGAAGTTCAGATTGCAGTTGGTTTTTGACCTTGGTGATACTGTGGAAGTGGGTCTTGCACCATTCTTTTTTTCGGACTCTACAGTGACGGAGTTTAGCTGAGATAGTTAGGATGGCTGAGCGTTGATTGGTAGTTTCGTTCCACCAGAGAGGCACAAGTGAAGTGAAATCCTCCCTAGTGAGCCAGACCCTCTCGAACCGGAACCTACGTGGGGCAGGTGGCGTCCCGGTTGTCAGCACAATCGGGTTATGGTCCGAAGTGATCTTGGGTAGGGCTTTAACCTTGCTGAAAGGAAAGGATTGATCCCATTCCGTGGAGATGAGAAATCTGTCTAGCTTGGCCATGGTGGGGCATTGTTGCATATTGGACCAAGTGAAATTTTGGTTAGACAAGGGTAGGTCCAAAACAGCGAGGTTATTGATTAGGTCGGAGAACATGCTCATTGCTTTGGAGCTCCAAGGCTTCCCTTTCCTTTCGATTGGTTCTGGTGAAATTGAAATCTCCGCAAATTACCCGGTCAGAAGAGCGAGGAACCGAGGGAGAGGAGTTCGGCGCATAAATCTTCTTTGCCTTCCCAAGTTGGAGGACCGTAGACATTCGTGATATAGAACGGTTTCCCGCTGCCGAGGTGAGTCAGATGTAGAGTTAGCGAGTATTTTCGCACTAATACAGCGTCGCAAGAGAAACGTCGGGAGCTCCAACTAGTAATTAAACCCCCAGAAGCCCCGGTTGCAGGAACAAAATGGCACCTGTCAAAACTTGAACCGCAACAGGAGCGATGAAAAGACCGGGACACAGAATCTACTTTGGATTCTTGGATACATACCACAGAACAGAAATTTTTAGAGATGACCGACCTAACACAACGACGCTTAGAAGGGTCGTTGAGACATGAACGTTCCAACACAAAATATTAAACATCAAAAGCGACGGACACCAAAAGGGCAAACGAACATCAAACGGGTGACGGAGGCATCCACGCGCTACGCTCGGCGCGAATGAACCTGCGAAGGTCGGATGCTTCACTTGAGAGAGATCCACCCGCACAAAAGGCTCTTGGATTTGACTTTTTTCCTAGTCAGTTTGCGCGCCTTAGTCCCGGCTCCAGGAGATGCACCCTCAAGTAGTTTTGCTTTTCTATGCATTGCCCTGCCGATGGTGGAGCCCGGTTGCGTGTTCACGAGTCGCGTACTCGATCTTAGAGGGCCGGGGCGCCGTGGGAGGTGAGTACAGAATCTACCAGCTTGGGGTCCCCTCGCATAGGATAAGCATCAGTAGGGTCGATAGGGGGGCAATTCCTGTAAAGCCGAGTGGTCCCGGAGCTATCACGGTCGGTGAAAGGCGCTCTGCCACTCCATGTAGGGCCACACTCGCAGTCGGGTCCACCTCGAATTGAGCTGGGAGGCATAGGGGGGTGTCCAGGTCCGCCTCAGGGTCGGTCAGCAGAAGGCTTGGCGGGGTGCGCTCTACCACTCCTTGTAGGGCTCTACTCGCAGCCGACCCCTTCACAAGTTCAGCTAGGAGGCAAGGGGGGGTCTCCGGGTCCGCCTCTGGGTCGGTCAGCAGGAGGCGAGTGGGGGTAACCGGGTCCGCCTCGGGGTCGGTAAACAGAAGAGGTGGTGACCGAGTGATGGGGTCGAGGAGCAGTGGGGTCTCTCTAGTCTGCTGGACTGGTGGGGTGAGGTCCTCGTCGCGGCGCGTGCGCGTGGTTCCTCCGACTCCTTCGAGAAGTAGTCGCTTAGCTCCTCCGGATCCTTCGAGAAGCAGGTACGAGGCAGGGAAGCTGGTTGGCCCGATAACCTCCCCGTATGTGCCAAGTACTCTCCCAATGGTCCGGTGTAACAGGCCCCGAAGACTCGGACTGGGTGATCGGCCTGGTCCGTGGACCTGAGGATCGAAAGGCGTCCCCCACGAAACCAGCTTACAAGAAGGCGTAGTGGGCCAGGCAGAGATGGGCTGGGTGGGCCCAGTGATCAGCACCCGAAAAATAGGCTGGGTGGGCCCAGAAAGCAGCACCCGAGAGTCTCCAAGCAGTGGGCCCAGTGAGATCTGGAAAGGCGAAGTGAGTGGTGTGGATTGCCTAGAGCCCAGGGTAGTCTTCTTTGGCTCCAAGCCCGAGAGACTAGAGACCAGAGCCACCTTTTTTGGCTCCAGGCCCGAGGGTTGACCCAGGGAAGTAAATGCGGCTTCGAGTCTCCCATCCGAAGCTTGTTTGCACCCCATCTTCCTGGCTAAACCTCTGGTCGTGGGGGAGAGTTGTCCAACAGAGAGGGAAATCGTTGTCAGACAAGGTGGCTTGCGTGTAAACGGGGCAGTTTCCAAATTCAAGCAAGGCTCGGGAGTCTCGCGGTGCTCAGCCGGCCTCGGGCCAAGCGCCTGTGTCGCGTCGAAGTCCGAGCTTCTCCGACCCGTTGCAACCCAGCGCCGCCGGCCGGGAACCGCTCGGAGTCTCTCGGCCGCTCCAAACTGGCCGGAAGTCACTCGGAGCCTGTCCGCCGCTCCAAACTGGTGGTTCTTCGATGAGGTTCGCGGTGCCGACGTGGTCCCCAAAACCCTATGGGTTTGTGGGTGGGATTCAGCCTCCTCCACCTCTCCTGGGGCATCCGCCATGTCGTCGTCTTCTGCGGCGCGTTCTCTGTCGGCGTGCCATGCCTGATCTCGGTTGTCCGCGCCCTCGTCGGCGTTGTCGCCTCCGTTGCGTGGTGGTGCAGGCGGTGCTACAGCATCTCCTTCCACTATCCTTTCCTATCTCTCGAGGTGGACTATGACCGGGAAGAGCTCCTCGCCGATGATGACCGAGAGGTTCCGGGGATACTGTTGACTGAGTCGAGTGCGATCTTGCAGCGGAAGGCACGGAGGTCCGTCGATGCCTTCGTCGCGTCGTCAGCCTTGATGAAACGCCCGAAGCCGCTGATCAGCGCCGCTACGCGTGCCACCGACCAGATTTCGAAAGGTAGATTGATAAGGCGGATCCACGCTTTGTATTGCTCACGGTGGGGTCGAGCATCCCGGTAGGGACCCCATGGCCAGCAGCGTAACCAGAAGTCATTGAGGGTGAGAATCCCTCTTCTGATAAGAACAGCAGCCGGAACCCATTCAGGCAAGAAAATGGCAAAGTGCCTATCTCTACTACGCGCGACGGCGAAGTCCTCCTTATATCCCCCGAAGCGGTTGGCGAGTGCCATCTTGATGGTTGATAACGGATCCGGGCCGAGGTCAGCCGGCTGAATGACATCTGCGAGGATGGCGTTGCGGCGCATCTCCACCCTCCGCAAGTACTCGTCGGTGTATGGGACAAAAACCTTGGCCACTAGGGGGCGACCTCTGTGGTTGGCGACTCTGTTCATCGTGCCGGCAGTCGCACCAGGATTTCTTTTGCAGTAGTGTGCTCGGTGGCCGGTCTTCCCACAACTGTAACAGCGGACCGGGTCGCGGCACGCTGCAACAGAATGATCGCTCGCCAAACAGCGATAGCACCTCTTCACAATTCTGCGAGGGGGAGAGCGGCGTCGTGTGGCATGGGAAGGGGAAGAGTGGGGGTAAGAGAGCTGGTGGTTTGGTGCAGTAGAGATGTGTGTGGACCGCCTCATCAACGCGTCCTTATAAGAACCTCTGTTTACTGAGGAGATGGAGGAGAAGTTAGTGCTCCCACCTTCCCCCCAATTTCTCTCCTCGCACAGCTGGCGTCCGGGCGAACCTCGAGGCTTGCTCCGTTGATGTCCGTCATTAGTGCTCTCGGTTGGCTCGCAGGAGTTTCCCTTACCAGAAGCAGGTAAAGTCCCCTCTTCATCTTCAATACTTCTGATAGACTTCAATACATCTTGACCTACCTCGTCTGCTCTTTCGATCCGCTTGTGGATTTGTTTCACCTTCCCAACGCGTTCCCAAGCTGTCACTCGCCTACAGGAAGTTAATGCTTCCCGCTCTCCCTCATCATCCCTGCTTCTGCTGCACTCGCCTTCCACAAACTTTTTTCCATTTTGCTGAACGCCATTACCACCACCTACCTCAAACTTCTTTCTGTTTTGCAGTTCGCTATTAACTCCACCGGCCGTACGGTCGCATTTCTGGTACTTACCCGCGGTGTGTAAGGTCGCATCATCGTCTCCATTGAAGCACTTAATCTCCACCAGCCCTCTACCTACCTCATCTGCCCACTTCACCAGGTTCGAGCTGCTCCCTAATTAGTACAATCATGCATAAGTTAACCTTTCAATATTTATTAATCTTTTCACGAGAAAACAAAAATAAAGGTCTCAAAGTACGTAACATCAAGGTATTAAATTCTCCAAGTTCCCTGCAAATGAAGTAAAATAATTGCCAAAGTAACATCAAGGTATTTTGTCATCCACGCTTATTAAAACAATGCCCTACAATCTAATTTAACTATCTAAATACTGACATATCAGTAGATCACCGATACGGAGATGATACGGCATCTTATATTCTCCCGTCATTAATCACAATATCATCACACACTGTCACATCGATCGCTTATACATTAGCAATGCATTAATAATTTACCTATTAAACTGGAATATGGGACTAAGGGCGCGTTTGGTTCACACTATGAAAGATTACTAGAGATAAAAAGATATCTGAGAATCTTATTCCTATTCATTCTATTACTAAGAATGTAGTATTGCGGTGTTTGGTTCGTACGGTCATATTATTTAGTCATGTTATTTAAGATTGCGAAAAATATACAATTAATTAAATTTTTTTTTGAAAAAAAGAGAGAATATAGATTAGAAAGAAAGAGCATAATTAAAGAAATATGAAGAGAAATAAAGTCGAGGTTAGAGAGAATGAGAGGGTTGAGATTTTAGAAAAAGAGGGAGAGAAATAGCTTAGTTTAGAGAGAGAAAAAAAGTTGAAGTTTAGAGAGAAAAAGAGAAGTTTAGAGAGAGTGATGTGAGGTTAAAGTGTAAAAAAAATTAATACTAACTAGTCGGAGGATAGAAAGAAATAGATTAGATATATTATAATTACTCCAATCTATTAATATAAGGATACCCACCTTCCTCAAAGCAATAAGATTAGTATTTTGGGATGTATCACATTCCCAAGTAAATTTAATATTACCAACAAGATTACCTAATGCGTTTAGCCAAACACCGTCATATTTTTTATTCCTATTGAATTACTAGAAATCTTAAAAGATAGCCAACCAAAGCACCCTAAGTTGCATGCAACAATATATATAGAGAGTGAACGAGAAATTGCATCAAAATTAAAGTTTGATGACTAAATTAACTATCGCATGTCCCAAGTTTGAGGACCAAAATTATAATTTAGTGTTTTTTTATATAAAAAAAAAAGCACTTTCTAAAGATTATTTTTCTTATCATATAATTATGAATCCCTATTATGATTTTAATAGCAGAAACGAAAACAAACCTAGAAATATTGTTTGTTGGTCATACAAATTCCTATCATTGACCCTTCGTTAGAACGACAAGTATTTAAGGAGTGATAACGAATTAGATACGGTCCGCTATTTCACAAATCCACAATGGGCAGTGGCTACATACAATGGACTAGGGTTGAGCAAAGTTTGGAAATTTGTCAAATGCTAGCAATAATAATTTTTTTTTTTTTTTTTTTGAGAAAAAGGTAAGCCAGAGGCTACATAACTGAGTCATCAAGTGATAGGCCAGGAACTGCAATTGGATGCGACTAAGGCATCCGAATGGTCGATAACAAAGCAAAAACAAAAGAGAATGATAAGGAGGAAAAAAAAAAAAAAAATCAGATAGGAGGGGAGAGAAGAAAAAATCCACACTCAACAGAAGACTCTCCAGTTGTTTACAAGAATTTTGATGCGGTCAAGCGATCGCACTGGATCTGGGGAGGTCGATTGAAAGATATTCATGTTACGCTAATAATTGATAGGGCTTAAACCATGACTATACCCCAACCCCGCTAGTGATAATGGCCCACTAATCTCTCTGTTTTTTTTGTTTTTTTTTTTTATGACACTTCTTGACCATTTTTTTAAAAAAATAAGTAATTTTAGTCAAATAAATTAGTGACATCAAATCTAGTAGTGATTTTATCACATTCAATAGTTTTACTCGCCTTTCGTAATAAACAAAACGGGAACAACTAATAACTTAACGCATATATAGTCATTAAATTTAGCAAAATTTTCAACTTAAGTTGAAATAACTTGAATAAATCAAAGAAGTCAATAAAAAATCGCATCAAAATGGTTTGGGGGTGTTCAAATTATGTAATACCCCTGCGGTTTCACACTTTCTCACTTTAGTACCCAATGGTTTAAAGTGTATGAAGTTAGTTCCTGTGGTTTCGTATTTTCTCACTTTAGTATCACATGATTTAAAGTGTATCGAGTTAATCTGCTGTGATTTTATTATTTTTTTTTCGGCTCCTCTGTTAATATTTCGTTAAATTATATACAAAAAACATCAGATACTCTACTTATGTTTATCGAATATTTACTTTAATACCCTTTAGTTTTAACATTATCACTGATTTTTTTTTCCTCCATTAATATTTCGTTAAATTATATACAAAAACCTTCAGATACCCTACATAGGTTTATCGAATATTCACTCTTACTTTGCTGTCTAGCGGTTTAAGAAAATAAGGCTTAATTTGGTCTCCTGTACTTTTTTTTAAAATTTTTATCTATTATAAGGACCTGCAGTTAAATAGGGTAACAAAATGGTATAATTTACAAATGATAAGATAATAATATATAACACTGAATAAATTACAGTGGGGTAAATTAGAGCATATTACCAGCAAAATAATTTTAAGGCTAAATTACAGAAAACCTCCCTGTAATAAGCCACTTTTTCACTTCCCCCCCCCCCCTGACATTTAAAAACCTACACTTTGCCCCCCTGTAAAATAAAAAATGTACAGTTCACCCCCTACCGTTAGGGTTTCGTTAGGGTTTCGTTAGAAAATATTTTTTTTGCCGAAAATACCCCTCCGCCATTCTCTGTTGCTTCACCTCCTTCCGGCTCGCCGCCTCGCCGCCGCACCGTCCTCCACTGCCTCGCCCTCCCCCACATCCTCTTCGCCCTCCTCCGCCGCCTCGCCTTCGCCCTCGTTGCCTTACCTACTTCTCCATCAACACCCACCTTAATTTCCTCGCTGTTGTCGCCGAAATCGAGGGGCGGCAAGGGTGCAGGAGGAGAAGGGGAGCAGGTGGGGAAGGAAATGGAGAAAAATCGCGGCCGATTGAGGTGGGAATCGCGGCCGACGAAGGTGCAGCTGAAAAAGATAAGGAAGAAGACGAAAATGGCGAAGGGCAAAACGGTCATTTTACACATCGTAACCTCCCTGTGAACATTTTCATTTTACAGGGGGGCAAAGTGTAGGTTTTTAAATGTTAGGGGGGGAGGAAGTGAAAAATCGGATTATTACAGGGAGGTTTTCTGTAATTTAGCCTAATTTTAACTTCACTTCTTATTCTTGTTACAATTTAGAGCAAAAAATGTTGCCTATACCTATCGAGTAGTGTTAGATCACATTCCATATATATTCTAATTTCACTCCAATTAGGGTAAAACTTTTTCACTGACGTGACGCTGACGGAACGCTAAATCTTTGTTTCATCGAAAGTGAAGAGAATTTGAAGTAATTTTTAGCCATAAATATCTATTTTTATTGTTTGGTTCATTAAAATTACGTTTAGCCTTTGCAGATAGTCGTAATTGGCTTCGCTCTGGCTTGTGGTGAAACAAATTATGGGAGGGAAATTGATAGAAAAGATTTAATGAAATCACCTGCTGTTATTTTTTTTTTTTGCCCATTTGTGTACCAGTATGAAAATTTTCGCCGAAACAGACACGAAAAGTAGGAGAGATCTACTTCCACTTCCAAGACATCAAAACGAAAATTTTCGGTGAAACGAATACGAAAAATGGGAGAGATCTAGTTTCCAAAACATCAAACAACCAACAATGAAAAAGTAATTTTTACTTAAACTTCAATTCAATTGAAAGTCATTTTCAATCTAAAAAATCAGCTATATATATATGGGCAGAGAAACAGAGCCAAAGATATGGATGGATTAAGTTCATGCGATAATTTTAACAGTAAAAGTGAAAAGTAAAAAGTGAAATATATGTTTCCAAATGTTTCAGTTGTGGAATATATACCAAACTGGAACTTGACTATAAAAGTTCAGGAACTACTAGTTGGATTTTCCCTTAATATTTAATTAGTCGATATTGCTAAAATAACAAGTTTTATGGAACATTTTGAGTACTTCTTCAAACAACTGCAACACTAGTGATACATACCAGAGAAATAGGATTTGTGTTAGATTGAGGGGCTTGAAAATAAAATTAAAAAAATATTAGTTTTTTGATAGCTTAAGTTTTTGAAAAATTATTATTGTTTTACAGTATTTAAAATGGTATAAGAGCAGAAGATCTGAAATTCAATTTTCACTTGATTCCTCAATTTATTTAATTTTCTCTCAATCAATTCAATTTCACCTAAAATTTCGGTTTATTATAAAAATAAAAAGCTAACAATAATTACGTAGCTGATAAATTTCAAGAACAGATATAGGAAAACAGCTAAAACACAGCACAAATTTTATTTATCCACCATTTCATACACTGATTGCTCAATTTTTCGATCTCCTCATCAACCTAGCGTGAGTTAATGCGACTGCAACATAAAGCCTATCATACATGGTATCAATCAAATTAAAAAAAACCATACCTGAAAGATTTGCTGATTAACAAAGCACCACAAATCGCCCAAAATCCCGTGATAAATCCCAAAATCACACTGACGGAAAGCCATAATCTTTCAAACTTGTTGAATCTATCTGTAGTCCCTTCGCTTAAATCGTGAACTGATTCATTTGTAGAGCAATTTTTAGTAGTCGGTGGTCCACAAAGATATGGATTGTCAATGTAAATGGACGGGTCAGGAAGGGTTTGCAGTTGATTTCCTGTGGGAATCGGTCCTGATAGATTATTGTACGACAAATTTAAGTGATTCAAAAAAGTCAGTGCGGAGAGGCTTTGCGGAATAGTGCCAGAAAGATTGTTCATTCGAAGGTCAAGAGATTCCAAAGACTTCATTTTGCCGACTTTCTCTGGGATATTTCCTGATAAATGATTTCGCGACAAATTTAAGTTTTGCAGTGCCCACAAATCTCCAATCTCGTCAGGAATCGCCCCAGATAAGTTATTATCAGAAAGATCTATGCTCTCCATGAGGTCGAGAATGTTCGAAAAGAGTCGTTCGGCCCCTTTAATAACAAACAAAAAACTAGCTGAAAAGCCAAAGAATGTTCCTTTCTCTAAATCTTCCAAATCGTCTGTCTTTCCTCCTCTTTCCAAAGCAGTCGAACTAAAGTTGCCAATAGATCGGGGTATAATTCCTGAAAGATTGTTATGAGAAAGATCCAACACTTGAAGATATCCAAGCTGTAAAACTTGTGGGGGAATGCTGCCAGAAAACATATTTGAATGCAAGCTAAGAATCATGAGAGATGACAAACTTTCACCAATCCATGTTGGTATTGCTCCGGAGAACTTGTTATGCCCAAGGTCAAGAAAAACTAACACTATACAATTTTGCAAGGAAGAAGGAAATTCTCCTGACAAACTATTGTTGTCCAAATTTAATAATGACAAACTACTTAAATCAGAACAAATAGAGTCAGGGATGCTCCCAGAAAGATTATTGTTGGATACATCTATAATAAATAGAATCGTCTGTTGTATTCTCCCTAAACATTGAGGAAGTTCTCCATATAGGTTGTTCCTTGCTAGGTCAAGAACCATTAAATCAAGTGATTTGCATAAAGAATGTGGTATAGTACCATCAAAACTATTATTAGAGAGAACCAAGGAAGATAAATCTGGTAATATAGAGGATGGTAATGGACCATCAAAGAAATTATTAGAGAGATCCAAAAACACAATAGTAGGCGGTAAAGACGGCAATGGGCCTCCAAATTGATTAAAGCTCAAATTCAACCATTTTATCATCGTTCGGTCCAATGGTAATGGCAAATTCCCCTTGATCTGATTATTGGATAAATTCACAAAATTTAGGGCTCGAGATACACTCCACAACCAACTAGGAAGTGTTTCAACAATTTGATTGTTTGATAAATCTAGAGATTCGAGTTGTGTCTGTCCTTGCAACCAAGTTGGAAATTTTTGTGCCAGCCGGCATGACCCCAATGAAAGTCTTTTGAGTTGGAAAGAAGGAACCCAGTTGTCACTAAATTGAACCGTTATGGAGTTATTTGAAATGTAAAGTTCTTTTATTCCTCCAAGATAATCAAATTGGACCTCAGATATTACACCCTCTAATGAATTACTGGAAAGATCCAAATGTATAATATTAGGAAGCCTCCATACTCCTACCGGGATGGTACCGGTGAGTGAGTTGTAACTCAAATTTATAGTAGTTAGGCTCGTCATTTTTTCTAGCCATCCTGACAAATTCCCCATTAAATTGTTTAGCGGCAAATACAAGTTTTGTAGCTTATAAATTGTGCATCCTCCCAACGTGTTGATCCATTCTGAAATATCCCCACTAAAGCCGATTTCGCCCAAATCCAAAGTAATCAAGTTGCGAAGCTTGCGGAATGCTCTTGAAGACATACCTTTGAAATTATTACCACGTAAAGAAAGAACATTGAGGGATTCCGAGTAGCTAAATTCATCATGAATAAATCCATGTAAATTGTTGTCTGAAAGGTCGAGATGAGTGATGCGACTAAGATTCCACAACCATTTAGGTAAGGTAGAGTTGATGACGTTAGAACTTAGATCAAGCACTTTCAGAGATGTAAAGTTGACGTACGACAGAGACGTGGGAATTCCAGAAGAAAAGCAGTCTTCCAAATGAAGCACTTCTAAGGATGGAAGCATGTTTACTACTTGGAGCCAATTCGGAACTGTACTCAAATTCACTAAACTCATATCAAGATACTTCAAAGAAGACAGATGGGTAAGCCACCACATGTTATCTACACTAATCAAGGGAAAATATGAATTTTTTGCACTGAGATCGAGATAGCGGAGATTTGATAGATTTCCAAGTTGAGCAGGCACGATTCCATTGAACCATGCATTGGAGAGGTTAAGATATTTCAACTTTTGCAAAAAACCTATATGCGTGGGAATGCTGTTACCGTAAAAATTATTCATGCTAAGATCTAAGTGCTTTAGATCACTCAAAAGAGACAAAGATGGTTTGATCTCACCGCTCAATGATAAATTTCCAAGTTTGAGCTTCACAACATGGCTCGTCGTATTGCTGCAGACGACTCCCGTCCATTTACAACAATCGCGGCCTTCCCACGAAGACAAGAAGTTGTGTGGATCAGTTAGACCAGCTTTAAAGCTGAGAAGTGTGTTTCTCTCTCTCTCAATGCACCCCATTGCCCTAATAGCTTGGATGCCCAGAAACAAAAGCAAGAAAGAAAGAATAAAAGAAGCCATGTTATGCTTAATTTGCTTCATGCAATTAAACGAGCTACTTGAATGAATGCACCCTCACACAAATATTGCTAGACTATTTATACATTGACGAGGCCGGCCTTCGAAACAACCTTTAGCCCCCGTTTGGTTGGGAGTTAAGGGGTGGAATAACCCCTTAACCCCTATTTTATTCCCAAATACCATCAAAAAAAAGATGGGGTTAGCAAATCCCATCTCAAAAAGTTATTCCGGCTTAGCTAATCCCACCTAACCCCACCAAACCCCAACCAAACACTATTTTTCTATTCATAATAACTCACTATCCTTCTTATCCCACCTATTTCAACCAAACACTATTTTTCACTATCCTCGACTAACTCCAACTCCCAACCAAACACAAAAATACTTTAACCCCACCTTAACCCCAAACTTAACACTATTTCTTAATAACTAGTTTTTTCTTAACCCCAAACCAAACGGGGCTTAGAATTTAGCATATCACTTTACCATATAGTCTTTTCTGTAACAGACATTTTACGTACAAAGAAATATTCCTATGTCATTAGCTAATCTGATCCCAATTTCTAAAAAATAATCCGTCAGGGGTGGGGTTAACAAACGCCATTATTTGAAAATCTTGTTTGGGGACTAAGGAGGGAATAACCCCTAATTATCCCCCGTCCTAATGCCCAACCAAACACCACCTTAATTAAGGTTTGTAAGAAAGTTGAAAACTTAATTCATAGGACTATACAGGCAATTGTAACCTATTTTTTTTTAAATATTGTTGTACTATATATAGAGTTAAACTTATATCTAAATTGCATATTGTTGAAAAAATAATGCATATTTATAATTAATAATTAATTAAAATATTTAACAAAGATAAATTCGTCTGATTTTTGTAAAATTAGATGGGTTCACCGATTCACCGGTTGAAGCACCGATCTGAACGGATCAAAAGGAACACAGATTTTAGAAAAGTAAAATGAGCGAGGCATGACATTACCATGTCAAAAGGGACGCGGTTTTTAGCATGCTATACGCTTCGTTTATTTAATTTAAAAATAAACTTAGTTAGAAATATAAATCAATTAGGATTCAAACTTAGAACCTCGAATACCAACCACCAAACTATTTGCCACTTACACTAGGAACAGTCAGTACACTTGTACAAAAGTTTGGAAACAAAACCAGCAGGGACCACGCACGTTGCAATATCAAAATATAAAGTACAGGGATTATGCCATACGTTTTTCTCTTTAGCATAGTCAAGTCAACGTGAATACGTGATAGGCTGGTCCCTTCAATGAATCAAATTAATTAAACACGGCAACGACTCAGGTCAAATAAAATTTCATTTTTTCCAATTTATTTGCGAAATTTAATATATAAGTGCATAAAAACATAGGAGTCGTCTTATTAAATTTGTGTCTTTTTGTAAAGTAGATGGACCGTGTGATTCAAGTATCATTCAAGTATGAGATGGGATATGATTCACGATCGATGAGTACCTAACCACTTCTTTTACTATTAAAAAAGCGGATCCTTCTTTAGAAATTCGTGAAGCATATGTTAGCATAGCATTATTCAAAGAGTCAAGGATTAAGTGCATGCTAGTTTCGCCGAAAGTGAAGTCACGATTGAAATAGATTTCTAGTTGAACTATTTAATTTCTACGGTTAATATTAAAGGGGCAAAGACAAGTTTCGCCATATTTGTATTTTATTAATTTTTTTTCTCACTCTTTTTTTATTTCTGTATTTGACTTCGGCCAACGGTGGGACGAAATCTGTTACATTATTTAAAAAATTTTATAGTTATCACTGGCTAAAACTTTATATTTTTTGCAATTAATTAACCACGTAAGTATATATATTCCATCAATTTAAAGCGATTAACATTAGCCAGATTAACCGACCGTCCAGAAGCAGTAAAGACTTGGTGGTTGGTATCGTGACACTAGTCCCATATCGGATAGAAATGAAATTATCATTGAATTTATAAGAGACTTAGACACTAGTAATAATAATTGGACTTAAGCATTTTGGGCCGGTGGTTGGGCCTAACGAGTTATTGTTGCTAGTGTCTAAATTTATTTCTAAATGAAATAAACGAAGCACACGCTACCTATTTCTCAAAAAAAAAAAAAAAAAAAAAAAAAAAAACATTAGCCAGATTATCAAGAAATAATAAAGAGCACATGTCAGCTATATACGTGAGTCTCATATCAGAGTTTCTTTTTTGACATAGCTTAATGAACTTAAAAAGATTCAGCAGGGTTTTTTTTTCAAAAAAAAAAAAACAATTAATCAATTTATTGGTGAATTAAACCACCGATCCGAATGGGTCAAATTGGGTTTTAAGCCCCGGTTTTTCTAGGTTGAACCGAACTAGTTTGGGCACTAGATCGTAGTTCGATAAGAGCTAGTGACTAATTAACCCGTGCGAACCAAATTTTAAAATATTAATAATTTCATTTGTATCTCCTATCTAATTAATCCATAATTACATAAATGTTTATCTCAAACTAAAGAAAAATAAATAAAAAAAGCTGGTGAAAATTTCTTTTAAATTTTACCAAAATTTCCACTTTATCCTTTGACTATTATTAATAAATTTTTAATATATACAAAATTGATACTAATTCATTGAAACAAATTAAACGATATAAATACTAGACAAAAAATATCAATTTTGTATAAACAAAGTAAACTAAAGAATTTATTTCCTAAAAAAATATATTATATTACTTTTTAATTTACCATTTTTATTTAAGAATAACATAAGGACCGAACAATATTATATTTTTTAAAAAAAATTAGACTTTAGTACACGAAAAGGATTTTCATAAATTAAATGATGAATATTAATTGACTTGCAGGGACCAATATGAGATATCAAAAGAGTACAGGGACTATCCCATACGTTTTGCTCTTATTAAAGCATTGCTAGTCAAATGAATCAAAATTTATAAACACGGCAAAGACTCGGGTCAAGTAAACTTTTATTTTTTTTCATTTTATTTACAAAATTTAATAACTGCATATAAAATAAAAAGTTGGATCCACTTTTAGAATTTTATGTAGCACATGCATGGTAGCAAAGATTACTAAAAGAATCAACGATTAAGTGCGTGCTAGTTTTGCCGAAAGAGAAATTTAGATTGAAATAAAGTTTTAGTCGAATTAAAGTTCACACTACAACAGAATTAGATTATAGGACATATTTTTGAGACACTTTTATATAAATATCTCATTTATACAAAAGTTTTTTAAAAAATATATACTAAGGCCTAAAAATAAAGTTCAAATCAACCAAAAATAAAAAATTCATCTACTCAACCAACCTCATCCAAATTTAATCGGTCCGATTACAAATAAAAATAATAATAATAATAATAAATTAATTGATCATCATCTCCCCTTTTCTTCCTCCGCCGCCGTAGCCAACGAGCTAGATAGAGTTTCTAGCTTGGATTTCGATCACGAGGATCTTTCAAGGACTCGTAGAAGGTTACAATCACCACATGTTCCTCTATCACATGTCGCCGGAGGAGCAGTGTCAAATATCGAGGCGGCCGCACATAAAGCGGCCCTATATATAGCAATACTTTTAAAATGTATCGGTAATTTAGTCGACATTTTTTTTTAGAAATAATTGCTTATATATCCCTCATGCGTCCTGGAAATTAATATGTGATCTACCCCAACTTTTTTTTTCTTTCCAAAATGCCCTTCATATGTTCCACCGTTATTCCAAAATACCTTCGCAGTTATCCCCTGTTAGTTTAACTCAGGTTAAACATGGGTTAAATGTATATATACTAGAGTTAAAACCTATTTAAAATATCTATTTTACTCCTATCTTATTACTCTAATCCCTTAAGTTATCTTCTATTTCTCTCCCTCCTTGATCAAATGATCGCCGGCTCCGCCTCCACCTCGCCTCATCTCCTCCCAGACCACGGGCGAGGATGATGCCCGCCGCCGCCTCCCGGACCACGGGCCGGGAGGCTGGCGGCGCGGTGGAGGAGGAGGGAGAGGTGCCGCAACGACGTAGCGGAGGACGACGAGGAGCGCGACGGAGGACGACGAGGAGCGCTCCATCATCACGGCGGCGCCGGAGCCACCCGTGGACAAGGACGAGGATGAGGTCTCCACCAAGGGCGGCGACGCGGTGCACATCGTCGGGATGCGCGCGCACGCGGCGGCGCACGGCCACAGCCACCACCAAAGATATATTAGAAAGACTTGAAACATAAGAAGGGTATATTGGAATGAGCAAAATAGTAATTTTCCGTTGATAACGACTAGCGCGGAACTTAACTCCACGGATATATTAGAAAAACTTGGAATATAAGAAGGGTATTTTTAATATTAGCCTTCTAAGAGGAATAAATAAGAAAAGCGAAAACTTTTCGGCAATTGCCCCTTTTTTAACATGTCGATATTTAAAAGTATCACTCTATACAATTTTTGTTGTAGTGCAACTGAAATTATTTTTTTCTTTTCTATTATGTGCTTTTATTATTGTGGAGTTGAAGTTTATTTAGTTTTATTATTTGCTTGCCAGAAGTCACCGAGGTAAAAGCTAAAATTCTTAATTTTTGTATTTATTTTACCAAAAATTATTAAGTTTCCATTTGTTAATATTAAAGGAGCGAAAATAAGCTTCCCTATTTTGTTAATTTTTTGTCCTCACTCACTTTTTCTCGTATTTCACTTCCGCCCATGGTGCGCCGAAGTTAATTATATTATTTTGGAGACTTTGAGTTACAACTGAATTCATATTACAGTGAATCAACCAACAGAAGTGGGTATTTACAGTAAAAAATCATTATATTCGTCTCCACTTTCAAGAAAACAAACACACCGTCAGTTTATTTCTTTGCTATAAAAATTTGGTGCTTTAGAAAATTAAACAAGACAATAGGGATAAATCCATTTCAACTTAAATTTTAAAAATTTTATATTTATCACTAAAACTTTATTTTTTTTTTTTTTGAATTTAATCATTTAAGTTTATATTATATTTCTTTTGTTTAAAATGACTAACATTAGCCAAATTGTTAAGAAATAATAAAGAACACATGCTAGCTAGCTACATGCGTGTGTCTCTATTGTTGATAAAATTGATTATTTCCTAACAATTTATAAATTATATAAATATTTTTGATTGTATCAAACATATTCTACTATATTGACGGTTTCGACAACCAAAAATATTTAAAGTTTAAAACTATTTGGACTAAAACGGTAAATAATCAAACTACACAGACTGAAAATGTAATTCCACATTCAAATGCCACTACAAAAAAAACGGTCTATATCGACACTTTTAAATATAGGTACATGTCAAAAAAGTGCTGCTAACTAAAATTACCGACACTTTGAGAAAGTGTTGCTATATGTGGGGTCGCTAGGTATATAGTGACAGTTAAAGAGTGTCGCTATAACCTAAAAAAGTACTGTCAATTTACCAACACTTATTTAAGCATTAGCAACCGCCGAAACTCTATCTCGTTGTCATGGGTGGCGGAGGAGGACGATAGAAAGGCTCTTCGTCTAGAATTTCAGTAGATTGAGTGAAGAGAGAAGAGAAGATGGTAATTGATTTTTCTTTTTTTTTTCTCTCTTTTCTGTTTGTTATTGGGCCAAATGAACTCGGTGTGATGGGTTGAGTAGAGTAATTTTTTATTTTTGGTTGGATTGGACTTATATTTAGGTGTTAGTAGATGTTTTTTTTTAGTTTTAGCATAAATGGGACACTTACTCAAAAGTATTCCAAACATATGTCCCTATAACCTAATTCTGTTATAGTGTGCGCTTTCAAATGCGTTCAGATATATAAACATTTGTGCTTATACAAAACAGTCCCTTGAATTTTCAAATTTCGCAATCATATACCCTTTATAATTTTATGAAAAGTTCTCATGCACTAATACCCTTTGGAAGTCAAAGTGCCAGCGACCGACGAAAATTAAATAAATGGAAAGGTTGGATTATAAAATCAAAATTTTAAAAATGACAGATAGTAAATTCAAAATGGTTTATAGTTCATATAAGTTATATATATATTTGCTGCGACGTCGAAAAGAGGCCCTCGGTCGCATGCAGCAAAAATTAGGTACCCTGGACGTGCCACAGCAAATGTGAGGAGAGAAAGATATTAAAAGAAAATTAATTTTTTACAGAAACAAATTTGTGAGGGCAAAAGAGTTATTTTATGCATACACCAAAAAAACTAACAGTGAATCGAACTGTAAGGACATATATAAATTAATGCACAAAACTTTTGAAGGGATACATTTGCAAGCAGAGAATTTTTAAAGCGATAAAGTTGATATCGTAAATTTAATTTGTAAGGATATATTTACTGTTTGATATTTTTACAGGAACTATATGAAAATTAACCCTAGTTTATATAATGTAGCATATAATATATATAATGTAGTATTTTCACTTAAGATGACATTAAAAAGGTGGCAAAATGCTATATTTTACGACACTATATATAGTTTACGTTACTATTTTTACACGCAAACTAAAATAAAAACAACCCACACAAATGGTGCTTTTTTCTAAACGATAGTTTAAACCAAAAATACTCTACACCACAATGGAGCACTTTTTAGATTTTCCATTTAAATACCAAAAACTTGAAATACTGTGTAATTTATTTCTGATAATTAATGCTCTTATTACAATAAAATACAAAACAGAAGTGAAATACTAAAAAAAACCAATCACCCCTTACTTCGCTAAATTAAGATGCTACTCTTCCGACCACTTCATCTCCTATGCCTTCGTCTTGATCTAGTCAAAGTGACTTTAGTTTTTTTTGAGGAAAGGGTAGCACGCTACCCGCTTCATTCACTGAAAGGATGAATTAGGCTACATGGGTGAGGCAACTAAGGCCTCGAAAAGAAAAAAAAAAAAAAAAAAATTAGACCACTAGGACGACTAGCGGGAGGTGCGCACAACTCCCGTAATCTCAAAGAACTCCTTGACCCCCGCGAGCCACCGCAGGGGTCGAGTTGTAACTCTGAAAATCACATCGTTCCTAGCCTTCCAAGTACACCACCAGCCCGCTGCCAGGTCAGAAAGCATATTCCTCGTATTCTGCGTTCCTTTCAAGACTGACCACTTATCCCAGGTTTGAATAACATCATTCCCCAATTCCGTCTCTTGGATACTCTCAACCCCCATTAGTACAATAAACTTAGTGAATACGCATTGAGCGAGAAGGTGGTCCACCGACTCATCGACTGCCCTACACACGGCAAGACATATCCCCCGACCAACCCCTCTTTGCGAGATTATCCACCGTTAGGATCCTCCTCTTAAGCACTAGCCAGCAAAACACTTTAACCTTAAGAGGTATACGAAGGCCCCAAATATTGTTACTGCGTCCATCTCTCATTCCCCTGTCATTCAACATCGAATAGGCCGATTTGACAGAGAAGACTCCATTAGCCGCCCACCGCCAATGGATAACAACCGCCGTTGTGTTATGATGAATCCGTACACCCTTTCCTTGAGTAACGCGAAAGCATCACCCATCCCGGCCCTTGCAATCACCTCGTCGCTGACTATTCCTTCCCAGTTCCAGCCCTGAATGTCAAGACAGTCCTTTATCAAAACTAGTTTGCGTTCAGTCAACGCATAGATCTCTGGGAAGGCTAATTGTAAGCAGGTTCCCTCACACCATCTGTCCGTCCAAAAATCGACCGAGTTCCGGTTGCCCAGCGAGTGGGTAATTCCCCAGCGAAACACGGCGGCGTTGCTGACAACCCCCTTCCACCAACATGAGTAGAGGCTGACGCGTTTTCCTTCCCTCAAAGGTCTTCTTCTACGGTAATATCTTGCTCTGATAATCTTTATCCACTGAAGCTGAGGTTCAGTGAGAAACCTCCACCACCATTTGATCAGTAGAGCATTATTCATAGTGGCTAAATCCAAGATGCCTAGTCCCCCTTGTATTTTGCTTAAACAGACACTCTTCCAAGCTACCAGACATCCCTTGCCTAAATAGTTACTTCCACCGTTCCAGAAAAAATCCCTGCGCAACGCTTCAATACGCTTAAGTACCCATTTAGGTGCCTTGAACACCGATAGGAAGTATAGGGGGAGATTGGTAAGGATAGCGTTGACCAGGATAAGTCTCCCCCCTCTCGAAAGTAGTTTGGCTTGCCATCCGTGGCGTTGAATTTTTTGGATGATTTCTCTCCACACGTACTTCGTGGGGTCTAGGGAGAGAGGAAGGCCAAGATAGTTGGTAGGCAGGGTACCCACTTTGCACTTCAGAAGATCTGCTAATCTTGCCGCCCTGCCCTCGATCTGCCCCATGTAATACAGTTCAGACTTGTCCTTATTGATTTTCATTCCCGATGCCCACTCGAAAAGGCTCCACACTAGTCTAAGGTTTTTCACATATTTTTTCCTGGCCTCGCAGAAAAAGAAAGTATCGTCTGCGAACTGAATGAGCGTGGTTCTACTTTCGTCAGACGGTCCAATCCCTTTGAGAAGGTTGTTAGCTACGGCCGCATTAGACATTCTGGTTAGACACTCCGCCACCAGTAAGAACAGAAAGGGTGAGAGCGGGTCTCCTTGCCGTACTCCTCTCCCGGTTTTAATCCAATTGGTAGGTTCCCCATTGACCAAAATGGCTACTTTCGCGTTGCACACACACTGTTCCATCCATCCGCACCACTTATTGTCAAATCCCCACCATCGTAAAATGCTAAAGAGGAATGGCCAGTGGATCCTATCATAGGCTTTTTCGAAGTCGACCTTTATGCCGATCCCTTCAACACTCTCCTTACAGCCCCAACCTATGATTTCCGACACTGTCGCATACGCGTCGTGATGTTCGTCACGCCCACGCCCGAAACCCGCTACCGATTTGGTCCTATTCGAGCGCGCGGACGGACGCGGACGGACGGCACCTCCCCGTCCGCCCAAGGCTCGCCAACAGATTGTGTACAAGAATTCACCCAGGAAAACTAAATTCTAAACATACACAATCAACGAGGGGCACAAACAGTGCCAACAACTAGAGCAAGTAATCCACAAGATATACAAGTGAAATAAAGAGAGAATACTTAGCTATTACATCCATTGGCTTTCATTATAATTTACAACTTTCTCAAAATGAATGCAAGTTTCATTCCTCCAAAAATACATTAGTCTTCCAAAACATAAAACATCAAGATACAGAAGGGTATAATCTAATGCATAAAAGGAAAGCTACTAATGTAACTACCACGATCCTCACCGATCGGGCCGCCCTGCCGCGGTCCTCGCCCGATGTACCTGCGCCATACACTGGAAATAGAGTGGGGTGAGAACTAACTTCCTTAGTTCCCAGTGGGCTCGGCCACCGCCTCCACCGATCTCCCCACTAGGGCCCAGTGGGCAAAAGTAACAACTACTAGATATGTAGATAAATATCTGAAAGCTGTCAATTGCATAATAGGAATTCTATGCTACCATGCCCATAATCTTTCGAAATGTATGCATGCATCATATAGTAAGGATTACTAACATGCTAACAAGTTCTTTCCCATGTTCAACGTTAATTGTTCAATGACAACGTTCACATTCTTTTACCCAATCATTGGTGAATCCCTTGGGTTCACCCTCGACTCACACAAAATCCCGTTCTTGGGTAGGAGGCTCCATGTGCACTCAAACCCGGGAGCGTCTGTGGACCTCCATGTGGTCCCGATCGCGCGACACTCCGGAGTACTCGACGACATGAATGGCTATACCATCCCAAAACAGACCGTGAGCTTGATCTATCCTCTCCACGTGAGGATACCCTACGAACTAGGGCCAACATTACACATGTGCTTAGCTTTACTAAGTTCATCGTTCACAAGGCATTCTTTCTAGGAATCTACTATCCCTAAGTCCAAAGACCTCTAGTTTCAATACACTACTTTACTGCCACTCGACTTGTTCTCTACATTAGATGCAACTCGATCTATGCCATTACATAACCCTCAAGTTCATCTCTTTCTTTAGCACTACTAGAATCAATGTCCAGACCCAATCCTCACCTATCCATTCACCTAGCATTCCAAGTACACTAGGTCGCATTAGAAAGCATAAAGAATAGTCTAACATGAAATTCTACAATGCTATATGCAAGAGATGAGATTTATATAATTCTAAGACATAGAAGGGAGCCCGAAGGCTTCGGTAAGGCACCCCCCCACCTTTAAGTCGCTTTCAATCGCTACTTTGACTCCTCGGGTCTATTTACAACTTCGAGCCTTCGTTTTGCTCGGATCTCTCAAACCGCTCGTCGGATCGACGAACCGTCGCCTCCAACGCGTTTAGACACCTAACAATATGTTAGATACGTGATCAAATTAGATCAATACCCAATATTTTCAAAAAACCCCTTTTTGAACCCTAGCATGACATTAATCTCCAATAATCCATAATTAAATGGAGCAACATGCTAGTAACGCTCTAGAGGTTATTAGAATGCTAAATATTAAGGATTTAATCAAATCCTAAGCATTTTACCCAATTTGTGAACGCGAGACGGAAAATACACCGTTCAAACGGGCTCTCGACAGCTCGATCCGTCGCTTCCAACGCGTTCACGAGATCGCTATCTGCCAACGCCGCGAATTTGGGAGAAAACGGTCAAGAGATTTGAGAGCTATTTAGAGAGAGAAAGAGAGCATTTTCTCTCTCCTCTCCATGTGTGTGGTGTGCGGGTGTGTGGAGTGGGCTGCACGAAGAGGAGAAGAAGCTAGTTGCTTCTTTAATAAGCAACCTCCAAAACACTATTCACACACTATTCACTCCCAACTTTCAGCTGAAGCTTCGATATTTTTGCCTGCCCCTTCGGAATGTCCGATTGAGCTCAAATTTGACAGTTATGTTCGTTTTTACATAACTTAACAGAAGAAATTTAAATCTTTCAGTTTCGACCCCATTTGGTCACTGAAAGTTGTACCGAACTGTAATCGCTATCAGATAGCATTCAGATTTTATTTCTTATCTTCCGGGTGTCAGAATGGCACGAAACTTTAAATCTAGCCTTGTAATGACAATCCTGACATACCCCTCGCTTTTCATAATTTTCTCGACATCGTGCATTTTCTCGCTAATTTATCCGTCCCGTTTCACACGTAAAATTTCGCTTTCTATTTTCGCTCCGATTTCAGCACAGGTCATTTTTGACCTATACTTTACTTCTCTAAGTCCAATAAAAAGTAGTGTCTCACACTATTTTTATTTTTATTTATTTTTAAACTGAGAATCCCGTATACTACATCTCACCGCAACTTCATAATTTTCTAAGTTCAGATCTTACATTCTCCCTCCTTAAAAGGAGTTTCGTCCCCGAAACTAACTCACTTCAACCCAATTTTTACTCTAACTCGATTTATCGAGCAATCGGGGATTCCAATGCACTTTTCCATCTCGGAGTGGCCTTTTACTCATCGGAATCGTCCAAAGGCCCACTACGAAAGATGTGAGATCATATCACTCACACCAGTCAAGCAAAACACTGAAAGTGCATTAACATTCCCGCGAGTCTCTGTGGTAGCGCAAGTCAATACTCAACGACTCTACACGCCCCAATACCACTCGCAGACAGATACACCAAGGCCGAACCGCTTCCTGTGAGACCGGAACTACCCGCTATTCTCGTAGTGTGGATCTAGTAGGAATGCGTCAACTAGTTGGACGAGCCACCACCACTACACAATGCACACTGGTAGACCTTCTTGAATTACTCGAGCGTCCACAAAGTGGCGCTTTACCACTCGGCTATCCAAGAGTCTGATACAACTCTTCCCCGCATTCATCCTTCGTTCAGGAATACACTCTGATTCGATCACCGGCATTGCTTAGAAGCAATATCACTAGTGCATCGACCCATGGCGAGTGCTACAACCACAACCGAATCTTGCACTACTACATGATGGCGCACGTCAGCACATCTCAAATCTCACTCCACTTGAGAGCACTATCCTTAAGCTCCAACTCACCTGAGAGCATCAACTCCAACTCTCTCACGTGGCTTCCATATTCAAGTGTCTGCTAGAGACCACTTTACTTTCTTATACAGATGCCACGACCAATACCCAATTGCTCTCACAACGAGCCCGCACGAACGCTCCGTTCATAATCCAAGCCAAACTCATTAATAGAGTTACCGGCCGCACCAATCCTCAGTTTCCATAGGTGAGCCAAAGGCCACCAACTCTACGTAGGTCTACCGCCTAAACCCGTCTCAACTACGCCTAGCGTCTCTCGCTCACCGGCGTAGACCCAATCATCACTTCCTGGCGAAATTCTCATTTAGGAATTCGCACAAACTCCGACCAGGAGTAAACAAGACCCCAACCCACTATAGATCCTCGGGTTGGGTCAGTGTACACTGGGTGTAACCTCAATCTCATGATCCAACACGTGGCATTCGACGTTCCCGGGTCTAAGCTCGGACTACCGTCCTGACCAAAACTCTGCCCTACCCGTAGGTACCGGGCCGCTGTCTCTAACAGCTGACTGCGCCTGCCCAATGGGCCCAGGCTCCACAGTCCACAAATGGTCCAGGCACGGGTCGTCCCCAAGCACTACCCGCCAACGTCGTCCTATACGACATGCTCTACAGAGCTACACACTCTATCGGCTCCTAAGCACCAAATGCGAGCCACCAGCACTACGAGTAATCCATGGCCCGCTTCGCACTCAGCAATACTAAAGTGCTACTGCCAACTCACTATCACCGCTGAATCGAAACCGCACTCCATGAGTACCTGTACTCGGCGCTCTACGCCAAGTCTTGGCTTTGGGCAAGATTGCCCCCGTGCACTCTCTACTAAGCACCTTTTCTGACCCCACATTGAGGTACCACTAGGCCCACAGGCCAAATTTGGCGCTAACCAACTATTTCCGCAATAGTGGTTCGAACTACGTCAAGCATTAGCCACTTTGCCTATGCACGCCGACTACACGAACACTACCCACCTACCTCAAGTTGAGGTATCGCTAGGCCTCACATGCCCGTACTCGACAACTAACCGATTACACTCTCAACAGTGGCTCTACTTCCACCGTTCGGTCCATCGACACTACATCCGAAACACTCGGATTGCTCAGGCATCCCCAAGTATCACGGCTCAACTCTCGCAATCCACGACTCATTGCCTGAGAGTCGCCGCACCATTTCGTCTCTACCACGAGTCTCATCTCTCGTCCAAGAGTCACTACTAGCCACTTGCTAGTGCCACTTGACTCTCTACCTGCTCCAGCAGGTGCCACGCTTTCCTCAATGCAAGCATGCCCGGGTGTCTCCACTTACCCGTCACTGGGTCCCTACTATAATGATGTATCAATAGTAGCAAATGCACCACTTAATGAATGCATGCAATGCATCGACTTACAACTATGCAAAAGCATACGCTTGCCCTAGCGAAATCATACTTGTTAGGTCCTCACCAGCAGCAGCAGGTTATTCAACCTAAGTCGCACATCCATACCCACCTGGCGCTCACCGTGAACCCTCCGGTTACTTGACCATCTCATCTCGCTCTCCAGACTGTGTCAAAGGCTGCACATCCACAAGTTGTCCCAGAGAGGAGAAGGTCGTCACCAACGTTAAGGTTTAGTCATCTCAAACCATTCTGGAGTCTGAATAGCAAAACTCTAGATGTATGCCATTAGCAAGCTCGAGAGCTTAACTCTAAAAGCTTCTCCACTGGAGGAAGAAAGTAAAGACCTTAGTCCTCCAATCCTCTCCTGAAGCTTTCTTTCTACACTATCGGGGAATTGGGTAGAGAATATCAATCCCCGAAACTCATCCCAAGTCACAAAAGGGATACTAGGCGATCAAATCCACTTGATGCCTTTCCACCACACCCTCGCCAATTGTTACAGGTAACGTGTGGCTAGGTGTACCTTGTCCCGCTACACCGCGGATAGATCCTCAAAGAGAGTCTCCATGGAGTCAATCCAACACTCCACGATACACGGATCCGT
The DNA here is from genome assembly GCA_025177825.1 of Aechmea fasciata. Taxonomy (NCBI): domain Eukaryota; kingdom Viridiplantae; phylum Streptophyta; class Magnoliopsida; order Poales; family Bromeliaceae; genus Aechmea; species Aechmea fasciata. The sequence continues at coordinate 8,511,919 of CM045945.1, forward strand.
ATCCTCTTGGCGCCTGACAGCCTCTTGCTGTCGTTGCACCAACTCGGCTCGTTGCCTCATCACTTCTACGAGTGTGGCCAACCGTTAGCGAAGTTCCAAGTCTCCGCTCGCACACCGAAATGCTCAGGGACATCACTTGTCCCCTCCCGCGCCGATCTAAACAAAGATCGCCTACGCGGTGCCATCGTCCCTCGAACCGCGACAACACGATCAGTCTCGACCCTCTAGGTCAAGCACGCAACAACTGACATCGACTTGTCTCAAATCAGGCGAAAGTCATGCAAGAGCGTTTATTCTCATCCCTCGGTTTCATGTTGTCGTACGCCCAACATGAACACACTCGGTTGAGAATAAACCACATCTTGAGTCTACCTCTAACATCCATTTTAGAGGTTTCAATACTTAACCCAATCGATTCAACTTCCGCCACCGTAATAGGTTCACGTTCCACTCACGCACCTATTGCCTTAAGGTTAACAGTCCTAGGGTCTCCTAGGTCAATCCTAGACTCTCTCTTTACTTGCTCTTAGATTGCTCTAATACCACAGCTGTCACGCCCCACGCCCCGAAAACCCGCTACCGATTTGGTCCGGTTCGAGCGCGGCGGACGGACGCCGGACGGACGGCACCTCCCCCGTCCGCCCAAGGCTCGCCAACAGATTGTGTACAAGAATTCACCCAGGAAAACTAAATTCTAAACATACACAATCAACGAGGGGCACAAACAGTGCCAACAACTAGAGCAAGTAATCCACAAGATATACAAGTGAAATAAAGAGAGAATACTTAGCTATTACATCCATTGGCTTTCATTATAATTTACAACTTTCTCAAAATGAATGCAAGTTTCATTCCTCCAAAAATACATTAGTCTTCCAAAACATAAGACATCAAGATAAGGGTATAATCTAATGCATAAAAGGAAAGCTACTAATGTAACTACCACGATCCTCACTGATCGGGGGCGACGCCCTTGCCGCGGTCCTCGCCCGATGAACCTGCGCCAAACACTGGAGATAGAGTGGGGTGAGAACTAACTTCCTTAGTTCCCAGTGGGCTCGGCCACCGACTCCACCGATCTCCCCACTAGGTCCAAGTGGGCACAAGTAACAACTACTAGATATGTAGATAAATATCTGAAAGCTGTAAATTGCATAATAGGAATTCTATGCTACCATGCCCATAATCTTTCGAAATGTATGCATGCATCATATAGTAAGGATTACTAACATGCTAACAAGTTCTTTCCCATGTTCAACGTTAATTGTTCAATGACAACGTTCACATTCTTTTACCCAATCATTGGTGAATCCCTTGGGTTCACCCTCGACTCACACAAAATCCCGTTCTTGGGTAGGAGGCTCCATGTGCACTCAAACCCGGGATCGTCTGTGGACCTCCATGTGGTCCCGATCGCGCGACACTCCGGAGTACTCGACGACATGAATGGCTATACCATCCCAAAACAGACCGTGAGCTTGATCTATCCTCTCCACGTGAGGATACCCTACGAACTAGGGCCAACATTACACATGTGCTTAGCTTTACTAAGTTCATCGTTCACAAGGCATTCTTTCTAGGGAATCTACTATCCCTAAGTCCAAAGACCTCTAGTGTCAATACACTACTTTAATGCCACTCGTCTTGTTCTTTACATTAGATGCAACTCGATCTATGTCATTACATAACCCTCAAGTTCATCTCTTTCTTTAGCACTACTAGAATCAATGTCCAGACCCAATCCTCACCTATCCATTCACCTAGCATTCCAAGTACACTAGGTCGCATTAGAAAGCATAAAGAATAGTCTAACATGAAATTCTACAATGCTATATGCAAGAGATGAGATTTATATAATTCTAAGACATAGAAGGGAGCCCGAAGGCTTCTGAAGGCACCCCCACCTTTAAGTCGCTTTCAATCGCTACTTTGACTCCTCGGGTCTATTTACAACTTCGAGCCTTCGTTTTGCTCGGATCTCTCAAACCGCTCGTCGGATCGACGAACCGTCGCCTCCAACGCGTTTAGACACCTAACAATATGTTAGATACGTGATCAAATTAGATCAATACCCAATATTTTCAAAAAACCCCTTTTTGAACCCTAGCATGACATTAATCTCCAATAATCCATAATTAAATGGAGCAACATGCTAGTAACGCTCTAGAGGTTATTAGAATGCTAAATATTAAGGATTTAATCAAATCCTAAGCATTTTACCCAATTTGTGAACGCGAGACGGAAAATACACCGCTCAAACAGGCGCTCGAAAGCTCGATCCGTCGCTTCCAACGCGTTCACGAGATCGCTATCTGCCAACGCCGCGAATTTGGGAGAAAACGGTCAAGAGATTTGAGAGCTATTTAGAGAGAGAAAGAGAGCATTTTCTCTCTCCTCTCCATGTGTGTGGTGTGCGGGTGTGTGGAGTGGGCTGCACGAAGAGGAGAAGAAGCTAGTTGCTTCTTTAATAAGCAACCTCCAAAACACTATTCACACACTATTCACTCCCAACTTTCAGCTGAAGCTTCGATATTTTTGCCTGCCCTTCGGAATGTCCGATTGAGCTCAAATTTGACAGTTATGTTCGTTTTTACATAACTTAACAGAAGAAATTTAAATCTTTCAGTTTCGACCCCATTTGGTCACTAAAAGTTGTACCGAATCGTAATCGCTATCGTATAGCATTCGGATTTTATTTCTCATCTTCCGGTGTCGAATGGCACGAAACTTTAAATCTAGCCTTGTAATGACAATCCCGACATACCCCTCGCTTTTCATAATTTTCTCGACATCGTGCATTTTCTCGCTAATTTATCTGTCCCGTTTCACACAGAAAATTTCAGTTTTCTATTTTCGCTCCGATTTCAGCACAGGTCATTTTTGACCTATACTTTACTTCTCTAAGTCCAATAAAAAGTAGTGTCTCACACTATTTTTATTTTTATTTATTTTTAAACTGAGAATCCCGTATACTACATCTCACCGCAACTTCATAATTTTCGGAAGTTCGGTATCTTACATTCTCCCCTCCTTAAAAGGAGTTTCGTCCCCGAAACTAACTCACTTCAACCCAATTTTTACTCTAACTCGATTTATCGAGCAATCGGGGATTCCAATGCACTTTTCCATCTCGGAGTGGCCTTTTACTCCTCGGACTCGTCCAAAGGCCTACTACGAAAGTTGTGAGATCGATTCACTCACACCACCAAGCAAAACACCGAAAGTGCATTAACATTCCCGCGAGGCTCTGTGGTAGCGCAAGTCAATACGCAACGACCCTACACGCCCCAGTACCACTCGCAGACAGATACACCAAGGCCGAACCGCTTCCTGTGAGACCGGAACTACCCGCTATTCTCGTAGTGTGGATCTAGTAGGAATGCGTCAACTAGTTGGACGAGCCACCACCACTACACAATGCACACGGGTAGACCTTCTCGAATTACTCGAGCGTCCACAAAGTGGCGCTTTACCACTCTGGCTATCCAAGAGTCTGATACAACTCTTCCCCGCATTCATCCTTCGTTCAGGGAATACACTCTGATTCGATCACCGGCATTGCTTAGAAGCAATATCACTAGTGCATCGACCCATGGCGAGTGCTACAACCACAACCGAATCTTGCTCTACTACATGATGGCGCACGTCAGCACATCTCAACTCTCACTCCACTTGAGAGCACTATCCTTAAGCTCCAACTCACCTGAGAGCATCAACTCCAACTCTCTCACGTGGCTTCCATATTCAAGTGTCTGCTAGAGACCACTTTACTTTCTTCTTCAGTTGCCACGGCCAATACCCAATTGCTCTCACAACGAGCCCGCACGAACGCTCCGTTCATAATCCAAGCCAAACTCATTAATAGAGTTACCGGCCGCACCAATCCTCAGTTTCCATAGGTGAGCCAAAGGCCACCAACTCTACGTAGGTCTACCGCCTAAACCCGTCTCAACTACGCCTAGCGTCTGCCACCGGCGTAGACCCAATCATCACTTCCTGGCGAAATTCTCATTTAGGAATTCGCACAACCTCCAACCAGGAGTAAACAAGACCCCAAACCACTATAGATCCTCGGGTTGGGTCAGTGTACACCGGTGTAACCTCAATCTCATGATCCAACACGTGGCATTCGTTCCCCGGGTCTAAGTCGACTACCGTCCCGACCAAAACTCGCCCTACCCGTAGGTACCGGCCATTGTTTCTAATACCGATCGCGCCGCCCAATGGGCCCAGGCTCCACAGTCCACAAATGGTCTAGGCACGGGTCGTCCCCAAGCACTACCCGCCAACGTCGTCCTATACGACATGCTCTACAGAGCTACACACTCTATCGGCTCCTAAGCACCAAATGCGAGCCACCAGCACTACGAGTAATCCATGGCCCGCTTCGCACTCAGCAATACTAAAGTGCTACTGCGAACTCACTATCACGGCTGAATCGAAACCGCACTCCATGAGTACCTGTACTCGGGCGCTCTACGCCAAGTCTTGGCTTTGGGCAAGATTGCCCCCGTGCACTCTCTACTAAGCACCTTTTCTGACCCCACATTGAGGTACCACTAGGCCCACAGGCCAAATTTGGCGCTAACCAACTATTTCCGCAATAGTGGTTCGAACTACGTCAAGCATTAGCCACTTTGCCTATGCACGCCGACTACACGAACACTACCCACCTACCTCAAGTTGAGGTATCGCTAGGCCTCACATGCCCGTACTCGACAACTAACCGATTACACTCTCAACAGTGGCTCTACTTCCACCGTTCGGTCCATCGAAACCACATCCGAAACACTCGGATTGCTCGGGTATCCACAAGTATCTCGGCTCAACTCTCGCAATCCACGACTCATTGCCTGAGAGTCGCCGCACCATTTCGTCTCTACCACGAGTCTCATCTCTCGTCCAAGAGTCACTACTAGCCACTTGCTAGTGCCACTTGACTCTCTACCTGCTCCAGCAGGTGCCACGCTTTCCTCAATGCAAGCATGCCCGGGTGTCTCCACTTACCCGTCACTGGGTCCCTACTATAATGATGTATCAATAGTAGCAACAGACCACTTAATGAATGCATGCAATGCATCGACTTACAACTATGCAAAAGCATACGCTTGCCCTAGCGAAATCATACTTGTTAGGTCCTCACCAGCAGGTTATTCAACCTAAGTCGCACATCCATACCCACCTGGCGCTCACCGTGAACCCTCCGGTTACTTGACCATCTCATCTCGCTCTCCAGACTGTGTCAAAGGCTGCACATCCACAAGTTGTCCCAGAGAGGAGAAGGTCGTCACCAACGTTAAGGTTTAGTCATCTCAAACCATTCTGGAGTCTGAATAGCAAAACTCTAGATGTATGCCATTAGCAAGCTCGAGAGCTTAACTCTAAAAGCTTCTCCACTGGAGGAAGAAAGTAAAGACCTTAGTCCTCCAATCCTCTCCTGAAGCTTTCTTTCTACACTATCGGGGAATTGGGTAGAGAATATCAATCCCCGAAACTCATCCCAAGTCACAAAAGGGATACTAGGCGATCAAATCCACTTGATGCCTTTCCACCACACCCTCGCCAATTGTTACTGGTAACGTGCGGCTAGGTGTACCTTGTCCCGCTACACCGCGGATAGATCCTCAAAGAGAGTCTCCATGGAGTCAATCCAACACTCCACGATACACGGATCCGTATCCTCTTGGCGCCTGACAGCCTCTTGCTGTCGTTGCACCAACTCGGCTCGTTGCCTCATCACTTCTACGAGTGTGGCCAACCGTTAGCGAAGTTCCAAGTCTCCGCTCGCACACCGAAATGCTCAGGGACATCACTTGTCCCCTCCCGCGCCGATCTAAACAAAGATCGCCTACGCGGTGCCATCGTCCCTCGAACCGCGACAACACGATCAGTCTCGACCCTCTAGGTCAAGCACGCAACAACTGACATCGACTTGTCTCAAATCAGGCGAAAGTCATGCAAGAGCGTTTATTCTCATCCCTCGGTTTCATGTTGTCGTACGCCCAACATGAACACACTCTGAGAATTGAGAACCACATCTTGAGTCTACCTCTAACATCCATTTTAGAGGTTTCAATACTTAACCCAATCGATTCAACTTCCGCCACCGTAATAGGTTCACGTTCCACTCACGCACCTATTGCCTTAAGGTTAACAGTCCTAGGGTCTCCTAGGTCAATCCTAGACTCTCTCTTTACTTGCTCTTAGATTGCTCTGATACCACAGCTGTCACGCCCCACGCCCCGAAAACCCGCTACCGATTTGGTCCGGTTCGAGCGCGGCGGACGGACGCCGGACGGACGGCACCTCCCCCGTCCGCCCAAGGCTCGCCAACAGATTGTGTACAAGAATTCACCCAGGAAAACTAAATTCTAAACATACACAATCAACGAGGGGCACAAACAGTGCCAACAACTAGAGCAAGTAATCCACAAGATATACAAGTGAAATAAAGAGAGAATACTTAGCTATTACATCCATTGGCTTTCATTATAATTTACAACTTTCTCAAAATGAATGCAAGTTTCATTCCTCCAAAAATACATTAGTCTTCCAAAACATAAAACATCAAGATACAGAAGGGTATAATCTAATGCATAAAAGGAAAGCTACTAATGTAACTACCACGATCCTCACTGATCGGGGGCGACGCCCTTGCCGCGGTCCTCGCCCGATGAACCTGCGCCAAACACTGGAGATAGAGTGGGGTGAGAACTAACTTCCTTAGTTCCCAGTGGGCTCGGCCACCGACTCCACCGATCTCCCCACTAGGTCCAAGTGGGCACAAGTAACAACTACTAGATATGTAGATAAATATCTGAAAGCTGTAAATTGCATAATAGGAATTCTATGCTACCATGCCCATAATCTTTCGAAATGTATGCATGCATCATATAGTAAGGATTACTAACATGCTAACAAGTTCTTTCCCATGTTCAACGTTAATTGTTCAATGACAACGTTCACATTCTTTTACCCAATCATTGGTGAATCCCTTGGGTTCACCCTCGACTCACACAAAATCCCGTTCTTGGGTAGGAGGCTCCATGTGCACTCAAACCCGGGATCGTCTGTGGACCGCCATGTGGTCCCGATCGCGCGACACTCCGGAGTACTCGACGACATGAATGGCTATACCATCCCAAAACAGACCGTGAGCTTGATCTATCCTCTCCACGTGAGGATACCCTACGAACTAGGGCCAACATTACACATGTGCTTAGCTTTACTAAGTTCATCGTTCACAAGGCATTCTTTCTAGGGAATCTACTATCCCTAAGTCCAAAGACCTCTAGTGTCAATACACTACTTTAATGCCACTGCCTTGTTCTTTACATTAGATGCAACTCGATCTATGTCATTACATAACCCTCAAGTTCATCTCTTTCTTTAGCACTACTAGAATCAATGTCCGCACCCAATCCTCACCTATCCATTCACCTAGCATTCCAAGTACACTAGGTCGCATTAGAAAGCATAAAGAATAGTCTAACATGAAATTCTACAATGCTATATGCAAGAGATGAGATTTATATAATTCTAAGACATAGAAGGGAGCCCGAAGGCTTCGGTAAGGCACCCCCCACCTTTAAGTCGCTTTCAATCGCTACTTTGACTCCTCGGGTCTATTTACAACTTCGAGCCTTCGTTTTGCTCGGATCTCTCAAACCGCTCGTCGGATCGACGAACCGTCGCCTCCAACGCGTTTAGACACCTAACAATATGTTAGATACGTGATCAAATTAGATCAATACCCAATATTTTCAAAAAAACCCCTTTTTGAACCCTAGCATGACATTAATCTCCAATAATCCATAATTAAATGGAGCAACATGCTAGTAACGCTCTAGAAGTTATTAGAATGCTAAATATTAAGGATTTAATCAAATCCTAAGCATTTTACCCAATTTGTGAACGCGAGACGGAAAATACACCGCTCAAACGGGCGCTCGAAAGCTCGATCCGTCGCTTCCAACGCGTTCACGAGATCGCTATCTGCCAACGCCGCGAATTTGGGAGAAAACGGTCAAGAGATTTGAGAGCTATTTAGAGAGAGAAAGAGAGCATTTTCTCTCTCCTCTCCATGTGTGTGGTGTGCGGGTGTGTGGAGTGGGCTGCACGAAGAGGAGAAGCTAGTTGCTTCTTTAATAAGCAACCTCCAAAACACTATTCACACACTATTCACTCCCAACTTTCAGCTGAAGCTTCGATATTTTTGCCTGCCCTTCGGAATGTCCGATTGAGCTCAAATTTGACAGTTATGTTCGTTTTTACATAACTTAACAGAAGAAATTTAAATCTTTCAGTTTCGACCCCATTTGGTCACTAAAAGTTGTACCGAACTGTAATCGCTATCAGATAGCATTCGGATTTTATTTCTCATCTTCCGGGTGTCAGAATGGCACGAAACTTTAAATCTAGCCTTGTAATGACAATCCTGACATACCCTCGCTTTTCATAATTTTCTCGACATCGTGCATTTTCTCGCTAATTTATCTCGTCCCGTTTCACACGTAAAATTTCGCCTTTCTATTTTCGCTCCGATTTCAGCACAGGTCATTTTTGACCTATACTTTACTTCTCTAAGTCCAATAAAAAGTAGTGTCTCACACTATTTTTATTTTTATTTATTTTTAAACTGAGAATCCCGTATACTACATCTCACCGCAACTTCATAATTTTCGGAAGTTCGGTATCTTACATGTTCCTCCCCTTCACAAAGGCCGATTGTGATGGGGAGATCAAGACATCCAAGACCGCTACTAGCCGATTGGCTCGAACCTTCGAAACAATCTTCTCGGATACCGTTAATCAAAGCTAATGGGTCAAGTCGTTTGCTCTCTCCGCCCCGACCTTCTTAGGGATCAAGCAAACTAAGCTATAGTCAATGGGGGCCGTGGACAGTCTCCCCTCATACATCACTTCGAAAATGTTGAAAATATCATCCTTAACAGTCCCCCCGAATGATTGGTAAAATTTCAGTGAAACCCCGTCCGACCCGGGCTTTATCACTCCATAATTGGAAGACGGCCTGCTTAATCTCGTCCATGGCAAAACTTTCACTTAGCCTCCTAAGCTTATCATCCACCCCCTGCCCTTGCGTGAAGAGGCCGCTCCAGTCCCCAAACGATTCTCGGGGGCATAGGCATTCGGCTTGAAGAGCTCCTTAAACTTACGAAAGAAATAGGCCTTTTTCTCCTCTTCCGCTTGATAAATTCTCGCCGTCTTCAACGACCACACCGATACAATTGTCTCTTCGCCTTCCGTTGGCTATACTGTGGAAGTACTGTGTGTTCCGATCCCCTTCCCGTAGCCAGTGTTGTTTAGCCCTCGTCCGCCACAAAGAAGCTTCGTCGTCCAGAATTCTTCCTAGTCTTGCTTTCAGGTCTTCTCTTACCTGTCTTCTTGTCTCGTCTAAAGTGCCTTGTTCTTCTGCTAGGTCGATCTCGCGAATCTGAGTCATCAGCTCCTCTTTCATCCCTCTTATGCTATAGAACTCTAGTCTACACCATTCCTTGATCCTTTGCCGGCAGTGTCTTAGTTTCGCTGTGAAGGTGAGCACTGCTGTCTTCTCAGGTCCCCGTTCCTTCCACCAGTTTGGTACTTGGTTGATAAATCCCTGGTGGTTCATCCAAGCTTCCTCGAATCTAAACAATTTTTCCTTCCTTCTGATAGTTTTCTCGGTCGATAAGAGAATGGGGCAATGATCGGAAGTGACCCGGGGTAGCGCTTCCGCTCTGGTCAACGGGAAATCCAGGTCCCACTCCGTTGAGACTAAGAACCGATCCAGTCTTGCTAGCGTCGGATCTTTCTGCATGTTCGACCACGTGAATGCTTGGTTCCGCAGGGGTATGTCGATTACCGCTAGTTCTCTAATAAGCTCGTTGAAACAGTCAGTAGCTCTCGTACTCCAAGTCTTCCCTTTTCGCTCTTCTTGCCGCCTTGTACTGTTGAAGTCTCCACAAATGACCCATCCTCCTTCACAAAGAAGATTTGAGTCGCGCGCTGGCCCAAGTAGAACTCCTCTTTACCGTCCCAAGTTGCCGCCCGTACACATTAGTCACATAGAAGGAGTTGCCCGACACCGTACGAGACAAGCGAACAAAGGTGATCGAAAATTTTCTTACAATAACATCGTGACAAGTGAACGCACGAGAACTCCAACACGTAATGAGACCCCCGGAAGCACCGTCCGATTCCACAAAGACGCATTTGTTCAAAAAGGGGCCGGCCACACTACGCAAAAAGGACCCCGACACACGATTCACTTTGGACTCTTGGAGACACACCACCCCCAAGCTATACCTAGAGACAACCGCCCTAACGGCGTTACGCTTAGAGAGGCTATTCAGCCCCCTTACATTCCAACTACACACACACAACATGAAGACACACTAGACACCCCTACACCACAAAAACCCCAAAAACCAGGACAACCCAACCACCCTACACACAGGCAGCTCCGGACTCGACGAAGCTCTCAGCCTCCGCCACCTCCAGAATGACACCACAGGCCCGGCTCTTACGCAAAATCCTCCTAACAGCGCGATCAGGCGTCTCACTTTTCTCGCCTTCCCTCAGAATAGCCTTCCTCGACATAGCTTTAGACAGAGCGTTGCTCCCGAGAGTTCCGTTAAGGCGTTTGTCAGCCGACGGCGCTGGGCTCACTCGCAGATCGATCCGGAGAAGGTCCGAGAAGTCCCCGAAACCACGGCGCCAGCTCTGCAGATGGCAGTTCTAAGTCGTCGCCGATCGCCAATCCCTGTTCAACCGCCTCCGAAACCATCACTGACGGGGGCGGCTCTGAGTCGTCGCCGCTCACCCCCCCTGTTCCACTAGCCGGTCCGTCGTCGTCGGCCGCAGCAGCTCCCAGCGTATACCCGAGAGTGGGTCCCGCAACCAATCCAAAGTGGGAACCCATCAGGTCTTCCAAACGAGCGGCTTCAACAGAGCTTCTCCCTGACCCCACCGCGTGCCAAGTGCTAACCGCACCACAGGAAAGAAAAAAGTAGCCCAGCCCACCAGCCCCGTGCTGGAGCTCCACCAATCCCACGACCTCCGATCCAGGGAAAAAGGCTCGAAGGCCCGGCCCACGAGCCCCCACATGAACTGTAACCAAGCCCAAAGAAGGCTCCAGCAGAAAAGGAGAAGTCGAACCGTCGAAAACGGGCCTCGTGACTCGGCCCAGGGCTGCCGCAGACTCGCAAGTCGAGCCTTGGGGGCTGTGGGGCACCCCAGTCGAGACTACGTCAGAGCGGGTACGAGAAAAAAAGCCTCTGAAGCCCTTAACCACCAAAGTCGATGGTGACTTCTCCAGAGGAGGGGTCTCCGACAAAGAGGAATGAGACAGAATAGAAAGAGACCTAGAAGAGGGAAAAGCAGAAAGGACCTTCGCCTTACTCCCACTAGACCTCCGAGCCACCTCGGAAAATCTTGGGAAGCCCGCTGCTCCTTGCATGCCTCGGACCGAGAGCCCCCGATGCCTCGAGCCCGAGGCAGCTACGACTCTGTGCTACCCAGGCGAGCCGACCATCCGCCGGTCGGCCCTGCACCACCGGCCGCCCGACCGCCGCGCAGACGGTGGGTTGGATGCGAAGGGTAACCTTAGGGACTTAGATTTGCACCACCCCCTGCGCGTGGACGTAACAGGCTCGGCTTCCTCCACCTCCCCCGCGTCGTCCTCCATTTCCTCGTCCGGGTGGTCATTTCCTCCGATGTCCGGATGCGCCTGTTGCTGTTGTTGTTCCCCCATCGGCGCTCCAGCATCCTCCTGATCATTCCTTGGAGGCGCCGGCGGAGCTGGAGCTCCCGCTACCTCTACCCGTTCCCAGCTCTCCAAGTGTACCATCACCGGGAAAAGTTCGTCGCCAATGATGACAGACAGATTCTGAGGGACATCGCCGATGGAGTCAAGGCTGATTTGACACCGGTAAGCACGGAGATCCGTCATTGCCTTGGTCACAGCGTCCGCCCTAATGAACCGGCCGAACCCACTGACTAGTGCCGCCACGCGCGCCACCGCCCATATCTCGAATGGGAGATTTATAAGCCGAATCCATGCTCGGAAACGAACGAGATGAGGACGAGCGTAGCGATACTGACCCCATGGGTAACACCGTAGCCAGAAGTTGTTGAAGGTGAGAATTTGCCTCCTGATCAGGACCGCGGCCGGGGCCCACTCCGGTAGGAATATTGCGTACTCCCTTTCCCTGCATCGCGCTACGGCAAAGTCGTCCGTGTACCCACCGAATCGGCTTGCCAAGGCACCCTTGATGGCGGAAATGGGATCCGGTCCAAGATTAGCCGGCTGGATGACGTCCGCGAGTAAGGCGTTGCGTCTCATTTCCACTCGCCGCAGGTATTCTTCCGTGTACGGCACGTACACCTTCGGGACTGGAGCGCGCGCTCTACGATGGATGTCCCGATTCATGTCGACGTAGCTGCTCACCGGATGTCCCCTGCAGTTGCGAGCCCTGTGTCCCGTTCGCCAGCACTTGAAGCAACGGACCGGGTCTCGGCACTCCGCAACTGGGTGATCACTTGCGAGACACCGGAAGCACCTCCTCCTCTGTTTACGAAACGGGGATGCCCTTGGGCTAGCAGGAGGAGGTTTAGTGGAGGCTTGACGAGGATTAGCGTGGAACGGGACGACGGAGTTCTTAGCAGCGCCTCCTTATAAGAGCCTGAGTCCACCTTGGGGTAGTAAATGCTTCCACCTTCCCCCCTGGGTCTAGCGATTCCGGGCGTATCCCGTTGCAACCCCGAATGATGATCAGCATTAAACGTCGCCTCTTCCCCTCGGGAAGCACCTTTGCCGCAAGCAGGTAAGGTCGGCCTCCCCTTCCCTGGTCCTACCGTCGAAGCCCGAGGCAAACCCGAATGGTGAACACCATTAAACCCTGGCTTTTTCTCTTGGGGTTCTCCTTTGCCGGGCTCATGAAAGACTAACCTTTCCTTATCTGTCGAGCCCGAGTCAAGCCCAAGTGGTGTTCATCATTAAACTCCCCTTCTTCCCTGGGGATCGCCTCTACCCAAAGCGGTAAAGCCAACTCATCAACGATGCCCATTGATGAGCGTCACTAACACGCCACCCACCTCGTCCGCCCAGGCAACTCTCTTCACGGTCTTCTTCTTCTTCCTCCTTAACTTCTCCTGCCAACTCTCCTCCCTTCGTACACCACTGCTCTCACTTCTCCCACTCTCCCTGCTCTCTCTTCTCCCACTCTCCTTCCTTCGTACACCACAGCTCTCTCTTCTCCCACTCTCCCTGCTCTCTCTTCTCCCACTCTCCATCTCAAAATTCTTATTCATTAGTTACAATAAAAAGCTTGTCACAAACGATATCAATCATAGAGAAATAAGCGTTCCTCCAAGCATTATTGAGTAACAAAACACCAAAAAAAAATGCAAAACCCGATAGATATCCCGACAACGCTAAAGTATATCCATAGCCACTCAAACTTATCTTTAGGCCCTTCATTATCCTTATAATTTATTTCATTTGAGGAACAATTTCTCGTACTTGGTGGCCCGCAGAGATATGGATTGCCGATGTAAATGGATGGATCGTCAAGGGTCTGCAACTGATTTCCTGTTGGAATTACTCCCGAGAGATTATTGTATGACAAATTTAAGTGGCTCAGAGAAGTCAATGCCGAGAGACTTTGCGGAATATTACCCGAGAGCTTATTCAGTGCAAGGTCTAGCGATTCTAACGATTGCATTTTGCCGATTTTTTCTGGAATATGTCCAATCAAATTATTTCTCGATAAGTTCAAATATTGTTGTGTCCGCAGATCAGTAATCTCATCAGGGATCTCTCCACTTAGATTATTATTGGAAAGGTCTATGCTTTCAAATAGATAGAGTATCTTCCAAATTGTAAGTTCCTCTCCTTAATATCCAACGATATACTAACTGAATACCATACACCGATATTATTAATTCTATCTGCTTCGCTTCTTTTAAAGCTTTCCAGCTGAAATTACCGAAGGATCGAGGTAATGGTCCTGATAAGTTATTGCTAGAAAGATCCAAAACTTGGAGAGAGCCAAGTTGTGCAATTTGCTCCGGAATGCCGCCAGAAAACATATTTGAACATAACTGAAGAACCATAAGAAGAGTTAAACTTTCCCCAATCCAAAATGGTATTGTTCCAGAAAACTTATTATATCCGAGATCAAGGATAACCAAACCTGTGCAATTTTGCAACGAAGGAAATTCTCCAGAGAAACCATTACTATTAAATTTTAGCAGCGAAATATATTTCGAAGAGCAAAGGGAGTCAGGGATCCTCCCAACAAGATTATTTGTTGACACATCTATAACAGAAAGGTACTCTTGTGACTTCCCGATACATTCGGGAATTTCGCCTGAAAAGTTGTTGTTTGATAGATCGAGAACTCCCAGAAAAGTTGATTCACATAGAGCATGATATATGACCACCAATGTAATTATTGGACAAGAATAAGAATTCCATCTGTGGCAATACAATGTTTGGAAGTACTCCAGTGAAAAAATTATTGGAGAGATCGATGATTTGAAGATTAAGTGGCAGAGATGGTAGCGGGCCTCCAAATTGATTTGAGCTCAAATTCAAGTAATATAGCATGGTAGAGCCCGTTAATAATGGCAATCTCCCCTTGATTTGGTTTTCGGAAAGATCTAAATAAAAGATAAAATGAGACATATTCCCAAACCAGCTAGGAAGAGTATCTGCAATCATGTTTCTCGACAAATCCAGCCATTCAAGTTGCGATTGACTTTTGAGCCATGCTGGAAAATTGGGACCCAGTTGGCAAGAGGCTAGTACAGTATATTTAAGTTGGAAAGGAGGAACCCAATCGTCACGAACTCGCACAATAAGAGAGTTGAATGATAGGTCTAAGTATTGTATTTTTCTTAGGTAGGAAAGTTCGACATCAGATATGATACCCTCCAATGAATTATTATATAGATACAGAGAAATTAAATTTGGAAGTTTCCAACCTCTTGCAGGAATTGAACCACTGAGCAGGTTTGAGCCGAGATCTATGTTTGTGAGGCTATTCATTTGTTCGAGCCATCCTGATAAATTCCCTCTGAAGCTATTGTCACTGAGATATAAAGTCTGTAAATTGTTGCGCACACATTGAGGCATTTTCTCCATCCATTCCATGATTTCTCCCCCAATACTGAAACTTGACAAATCTAGTGAGCGCAAGTTGCATAAATATTTTAATGCCTTTGGATCCATACCCTTAAAATTATTATATCCTAAGAAGAGATCACTAAGAGTGCTCAAACGTAGAAACTCATCAGAAATAACGCCATGAAACTCATTGGATCTTAAGTCAAAATAATTGATGCTTGTAAGATTCCGCAGCCATGTGGGTAAAGTGGAGTTTATGAAATTACCTCTAAGATCAAGCACCTTGAGAGTTGTAAGGTTGAAATGAGACAGAGATGTAGAAATGCCAGGAAGTGAACAATCAGCCAAATGTAGCACTTTCAATGAAGAAAGCATATTTACAGCATGCAACCAATCTGTAGAAGTATTCAGATTCACATAGCTCAAATCAAGATATTTTAAGGAAGATAAACGAGTGAGTCACAATCTGTAAGCTAGTCTAAGAGTGCTGGCGGAGAAAGTGGAGTCAAATCCTAAATCAAGATAGCGAAGCTTGGAGAGATTTCCAAGTTGTGGGGGTACTATTGTTCCACCAAAATTTAAATAAGAGAGGTTGAGATATCTCAAACTTTTGAATGAACCCAAGTATGGTGGGATGCTAGTTTCGCTGAAATTGTTCATGCTGAGATCTAAGTGCTCTAAATTGCTTAAAAGAAGTAAAGATGGATTGATCTCACCGCTCAAACATAACCATTCCTCAGAAAATATATCACACGAGCCTCGAAGGTTGAGTTTCACAACATGACCTGTGGTATTGCTGCAGACGACTCCCCTCCATTTACAACAATTTTCTCCTTCCCACGAAGACAATAAATTCAGAGGATCAACCAAGCCGGACTTAAACGTGAGGAGTGCGTTCCTCTCTACCTCCATGCAACCACTCGCCACAACGGCGTCGATGGTTAAAATCCGCAGCAAGGAGGAAAGCATAAGAGTAGCCATGACGCAGGTTGAGAAAGTACACAACATCATAATATATAAGAGAATTGATATGGAGTATTCTATGGAGAAGGCCACCCCCATTTGAGCCATATATATATAGTACATGTTACATACATGGTTAAGCTATAGGAATTCACATCAAAGGTTCAATTATATTGTATGGAGTCATAATTCTCCTATAGGTCCTACAAGGAAAATTAAGCTACAGTTGTGTGATTTTCATGATCATGCAAATTAATGGCCTGATTAGGATTGCATTGAGCTTTGACTTAAAACTTAATTTTGCTAGAAGCTAATTTTTTAGATTAATTAAAAACTGATTCTGAATAATGTAGTAGATCTTAATTATTACGAATATACATATATAGAGTATTAATTTGGGCTACGAAATACCAAAAACTACTGTTGTATATATTTAAAAGTGATTCATAACACATTTGGTAATTATAAATTAAAATGTTAGTTTTAAATCACCAAATGACACAAAGTTTTAAATGTCAAATATTTAACTTAATTTATATAATTTGTTTTAACTAAAATTGTAAGTATATGAGTTTAATAGGGATAGTGCATGATTGAGAGATCGATCTTGTTAAAATATTAAATATATGGTAAAAGCAGAAAAAAAAGAAAAGAAAAGAAAGTAAGTAATCAAATAAAAACTATGGACCTACCTAAACCATAGAGCATTTTGAGATTTATACCTAAGGTTTTAAATTTTTTTATTTTAGTATCTAATTTTATATTTTTAATGATTTCGACAAAAAATATATTAGAGTTTAGTACTCCACAGTAAAAGATTAGAAAATATTCCAAAAAGCTGAGAATATTCTGTTAAATTACAAAACTTTTCATCAGAAGATATCAAAGTTATTATTAGATTTCATAGTATAAATTTAACTAAAATAGATTTTAAAATTAGATAGTTAAACAAAAACTTTCAAAGTTAAGGTATTATCATCTCAAAATAAGAATGTCCTTAATTTCTATTTGCTAAATGGTGATTATAGCAGTACATTTTGATGGAATTACAAATAAATTTGATAAAATACTTAATTTATTTGACTAAAAATTAATATAAAAAAACTAAAATTTGCAGAAGTGTTGAATAATAATAATAATAATAATAATAATAATAATAATAATAAAACTAAGGGAGTAAATGGCGAATATATATATATATAGTTGAGGAGCCCTTCATACATTTTTATCCTTATTAATAGAACTCATCTAATCTTTAAGAGTAGTATGCTTAAATTAATTGTAAAGTTTAAAAATAATTTTGTCATTTTAGAAATATTGTTAGATTTTCGTAAACGTGCAAAATCCGCTAGCTTTTACGCAAATTTAATAGAGAGCAGTAGCTTCTGCGCGTAAAATAAACACAATTTTAATTCATTCAAAATGCATCACAAAATCCCTTTTTAATTTGCATACACACATAATTTTTGTGTGACCAAGAGAACATTAATAGAGGAGTTAAAAAAAAAAAAAAAAGTTTTTTTAAGGAAAGGTCAAAGATGGAAATTTGTATGACCAACAAATAATGATTCCAGTTGAAAAAGCCTTTTTAAGCAAGGGTCAATGATGGAAATTTGTATGACCAACAAATAATGTTCCTAGTTTTTCTTTCTCCTATTAAAATCATGATAGGGATTCATACGACCAAGAAAAGAATTTTAAAGGACCTTAAAAAAGAAAAAAAAATGGTAAATAATGTTTTTGTTTCTCAAATTATGATGTGCGTGGCATTTTGATTCTTTAAATTTTAATTTGATATCACTACAACAAAAACGGTCTATAGCGATACTTTTAAATGTAGACATAACAAAAAAGTGTTGCTAGCTAAAATTACCGACACTTTTAAAAAGTATTAATGCTATATGTGGGATCGCTAGGTATATAATGACAGTTAAAGAGTGAAGCTATAATCTAAAAGAGTGCTGCTAATTTATCAACACTTATTTGAGTATTTAGCAACTGTCGAAACTCTATCTCGTTGGCTGCGGTGACGGAGGAAGACGACAAGAAAGGCTCTTCATTTAGAATTTCAATGGATTAAGTGAATAAAGAAAAGAAGATGGTAATTGATTTTTTTTTTTCTTTTCTGTTTGTAATCGGGCCAAATGGACTGGGTGTGGTGGGTTGAGTAGGACTAATCTTTTATTTTTGGTTGGATTGTGCTTTATATTTAGGTATTAGTAGCTGTTTTTTTTTTTTTATGTTTTAGCATAAATGAGACACTTACTCAAAAGTGTCCCAAACGTGTGTCCCTATACCATAATTCTGTTGTAGTGTATTTTTTAACTCGAGCTATATTAATTATTAAAGTTAAGACTCACAACCTAATTTAACTAATTAAATATTGACCGTATCACCGATATAGAAGTGATATGACATCTTAATTATTATTCTGTCATTATTAATATTCCATCAATTAAATTGAGTATAGGACTAATAAATTGCAACAACTAAGAGAGTTTAAGACTACAACAAAAACTCTATAACGACACTTTTAAATATTTGCACATGTCAAAAAAAATATTGCTAATTAAATTACCGACACTTTTAAAATCTGTTGCTATATGTGGATTTGCTATGTATATAGTGACCGTTAAAGAGTGCCGCTATAACATAAAAAAGTGCTACTAATGTACCAACACTTATTTAAGCATTTAGCAATCGCCGAAACTATATCTCGTTGGTTGCGGTGGCGAAGGAGAACGACAAGAAATGGATCTTTGTCTAAAATTTCAGTGGCTTGATTGAGTGAAGGAGAAGGAGAGATGGTAATCGATTGTTTTTTTTTCTTTTCTATTTGTAATCGGACCAAATGGGCTGGGTGAGATGGGTTTAGTAGAGTAATTTTTTATTTTTAGTTGGATTGGGCTTTATATTTAAATATTAGTAAATATTTTTTAGCATAAATGAGACGCACTTATACAAAAGTGTCACAAACATTCCCATAATCTAATCATGTTGTAGTGTTTGAACAAGAAATTAGAATAAATTAAAGTTTAATAATCAAACTCCCATGTCTTATAGTTTGCTGACCAAAAATACAATTTAGCATTTTTTTAAGGCACTTTCTAAACATTATTTTCCTGGTCATATGAATCCTTATCATGATTTTAATAGGAGAGAGAAAAAAAACTAGAAACATTATTTTTTAGTTATATAAATTCCTATCATTGACTCTTCCTTAATAAATGATAGGTATTTAAGCGATGAAAACGGATCAAATACGGTCAGATATGAAGCGATATTTGCATCCATAACTTTTTTCGAAAATAAATTAAGATGTGTATATATTTCGAATGTTAAATTTTAATTTGTTATTATATCCTCTAAAAACGAATTCAGATACGATCAAATATTTCATAGGATTCGAATATGGATCTGATTTGTATTTGGGTGTTATTTTAATCAGAATCAATGCATTATTATTTTTTGGTTTAGAAAAATTTAATTGTCGAAAAAAATTATTTAAAATAGAATTTACAATACAAAATGTGAAATTAAATTACGCACTCAGAATATAAAAACTAATTTAAATATTTGTGAATTGTGAACTGCATCATGCGCTTTGTCATTTGCCTACAAAATTAATTAATAACATACATATTTACTCTCGGATATCAGTACCCGTTTTTGACTTTTTTGGATATTCGGACAATCTTGAATTCTTTGAAACAATATTTGTATTCGTATACGACCGGATCCGAATATTTTCCATTTGAACATAGATAAAAATCGAATATAGATATGGATATGGCCGGATATTATTTGATCTATTTTCACCGGTCACTATTCACTGCTAGTGTTTTTCACTCTTCTATTTGTCTCTCTTGATCGCACAAATTCCAACACGGGGAAGAAAAAAAGGGCATACTGCACTGCTAGTCCCTATAAAATGACAGAAGGCGAAGGACTGCACTACTAGCCTTTCAATTTTTAAGTTCGAGTTTCGAGACTCTGAACTTTCAACTACGTTTCAATTTCAACTCTGAACTTTCACCGACATTTTGTTTCAAGCCTTTTTCTGAGAATAAAATCTTATTGTTTGTACCTATAGACGTCACGAACACGGACAAGGACACAAATATGATACGGATATAGACACGAAGTATGAAATACGGCACGACTTGAACACGATGACTAGACAAGTCCAAAAAAATTAAGACATACACGAGATGAATGCCACTATTGTTAATATAATAATATATATATATATATTTATTATATATAAAATATTAACTTTGTTAAAATATTATTATATTTCTCAGACGAATAAGAAGTTAATAGAATTCTTATTAGTAGTTCATATATTCTTGAGGAAGGAACACAACATAAGCAAAAGCAAAAGGAGGAGAAAAAAAAGAAAAAAAGAAAAGGCTTATTTTTCTCACTTAAAAATCAAACCAAACACCAAATGCGAAAACCAAATCGGCTACAAATACTCGAATTCTGCAAGAATCAGCTCAAAAATCAATCAAACTTGTTGAGTAACTACTAATAAGATTCAATTTACCAAATAAATTAAATCCATGATTCTTGGAGCACGAAATAATAAAAACAAAGTGTGCTAGAATATCCATAGTTAAAGCACAACAGAGTAGATATTTATTAATCTTTTCACGACAAAACAAAAATAAAGGTCTCAAAGTACGTAACATCAAGGTATTAAATTCTCCGAGTTCCCTGCAAATGAAGTAAAATAATTATTGACCAAGTAACATATCAAGGTATTTTGTCATCGACCCTTATTAAAACCAAGCCCTACAATCTAATTTAACTGTCTAAATACTGACATATCGCCGATGTGGAGATGATACGGCATCTTATATTCTCCCGTCATTAATCACAATACCGTCACACACTGTCACATCGATCGCTTATACATTAGCAATGCATTAATAATTTACCTATTAAACAGGAATATGGGACTAATTAAGTTGCAACAACATATATAGAGAGTGAACGAGAAATTGCATCAAAATTAAAGTTTGATGACTAAATTAACTCTCGCATGTCCCAAGTTTGAGGACCAAAAATATAATTTAGTGTTTTTTTTTTCTTTTTTTTGAAAAAAAAAAGCACTTTCTAAAGATTATTTTTCTTATCGGCCATAGCTACTATACTATTATAAGTATTGGAGTCTTACTACTCATAAGTTGTTGTCGATGACGGAGCTTCCGAATCAACGATCCACTCCGTTAAATATGATCTAGAGTATTTGAAACTTGTAGAAAATAAATTTCGTAAATTTTCGAAATCATAATAAAGTCCATCAAGTGGGCATAAAATAAACGGTCAAAATCGAACGACGTCCTAAAAAAAGATGATAGAATCCTTCAATTCAAGATCGGGATTATTGATCTTTATCTATGTAGTGAATAGAATTTTCTATCAAAAATTCAACAAATTCCGATTTTTTTACACCGTTAAACTAGCAAGTATTCCATACCGGCCGTTAAAAATTGTCAAAATTGTGAGCTCTTGATCGTAAGGTAAATGATGTCGAAAAATTATTGGATGGTTCGAACTTGAAACGGCCGTTAAAAGCAACGTACTATGCTTCGAACTTGAAACTCCAGGTACCGGTTAGGGACGCAAATGGATCCGGGTTGGTGGAGCTCCCACCCCGATTCGCTCCTAATAGGACGGTGGGTGGGAACAAAAAATATAAAAAAAACATAACCGATCCGTCCCGAATCCGTCCATTCTGCCAAGTACTAAATAAAGCAAGAGGTAGGGGATCTTTTTTTTCTTCAATCCATTGCGATCCGTCAAAAATTCGCAAAAAATCTGCTCCCGCCCCGATCAGCCACGAATGGGATGGTAAGTGCGAGCCAAAAATAGTACCAATTAGGGATGCAAATGGATCCGGGTTGGTAGAGCTTCCGCCCTGATTCGCTCCGAATAGGGTGGTAGGTGGGAACAAAAAATATCGAAAAATATAACTCGCCCCGAGTCTGCCCCGATCCGTCAAGTAAATAGAGCAAGAGGTAAGAGACCCTTTTCTTCTTTCAATTCGTTCCGATACGTCAAAAATTAGCAAAAAAATCTGCTCTTGCCCTGATTCGCCCTGAATGGGACGGTAAGTGGGAGACAAAAATAGAATAAAAAATAACCCACTCGTCCCGCCAAGAAATGGAGCGGGAGGTGGGGTAACCCTTTTGCCCGTGGATCTGTCCTGTTGCATCCCTAATATCAATTATTAAGCCTTTTGCCACTTACGCTAGAGACGTCGATTAATAAGTTAAATAATATTAATTAGCCTTTTGCCATTTGCGCTAGGGACGTCGGTTAACGTATTAGTTATATTAATTAATTGTGTATTTTTTATTTTATCTTTTCAATTTCAACAATTTGCGCCAAATTTTAAACTAAGCTAAAGCCTCATTGACTAAGCGGGGTGGCAAAAATGTGGATCCAAATCAAATCGGGTCGGATAACCGTTAGAGATACTGTGTTAAGATATGATCCGGACCTAAATTTTAAAAAACTTCAGATATATATTTAAAATGTGTATGCTAAACAAATATTGGATCATCATCCAAACATTTTATATATTTTATATTAATATAATTTAATTTTACTATTTAAGCTAGTAGTATGAAATAGGATTGTTGACCGAATTTTCGTGTCCGGATCCGACCCGAATTTTAATGCGGACAAAATAATTTACCCGAACCCGCTCTCCGAATTGATTTGTCTTTCATTTGGATTCGATTATTTGATCGCATTAGTCAACTTTAGGGATGTAAATGGATATAGATATCCGACTTTAACCCGAATTCAAACTCGACGGATATGGATTTTATCCGAGGTAAATGGATATAGATTTGGATATGGATATTAAAAATAAAAACCGGACGGATATGGATTTGGATATGGATATTGACTGTACCTGACCCGAACCCGACCCGAACCCGAATCCAAATCCGAACCCGATCAAAAATATGATATAATATATAAAAAAAATTCAACCCTTAGATCTGAATCTAAAGGTAAAAAAAAACGTAAACTTTTGTAATCTAAACCAAAATACATATATATATATAGAATTCGGCTATGGTGCTTGTAAAAGCACCAAGCATTTCGTGCTTATGAATTTTTTATCGTTGGATCTACGATTTTGATCATTTTCATCCGTTAGATTACACTATTCCACCAACCACCCATCGTATTAATTCTATTAATAAAGACTTACACACACACAATGACTTTAGATTTTTTAAAAGCATAGGAGCTCAATTCTCTATATATATATATTAATAAAATTGGTAAATATTATTTTCGGGTTCGGGTTTTCGGGTTTAGAATCGGATTCGGGTTTTCGGATTTTTGGTCGGGTTTGGGTTTTTGGTCGGGTTCGGGTTCGGGTTCGGGTTTCGTGTTTTTGCTCGGGTTCGGGTTTGGATGTGGATTTTTAAAATCCATCGGGTTCGGGTTCGGGTTCGGATTCAGATTTCGGATTTGGTAGTCGGGTTCGGGTTCGGATTTTTAAAAATCCGACCCGAATCCGACCCGTCGACACTGCTAAATATTAAAGGGTCATTTTTATCTGATTCGTCCACATATAGTAAATTATAAATATATTTCTATAAAGTTTAATTTTTATATATTATTTCGAATTTTAATATTTTTAAATATTTTTTATAGGTAGAATTCGTTAGAAAACTTTAATTAATCATACATTAAATGCTTAACTCTGATTAATTTATAAGATAACTTAGATATTTTTGTCCATTTTATATTATATTGTTGTGGCTTTTGATGAGACATATTTGTGATGACAAAATCGACATTTCACTTAAAATATAAATAGTTTTATAACGGTAACAAATCAGAGAGACATATTTGAAAACATTAAAACTTTTGTAGAGACAATATATAAAAGTTGTACTTTTTAGAGATATATTTGCAATTCACTATATTTGCAAAAATATGAATGCATTTAGCCTAATATATATTTAAAAGTACGAAGGACATAAAAATAATTAGATAAAATTTGGACACTAAAGGCGTAATTAACCGGAACCAAATTGCCTTACGAAGAAACTGTCTACGTAGTTGCCAAATAAACGAAGTAAAATTAGAGTCCCTCAACTTTCCAGAAATTTTATTTTAGTCCTTAAACTTTTTAACTTCAATGTTTGAACACTGAATTTTCAAAAAGAATTTCACTTCTCTCTTCATCTTAGCAGCAATAATTTTTGTCTCCGATAATAAATTTGGATTTGAAGTAAATTGAACACTATAAAAAGTTAAAGGGTTTTATTGCTGAGCATATAACTTTTAGGAGCAAAATGGAACTTGCCAAAAGTTCAGGGACTAGTATTGCAATTTACTCACCCAAATTAAACAAAGCTCCAGTGATTCCAAAACCCAGCATTCATATCATCATAGCATGCTAATAGACTTAATTAGTAAATTATTAACATATTATTCCGTTTTAGAGCATCATAAAATAGTTAATGCTACTCAAATTACATTTCCCCACATCTAGCTCCTTCTCAATCTAATAAGTGTTAATGCGACAGCAACATAAAGCCTATCATACATACGATCGATCGCAGAGAAGTAAGCATTTCTTAATGATCTACGTAACAAAAGAGTGCCAAAAAAAATCCAAAATCCTATTATAAATCCTAACACCACGCAAATGTATAGCCCTAATCTTTCAAACTGGTCATGCGACTTTTTTCCCAAAAGAATAGTAGTGACATTAGTGGAGCAACTTTGCGTAGTTGGTGGCCCACAAAGATATGGATTGCCGACGTATATAGATGGATCGTCGAGAGTCTGCAGTTGATATCCTGACGGAATTTTTCCTGACAGATTATTATACGACACATTTAAGTGGCTCAGATAATTCAGTGTAGCAAGACTTTGTGGAATAGTCCCAGAAAGCTTGTTCACTGCTACATCAAGCGACTCCAATGCATGCATCTTGCCGATTTGATCTGGAATATGTCCTGTCAAATGATTCATAGATAAGTTTAGACTCTGCAGTGCTTGTAAATCTCCTATCTCATTAGGGATCTCTCCATAGAGATTATTACAGGAAAGGTCAATGGTTTCAAGTAGATAAAGAAGTTTGGAATATTTTCGTGCCTCTCCTTTCACAACTAAATATACACTGCCGGCTGAGGCATTATAGATACTGTATTGAAAAAATGGCATGTATAGAGAAAGTGGCATGTAATCTATAGGAACTCCTTTTTCCCAACTTAATTCTCCAATAGATCGGGGTATATATCCAGATAAGTTGTTGTGAGAAAGATCTAAGGCTCGTAGATATCCGAGTTGCACAATTTCCGAAGGTATGCTACCTGAAAATGTGTTTGAGCACAAGCTGAGCACCATGAGAAACGGTAAGCTTTCTCCAATCCATTTAGGTATTGTTCCAGAAAAATTATTATATCCGAGGTTAAGTTTAACTAACTGTGTACAATATTGCAAAGAAGAAGGAATTTCCCCTGACAAGCTATTATTGCTTAAATCCAATATCGCAAGAGCCCCTAGTTTGCCGAGCGAGGTAGGAACTTTTCCCGATAAAGCATTGTTCATCATATCAAGAACAAGAAGTTGATCTTGCAACATCCCTAGACACAAAGGAATTTCTCCTGATAGCTTGTTGTTTGATATATCAAGAACTTGCAGTGAAATTGACTCACATAAAGAGAGTGGCACATTGCCGCCGAAGCTATTATTTGAAAGAAGCAAATACTGTAAACTTAAGAACGTAGAGCGCATCGATCCCGTAAAAAGATTGTTGGACAAATCCACGATATTAAGAGTTTGTGGGAGAGCTGGCAATGGGCCTTCAAGTTGGTTTGAGCCCAAATTTAAATACTGTAGCATGACATGGTCCAGTGACAATGGTAATTTCCCTTTGAGTTGGTTGTTAGAGATATGTACATAAACCAAGGAGCTGGAAATATTCCAAAGCCAATTGGGAAGTGCATCAACAATTCCATTATTTGATAAGCTAAGTACTTCCAGTTGTGTCTGTCCTTGAAGCCAAGTAGGAAATTTAGGTCCCAGATTGCAAGAAGCCAAGTGAAGTGCTTTTAGCTGAAAAGGAGGAATCCAATCATGGCTAATTTGCATGTTAAAGGAGTTATATGCAAGGTCTAACCATTTTAGCCTCTGCAACTGAGAAAGTTGGACTTCTGTTATAGTGCCCTCGAAGAAATTTCTTCGGAGATATAATCTAGTTAAGTTTGTAAGCCTCCAAACCCCATGTGGGATGGTCCCATTTAGTGAATTTCCAGTGAGGTCTATTTCAGTTAGGCTAGTCATGTTCTCCAGCCAACCTGATAAATTACCGCTTAACTCGTTATTCCAACAATACAAAATTTGTAAATTTTGTTGCATGCAACTCGGCAATCTCTCTACCCATTTATTTATTTCTCCACTAAAACCAACTGCACTCAAATCCAAAGTATTTAAGCTACAAAGTTCACTAAATGGTTTTGGTGATAGGCCTTCGAAATTGTTATATCCTAAAGAAAGAACATTTAAGGACTTCAGGCAACTCAATTCATCAGGAATAAAGCCATGAAACTCATTGGAAGAAAGGTCAAGATGAGTGATGCTACTAAGATTCCATAGCCATCTAGGCAAGGTAGAGTTGATGCTGTTGCCTGCAATTTTGAGGACTCCAAGAGTTGTCATGTTGATAAATGGTAGAGAAATGGGAATTGTGGGAAGACTAGTCCCGCTCATATCAAGATATTTCAATGATGGCAGCATGTTTATTGCTTGTAACCAATATGTAGCAGAACTCATTTCAACAAAACTTATATTCAAATAATGCAAAGAAGTAAGATGGGCAAGCCACCAGAAGTTATCTACTCTGATATTATAAGCATCACAACCGATATAACTTATGTCAAGATAATGAAGGTTTGAGAGATTTCCCAGTTGAGGAGGTACAGTTCCACCGAAACAGGCCCGAGAGAGGCTAAGATACCGCAATTTTTTTAGAGAACCAAAGTACGTCGGGATGCGAATTCCATTGAAATTGTTCAAGCTGAGATCTAAGTGCTCCAAATGATTTAAGAAAAGCAAAGATGGACTAATCTTACCACCCAAAGCTGACGGCCTTTTACCATAATAAAGGTATTCAATATTGTCGTAGGAGTTTCGCAGGTTGAGCTTCAAAATGTGACCGGTTGTATTGCTGCAAACGACTCCCTTCCATGCACAGCAGTTTTGGCTTCTCCACGAGGCTAAGCGGTTGCGAGGATCAATTAGATCTGCTTTGAAAGCTAGCAGTGCATTTCTCTCGGTCTCGAAGCACCCGCTTGCCGCAAATGCTTGGTTGCCTATGAGCAAAAGCAAAAAAAAAATTGGAGAAGCCATAAATATTGTCTCACGTTTTCTTGTTCTGTTTTAAAGAAATGACAACTAACTAAGTTGGAATTAAAGGCTATGAATTGATCATCAAAACTGGAGAATATATAGTGATGGCCTTGGTGCTTGGTGTTAGTTTTATTTATTTAAATGTGATTTAAAACTTGTTTTTGGGTAGCCTGCCTTTCTTGTCAGCATGTCTGGGCCTTGCACAGGCAAGCCTTGTTTTCTCATGTGGTAGTTTAGTCCCACATTGAAAACCCATCCCCTATTGCTTTGCTTTATATACTCTTTCATTCACATTGTTATTACTTGGGAAAACATGAGAGAAGAGCTCTTGACTAAACACACGCACGCGCGCACGGCCCGAGCCCGAGCCCGAGCGAGCCGAGCCGAGCCGGCGGCGCGCGTGTGACCGGTTACTATATTTTTGTTGGACTTTTCTTTTTGTCTTTTGCTTAACCCGAACCTTACGGATTATCCCGCATTTGGTCCTTCTTGAGACCTTAACCGAATCCCTTAGGATTTGGTCCATCTCGAAGTCCAAGGGTCCAACCTCGGTATGCTGCCAAGGCATTGCGACAAGGCTTGGCCTTGTGACCGTTGGATCCTTCTCCTCTTAAATGGAGAGGTGAGGTTAGCCTTGTAGGTGTGTTCACGTAAACCCTAACCCGAGCTACTCTTCTCCTCTAATATACTTCTTCTCCTTCACTGCTGCATATTCATTACTTTGAGCTTTTGCTATTTTGCTGGATCTCTGAAAGTTGTTTGCGGTTCGTTGTTGCGCCACCCTGAAGACGTACCGACGGGGTGGACGGAGGTCGTTGTATCGCTAGGGGTGATTGCCGGTAGCCTCGTACGGGGAGGGGCAATCTTGCTTCTAGGACAGTGCATTCGCACGCCTCGACTATCACAGGCTTCATCTTAATCTCTATAGTTAATTATTTGTTCAAGGTTTTCAAAACCGAAGCTTAATAATTTTCTGTCAAATTGGTTTATAAAATTGTTTACTAAAGAGTTTAGAAAGTTAAACAACTATTTCCAACAATCTTGAAGCAAGATTCTGTTCTTTCTATTTTCTTTAGTATACTGCGCCTAATATTATTTTGCTATCCTGAATATATATATACATGCTGTAAAATCATATATATGTGCCATTAGTTCAGTGTTGCCATTATCCTGAACATAATATATGTGTCTTTGTAAGATTAATGTTATCATAATCCTGAAAATATATGCATGCTATTATCTCGCACTGATAATCAACATTGCTATATATATTTTATTTGCATAATCTTGAACATATATATGTGCTGTCAATTTCGTACTGATATTTAAAACTGATAATTAAATATTGCTGATATATAATTTTATCTGTAAGTATCTGCTTTATTATACCGTCACGTAACATAGGTTAGAAAACTTATCGTTATTTCGTATAACCTAGAACAAAGATTGTGACACTACTATAGGATTACTTGTTAACAGATTTTTGATAATGGAGGACATGTATTCGGCGAAACCGTTTACTTTCGATGGTCGAAACTTTAAGAGGTGGCAGAACCAAATGAGGTTTTGGCTCACCACACTTGGGCTTGTGTCTGCTATCTCGGATCCTGTCGAGAATAGCACTGCACCTGAAGGTGCAATTCAGACTGCGGTCAACCGACCGTATACTAGGAGCCAAGCCCAAGCCGGATCCACTCCTCCCGCTCCTGAAAATGCAACTTTACCTACACCTTCACCTGTACCACCTGTTGACCCTAACATGATCAATTATCACTGCGTGAACCGGATTCTTAGTACCCTATCTGATAAACTATATGACATCTACTGTAGCACCAAAACAGCTAGGGAACTTTGGACATCTTTAGAAAACAAGTATGGACAGGTTGATCCTACTCATAAGAGATACCAAGCTTCAGATTTGATCAAGTTTAAATTAGTGGATAGTAAATCTATGTCTGATCAGCTTCATGATTTTGAGTACATAGTTGAGCAACTTAGATCTAGTGGTGTAAATCTTGATGAGAGCTTTTTAGTAGCCACCCTTATAGATAAGTTGCCACCCTCCTGGTCTAAACATGCAAATGATCTGAACCATAATCAAAGAGAGCTTTCCCTGAATTTTGTCCTAAGATCCATTAGGATAGAAGAGTCGAACCGAGCCAAGGATAAGAAACCTAGTGAACCCACAACCCAAGCCAACCTGATAGAGAATCCTAAGATCCATTTTGGAAAGAGGCTATTAATCTTGAGATGCAGTCTATTCTACAGAATCATACTTGGGAGTTATCTGATTTACCTATAGGATGTAAGCCTGTAGGCTGTAGATGGATCTTTAAGAAAAAGTTGAGACCTGATGGTTTTGTAGAAAAGTATAAGGCTAGACTAGTAGCACAAGGGTTTGCACAGAAGCCAGGTGTAGATTATTTTGATGTGTATGCACGTGTAGCTAGAATTACCTCTATTAGAATACTGCTAGCCCTAGCTTCTGTCCATAATTTGATTGTCCATCAAATGGATGTTAAGACAGCCTTTCTAAATGGTGATTTAGATGAAGAGATCTATATGAAGCAACCTGAAGGTTTTGTAGTTTCTGGACATGAAAGTAAAGTGTGTAAATTGACTAGATCTCTATATGGACTTAAACAAGCTCCTCAGCAGTGGCACTTGAAATTTGATTCTTTAGTTGTATCAAATGGATTTCATGTGAATATGTCTGATGAATGTGTATATTCGAAGGAATATGATGGACAGATTGTGATCCTGTGTTTATATGTTGATGATATTTTAATCTTTGGTACCAATATAAATGTGATATATGATGTGAAGAAATTACTCAATGAGAACTTTGATATGAAAGATCTTGGGCAAGCAGATGTAATTCTCAATATGAAGATCATTAGAAAATCAAATGAAATTGTTATGAGTCAATCACACTATAGTGAACAATTATTGAAGAAGTTTGGATACTTTGATGTTAAACCTGTAGTGACACCTTATGATCCTAGTGTACACCTTAAGAAGAATAGAGGTGATCCAATTGGTCAGAATAGATATGCACAGATTATAGGATCTTTGGGATATCTAGTAGATTATACTAGACCTGATTTGGCTTATGCTGTAAATAGATTGAGAAGATATACCCATAATCCAAATAGGGAGCATTGGAATGCTTTAGAAAGAGTTTTGAGATATCTGAAGGGAACTGTGCCTTATAGATTACATTTCAGTGGTTTTCCTGCAGTATTAGAAGGATATAGTGATGCTAATTGGATTAGTGATACAGCTGATATAAAGTCAACTACTGGATTTGTTTTTCTCCTAGGAGGAGCAGCTGTTTCTTGGAAGTCAACCAAACAATCTTTGATTGCTAGAAGTACTATGGAATCTGAACTTATAGCATTAGATACCACTGTAAAAGAGGCTAAGTGGATTAGAGAGTTTCTTTATGATTTGCCACTGATGGAGCGACCTTTAGCACCAGTGTGTATTCATTGTGATTGTAGATCTGCAATTGATAAGTGTGCCCAAGAGAATGTGGAGACTAAGATGAATAGATTTATGAAAGTGAGACATAAGTTCATTAGACAGAATATGAAGGAGAATGTAATTGCTTTGGAATTTGTGAGATCTGCGAAGAACTTGGCTGATCAGCTCACCAAGGGATTATCTAGGTCAGTGATCCTAGAATCGTCGAGGGGGATGGGGCTTAGCCCACAATAGTAGTTACCGGCGACGGCAACCCAACCTGTTGCAGGTTCAATGGGTAGAAACAAGTCGAACAGGTAGCTGTGAGGAGCACTGTTTTTGTATCCTCATCCCTATGGCGACAGTGCTCATATCTGCAAGTGGATAGGAAGGGCATTAGCCCTGAATGGTTCCGAGACCCATGAGGCAGGGTGTGACCTTGCAGACACCCTTCTGAGGACCTACTATATGTGTGGAGTTGTGAGGCCGCAACTGTGGGAAGAGGGCGGTTCCCTAAAACACACATGAAGCGATATTAGCGCATAGCCATTATAGCGCTCACCCGCTTAGAACCTAAACGACTGTACCATGTGTGCGATTTGTGGAAATCCGATTCACCGGCCTTGGTTCAAGGCGAAGTCCACCATTGTGCCCTCGGATGTACATAGACATGCACTAAGTGAAGGTTCAAATCCGAAAGGTACCTTCGCCGAATACGTGGTATAAGAGATCCAGCATTCTTTTTGAGTTATATTTTGAGTTACTGTTTTATTTCATTTCTTTATTTGAAGTTTTAAATCATGTGGGGGATTGTTAGTTTTATTTATTTAAATGTGATTTAAAACTTGTTTTTGGCCTTTGGGCCTTCTGGGAAGCCCACTGTCTATGGGCCTTGCCTGGGAGCCCAAGCCTTGTTTTCTCATGTGGTAGTTTAGTCCCACATTGGAAACCCATCCCCTATTGCTTTGCTTTATATACTCTTTCATTCACATTGTTATTACTTGGGAAAACATGAGAGTAGAGCTCTCGACTAAACACACGCACGCGCGCACGGCACGAGCACGAGCGCGAGCCGGGCCGGCGGCGGCGCGCGCGTGTGACCGGTTACTATATTTTTGTTGGACTTTTCTTTTTGTCTTTTGCTTAACCCAAACCTTACCTGGATTATCCCAGATTTGGTCCTTCTTGAGACCTTAACCGAATCCCTTAGGATTTGGTCCATCACTGGAAGTCCAAGGGTCCAACCTCGTATGCAAGAACACAAGATTGGGACAAGGCTTGGCCTTGTGACCGTTGGATCCTTCTCCTCTTTAAATGGAGAGGGGAGGTTAGTCGTAGGTGTGTTCACGTAAACCCTAACCCGAGCTCCTCTTCTCCTCTAATATACTTCTTCTCCTTCACTACTGCATATTCATTACTTTGAGCTTTTGCTATTTTGCTGGATCTCTGAAAGTTGTTTGCGGTTCGTTATTGCGCCACCCTGAAGACGTACCGACGGGGTGGACGGAGGTCGTTGTATCGCTAGGGGTGATTGCCGGTAGCCTCGTACGGGGAGGGGCAATCTTGCTTCTAGGACAGTGCATTCGCACGCCTCGACTATCACAGGCTTCATCTTAATCTCTATAGTTAATTATTTGTTCAAGGTTTTCAAAACCGAAGCTTAATAATTTTCTGTCAAATTGGTTTATAAAATTGTTTACTAAAGAGTTTAGAAAGTTAAACAACTATTTCCAACACTTGAGACTTGCAAAAGCATTTAGACTCTTCGAAAAGCATCTATCTAATTGCTTGGCTTTCTTTGAATGAAAATTAATGGAGACATTTACTATTGCAAGAATTTGTTACCTTAATTAATATATATGGACCTACTAAATAAGCATCATGAAGTAGATATGTATTTATGGTGATGTTCCACATGTGTGGACTTTTGGGTGCGTTTGGTTTGCGTTATAGAAATTTCTTAGAATTTCTAGAGTTATATTATCCGAACACTGTATTATTTGCTAAATTTTTACCAACGTGAACCAAACGCATCCTTAAATCCTTTAGACTTTTCCAGAAAACGCCTACTTGGTTGGTTTACTTTGAATTATTACTAGGAATTTTACTATTCTATGAAATTGCCAACTTAATTAATAATGTCCTATCAAATGAGCATCATAATTAATATAACTAATCCAGAGGCAAACATAAGATTGTGGGCCTTCCTAAGAAAATGTAGTCATAGGAACCCTTTACTTTGAACACGTGAGACGAAAACACATAAGATCAAATATAATTAACACTTGGTAAGAGTACTTCTATATTATTTTCTATCGGATCTATTTGATGGGTAATATATTTTCAAAGTGATCAATTCCATACCTTCTTTTAGATGCCCAAATAAAGATTATTATATGATCTTTCTATTGCTTAGTCATATTTTACCACATTGATGCAGGCTAGGATTGTGAGTTTTCCGAAGAAAATAAAGATATTTGTTTCATTTAAATTTTAATTCTCAAGTTTAAATCCAAATCATAAATTTTAATTTGTATTTTGAACAACAAATAAGCTCTAAATTAATTTCAAGTTTAAAAATTTGAATATGAATTTTATTTGAATTACTGTATTGGTAACCGAGTTTTTCCTGCTGCCCAAACAATAAAAAATAGGGACAATTGCTTATATACCCCTGAAAAGTTTCCGACTTTTCGATTTACCCCTCTTAGAAGGCTAATATTGAAAGTACCCCTCCTACGTTCCAACCTATTTCTAATATAACCCTAGAGTTAAAATCTGTTAATTAACTCTGTTATCTCTGTAAAATTATTATTTTGCCCTTTCAAATATACCCTTCCACTATCATTGTCTTTCTTAAAGTCAGGGGCACAAAAAGTATTTTGACTTTTGAACTTTTCCAATATACCCCTCTACAGTCACCAACCTTTCTTATTTGCCCTTAAGTAAAGGAAAAAATTGGCATTTTAATTTTTTATAACTGTGGTAGATATTTAACTCACGTTTAATCCAGATTAACTTAACAGGAGAAAACTGCGGGGGTATTTTGCAATAACAGTGGAACATATGAGGGGTATTTTAGAAAGAAAAAAAAATAGGGGTAAATCGGATATTTCCAAACGTATAAGAGGTAGAGAGGCAATTATCCCTTAAAAAATATGAATGCTATTCCAATTTTGATTGCTATGCTATACTAAACTAATATATAAGGAGATTCCACTATTCTATTTTCAATTCCAGTCTATTCCGATTTCTTTTCCAATTTCTGAGTTCTATTTTTAATTAATCATATACCTAGATTTTTGTTTTTGTACCTAATGATGCCATGCTTTCCAAATGAGCCACCCATTATATATAGAACCATGCACGTACTCTAATTCTACCGCGCTTGACTTAAT
The DNA here is from genome assembly GCA_025177825.1 of Aechmea fasciata. Lineage (NCBI taxonomy): Eukaryota > Viridiplantae > Streptophyta > Magnoliopsida > Poales > Bromeliaceae > Aechmea > Aechmea fasciata. The sequence goes on from CM045945.1 coordinate 8,546,272, forward strand.
TTCTTAGCTTCTTGAGCCTATTCACCACACAAAATGTTATAACTAGATTAAGAGGTTTAGTACTCTTATACCTTGTATATATGACTATTTTCTATTTCCAATTTCAGTCTATTTTGATTTCTTTTCCAATTTCGAGATCTATTTTGAATTAGATGTGCACATAGATTTTTGTTTTCGTATGTGTGATGCTCTACTTCCCGGAGAGATCAACCATCCTAGAACTATCCTAATTCTAGCACACTTAATTTTTTTAATCTCTTGAGCCTAGCTACCACCTAAGATGGTACAGCTAGATAAAGAGATTTAGTACTACGTACTATATCTTACATATATAGGACTGTTCCAAATCCTTGGATGTCCCATTCTCCTCTATTTAATCCCTGATGTTCTCTTCAGGTTCAAACACACTCACAAACACTAAGCTATCGCTAGCCTTAGGCGGCGTTGTGGGGAGCAACGCTCCACCCACAACAATCGTCACCAGGGAGCCGTGCTTTTCCCGTTGTATGACCATAATTCAGTCGTGACTTATGTTACACTTCTAGCCGGTCATTGGCTCTAATACTACTACTCTAACCCTAGCACATTCAACTTAATTAACCTTTTGAGACTAGCCAACGCCCAAAATATTAAGGCGTTAGTAATGGGGTGTAAATTGATTTAGATGGAAGAGAAAATTTTCTAAAATTGCAAGTCTTCTGGTAGAAAATGTACATTCCTATTTGTTTAGACTACTATTCCTGAGTTTTTTTTTTTTTTTTTTTTTGAGAGATAGGTAGTACGCTAGCCACTTCGTTTATTTCATTAGAAATAAACTTAGCTCGAAATGTGAATCAACTAGGATTCAAACTTGGGACCTCGGATACTAACCACCAAACCTTTTGCCACTTGCGCTAGGAACGGTCGGTTTCTGAGTTGTTTTTTAGTTATATCAATTTGGTGGGTAATGCCGTATTAGAGTGGTCAATTTGGCGGGTAACATAGTCTTTCCTTTACTACTGACACTACAGGAAATTAGCTTAAAGGCGACACTTATTTAGCGGCTTTTTGAAATGGGCCGGCCCAAAATAATAGCCCAAATTATATATTTTATTTCTCTTTATCTGGGCCTGGGCCTAGCCTATAAGTAAAAGCCATCTCCTTTTCTCTCTCTCTCTCTCTCTCTCTCTCTCTAGGCCAAAAACCCATCTTCTTCTACACAGACCCAAAAACCCGACACCTCGCCCTTTCTCCCTCGCGGATCGACCTCACACATTTTCTAGGGTTTTCTCCTCAACCATTTTCTAGGGTTTTAGGGTGGATCGAAGGGGGGCACTTGCGTGGTGATCGACGTGGGGCGCGGTGGCGGAGGGGCAGAATGGGGTGGCGGCGGAGGAGGAGATGGGGACGGGGAGAAGGTGTGCCGGATCTGCCATTTGAGCCCGGATCAAGGGGAGGAGGCGTCCGAGTTGATCTAGCTCGGTTGCGTATGCAAAGACGACCTCGGGATCGTGCATCGTCACTGCGCCGAGGCGTGGTTCAAGCAAAGGGGAACAGGTAAAGAGCTGGTTAAGCTTCAATTTGATCACTCTTTAGTGTTTTTTTTTTTTTTTTTTTTGTTTTTATTGCGATGCATTACTTGATCTGGTAGTTTGAAGTTCATATTATCTGGGAGTGTTTTGATTGTTGGTAATGTTTAAGTATGATCCAAATTCCTTTTATATAGTTTGTTGTTAAATGAGAGATTTGTAGCCCTGATAAATTATATAGGAAAGGTGATTTGTAGCTCTAATCTAATATTTACTCCTTAAAGTTTGACCTTAATTTCATTTAGACAGTTTAAATTGTAACAATTTAGGCAGTGAAGTTTGTTCATATGACAGTTTAGGCAGTGAAGTTTATATTCATTGTTTTCTTGTTTTTAAGCCATGGTCACTTTGTGGCTCATCTTAATTAAGCTACTAATTAAATATGTATTTGATGTGAAGCAACTTTCTTATAGGTTGATTGCAATAACTAATGCAGTTTATTGGCCTACTCAGATATTGGATTTACTGCTGCACTGCATTCGGGCCATACTTCGTCACAATGAAACTGCAAAAGAGCCTTATGATGCCAAAAAAATTGTTTACTCTCAAAGTAATTTTTTGTCGTTTAACTTTATCTGCTTTCTGTGGCAGCTTCTGTCTCTAGATTAGTTTTAAGTAAGAGGGGAATGAATCTTAGATAGGTGGAAGATCTATTGTTTTTTATAGCTTAATTAGGAGGGTTCAATTCATGTTCATATCTTCCAGTACGCATCTATAAATTGAAGGAGAGATCATACGTGCTGTACACATGAATTTCTAGAGTTCTTAATAGTGCTGTGCCGCTCAATCATCTTCCCTAAGATTAGCTGTCACAAATACTATTAGTATCAAGTGTGTTTATGCAATGATTTATTATACTGCTAAAATTTCCAAATAATATGAGCATCAAGTGTGTTTACACAATCATTTCTTATACTGCTGGAAATTGCCTTGATCTCTTTCCAAGCAATGTGCCGCTCGTAATAGTATGCAACTATCACATGCAGGATTTGACAACACTCAAAGAAAACTTGATTTATGTTTCTGTGATGACTAATAAGACTAACTAATATTTTTCATTGTTCTAATTAATTGTTACAGTTGGGTATAATAATTCTCGTATGCATCATCTTGGCTCGAGCTTGGTTTGGTTTTTGGGGTGTTTCGGTCCCGGGGACATGAACCGAGGTGGCGGGGTCCTCAACAACACGGCCAACTCCTCTGGGCCCAGTATCGGCGCCAGCTCCTTAGTCACGGACGCCAACTCCGCGCTGCTGGCGGCGTGGGGGGCCCCCACCTGCAACGGAGCGCCAGCATCAACACAGGCCCCTACATGCGCCTCCCGGCCTCCCCTATGTCGTTTTCACTCCCTTTGTGAGCAAGAGGTGAAGCACACTTTTAGAATATCTTCCTTTTGGTTTTGTCAAATTGCATGTTTTAGATTGTGGTTCGGAGATTCGAAGTTGGGCTCGTATTGCCTTGTTGTTAGCAATGCAAAGGTCTTCAACTGATTCCTTTCTTTACCTTAGCTACGGTGCACTTTGTGTTTCTTTAAAATAATGTTTTTTTTCGAATTACGTTTTTTGGAATAGTTTGTTGTTCTTGACAAAATGACCAAGCTGTGCGATACTTTATGATTGGATTTAGGCTTTTACGGTAGGTACAATGGCGGAGTAGAGTTTGTTTTGTTTGATTCTTTGATTTATCATCTGCTCATGAATTTTTGACTTTAGACCACTCTTCTTTGAATTGGATCTTTGAAGAGCTTATAAAATATGTACCATATTGTTCCTGGTGTCTTTTCAACTAAGGTTGTGTTTATCGTACTTATTGATACTTGTATGACTACGTGAACATTCTGCATCAGATAACACAGACGATGCAAGTTCCGCTGTCCTATGCGGAAGACATTATAGGAGTTGCAGGAGGGAACATAAGATACATACGAGCGACTAGTGGGGCTCTTCTTACTGTTGAAGAGACTAGAGGAGTTGCTGATGAGATAACTATTGAAATCAAGGGGACTGCTTCACAGGTTCAAACTGCTCAACAACTCATTGAGGTAGCTTATTCTCTCTCTCTCTCTCTCTCTCTCTCTCTCTCTGTGACACAAGCTTATGCAAGAACACAGAAGCCGCCATCCCCCACTTTGTTGTCTTTATGCATGTTTATGTTTGGCTTCTGGAAAAAGCTGCCCTATTTGGGAAGTAGAAGCCTGGTATTTGATGATTGGGAAATTGATTTTGCTGTGGTGGAAAATTAATATGATCTTCTAGGCTCAAAGAGCAGAGGCTTCACTTTGAATTTTCTATTTCTGCTGCATCGTAAAGCTCTTGGAATTCTCAAGTGAAAAAGCAATCACTGCTTTCAACAGCTCTACTCAAATGGCAACACATTGAAAGCCTCCAGCAAGGCAAAAATAGGCTGTTACAGTGGCTTGTCATCGAGATTATTGGGTTGCTACTTGGAACAGCACTATGATAAATAGAGCTAGTCTTTTTACTAATACTTTATTTTCCTTTCGTTACAATATATACAGGAATTCATGGCGGGACACAGAGATCCATTAAGAAGCTCTTACGGGGGCCTCGACACTAGCTACAGATCGAGTTATTCTCAAATTTCTAGTGCAGCTTACCCATCATCTTCTCTCACATCCCATTCGCTCGGCGGATATGGTTCTTCTGCTTATGGTGGGTACAGTAGTGCTAGTTACAGGTTTTAAGTCACTCTTGTGTGCCGGTAAATCGCTGACCTTTCCAACTTTAACCGTCTTGAATGTTTGCTAGAAGGCCGAAAGGCGCATTTACGAAGTGGCTTATTTCAGCACTCTTCTAAGTGTAATGGATTATTACTCTCTCATTATGTAATCACTTTGCCCGTTTGGTTTTCCTGTTCCCCGGTTGTACTTGCTGTAAGCTGTCCACTTCTAGCTGTGCTTTTAAGTATGTTCCATTTGGTTTTGTTATTATTTAAATTGAATCAGCAAGAAGGGAAATCTGAAAATGCTAGTTGATAGTTGGACTTTCTAATGTCTCTCGGTTTTGTATGTCTCTGTTTCATCGGCATAAACTCCTGCTCAGGGTTTTTCTCTTCTCAATCAATATATTTCATGACTATGACGGTATGATAGTGCCGAAATGATCTTCAGCTTTAGAACTATTTGACAGTGACACGACTTCTTATAAATTTAATGAGAATAGCAATAATGCCAAACTGAAACCAAATAAGTCAGCTAGGCTCCGATTGATCTGGCAACCTATGACTTTGAGCCATATTATTCAATGTTGCTCACAAAATTTTTTATAGAAGTGCTGTTCAAGTATAACTATTTATGGTTCGAAAATTTTTAATGTTCTGCCACAATATAACTGAGCCATAAACTCCTTGTTAAACAAAGCCTAACCCCAATTTCATGTAATTGGGTTTGTTTCATTTTATTTTTTGTATTATCTTATATCTTTCTTTTTGTGGTTCATTTTACTTTGATGATACTATTTCTATCAAGCTAATCTATATGTAATTAAAGCCTAATTGAACATGTTCGCCTTTGTGCAGCAGTTAATTTTTCTTGCATGACAAGTGATCTGTCCATTTTCTCTTGCTCTTGTGCAGTCCTTAGTTCTAGGAGGGATGATCCAACTTCATTTCACTGTTTTCTCTTGCTTCATGATTTAGGCATTACCCTAATCGCCTGTGCTGGGACTGCAATACTTTGAGAAATCTCATCATTCTTGATTTGTCATATTCGATGCTATCGCTTATCGCTTTTCACCGTCTGTGTTTTTGTCCCGATGGAAAACTTCACTTTTGTGACTACCATTCGACTTTGCAATTTAGTAGAATTTAGTAACTCTCTTTTTTTTTGTGCGTGTATTTCAGTCTAGGAGTTTGGTCTTGAAAAGCCAAAACAAGAGATATTTTTCTTCAGAAAGGTTGATAGAATGATAAGCACTTCTATTTTTATCCTCTGCCACTGTTAATTTCGTAGACTGATATATTGTTAATTAATATTATAATTAAGGAGGACTTAGAAGATTCACTTTCTAGAGCTTCTCACCAGCAGAGGCAACTAAATCCCGCATTAAGGCACGGTGATATTCAGGTACAGCATTCGGTACCTTCCGAATAATTTGCAACTATAAATAGTTGAAAATTCGTCGACTTATTATTATTGTTTTTTGTGATATTATTACCTGTCAGGTTGCATGCTTCATGGCCATCAACTATTTCTTGAATTTGTCCATTTGAAGACATCAGTTGCTGCTCAAATGGAAAGGTATGTGCAATTGTTGTGTCTGAAACCTTTTCTTTTGCATGTTTCTTTTGGTGGTAATCTTGACTTTTATTGATAAGTAGAATGATCATGTTGATTCAACTTCAATATTTGAAACAATAGTTCCATGTCCTAAGAAGCTTATTTTTCTGTGACTGTTTTCCAAATTTGATAATATTCAAATTCGCGCCACACGGTTTTTCATGAATATTTAGGTATCCTGTAGTAAAGAAGATGGAGAATCTCAATGAATCTAGTAATGTTCACTATCTCATTTGTTTTGAAAGCCAGTTTAACATGAATTGTTCTTTATTGTCATAAGGATGAACTTCTTATGAAACTTTGGCATCATTAGTTGAGTTTTTTTTTTTTTCTAAACATGCGGCATGATCCTTAGGAAAAAACGTACCTAGCTTGAAGATATCACTAATATCTGTAATAAAGTTGGCTACTAATTATGCTTTGTTCTAGCTGTGTATCTGCACTTCTGATTATCTCCTTGGTAATGTGTGATTTTAAAATATTACTGGTTTAGTTAGGAGGGGATTATTTAAGCAAACTGAATACTACTGAGTCGAGCTAAACCAACCTTGGCCCATTTATAATCAAGTCAAGCTAGTTTAGTTCCAAGTCTCACAACGTTTCAAGTCTAGGTCTTGGTGCTTGTACACAATTTGATTCAACAATTATTTGAAGAATGAACTTGGAAGGGTTTTTATCTATAAGATCTTTTACTTTATCTACATAGCTAGATTTTAATATTGCTTCCTATCTAATTTATCTGGCATGAACTTTATTACTGAAACTAAACATATTTCCTCTGACCTGCGATATATTTCTTAAAGCCATTACATATTTTTAATATTGATTATCTTACTAGAAGTGTGTATGTTCTATTTATCATTTACAATTCTAGATTTTGAGATTAATTCAATCAAACATGAACCAGATGTAGTTAGTGTATGCTTGACTAGTTTATTAAATGAGTCAATAAAACCCTACTACGGTGGGTGTTTATTAAATGAGTCAATATAACCCTGCTACGGCGGGTGTTTACACATGAAAATGGAAGCTGCTTCTGGAATTGGTACTTAAAGTTAAGATGCTAGGTGAGGCTTGAATAAACTCAGGCTTAAGTGAACTATGTGGGTTCTAATACAACTCTATATCTAAATCCTTTTTTCTGTGTTTTTCCTTTTTGTACAATCTGTTACTAGTTTGTTGGATCCAACCTTGATAGGAGGTCCGATTGGGATAAGATATGTGGTTTTTTTGGGTCCATTTACCGCCTCGGCTCCCGTTTAGTAAGTTGTCTACGTTTCCTTGTAGAACCGATTACATAGGTAGAGAGTGCAAGGAAACCCCTTTAGATGTATATTAGAGTCTCTTTGCAATTCTTTTCTTAAATTTATTGGGTGCATCTCATAATGCTGAATGTTTTTATTTTTGTTACAGGATCCTGAGTCTTCGGGCACTTGCTACATCATCAAATCCTTCCAATGATACTTAATCATATCTTTTGTATTTGGACCTAATATGCTCTTTAGCATCATTTTATGTTTTGAGCTACTGTATTATTTTTAAAAAAACTGTTTTTGGATATTATAGTGTTTTATCATTTTATTGATGTTGAGGATGTGAGGAACAATTAGTATTTTGGTTTCATTCGATACTCTTGGCTTATATATGAATGGAACAATTTTTTTGCTATGAATGTGTCATTTTTGTATTGTATCTTTCATACAATTATCCCTAGCTAATATATATATTAAAAAGTTCATATATTTCGATTAATAGTAGCTTTATAAAAAGTCATTATATATGCATATTAACAGCTTTTAAAAAGCCACGACATAATTTTATTAACAGCATCAAAAAGCCGCAAAAACTATAATATTGTGGCACGCCAAATGCTGCCATACTAATTAAAGGCGGCTTTTCAGTTGCCGTAGCTCTTAAAAATAGTTATTATGGTAAAAAGCCGCTATAGATAATCAAAAGAGGCTATAATAGTACCACAATTTGAATGTTAATAGTGGCTTTAAAAAAGCCGCTATAGGCATTAAAATGCGGCTTTTACAAAATGCCGTTATATGGCATAGACCTATACCGACTCGCTTTTCGCTTTTTGTGGCTTTTTAAAAAAAGCCGGTACTTTTTATTGCGGCTTTTTAAAAAGCCGCTATAGGTACCTATAAAAGCCACCTTTAATATAAATTGTTGTAGTGATTTTTCCTTCCATCTCAACAACACCTCACATATTGACTTTGCGCCTCATAAGTCACTATCACTTCATTTCAGTTACGAGGACATCTATTAAACTATATGAATCCTCAATGTTTGTTGCCACGTGGTAAGTTTTTCTTCACCCTCACTAGCATGTGTCTCTTCTTCTTTTTATCACTAACCAAACTTTCAATTAAAAATTGCATTTAAATGGTCCCACTATCTTTTCTCCACTATACTTTCAATTAATGTAAATGGTTCCACTACCAAACTTCTAATTAGTTTATTTAAATGGTCCTACTACTATCTACGATCCTAATCTCTCTATCTCCAATTATTCATCATGTTCACTAAATTTTCAATATACATTTTAACGGTCTATTAATCAAACTTTCAATTAGTGCATTTAAATAGTCCAACTATCTTCCCCCCATTATACTTTCAATTAATGTAAATGGTCCCACTACCAAACTTTCAATTAGTATATTTAAATAGTCATATTACTATCTACGATCCTAACCTCTCTATCTCTAATTATTCATCATAACCCATTTTCCTCCTTCCACTAAACTTTCAATTCTTTATCTCCGATTTGTTCATCAATTCTCTATCTCTCATCTTTAGCTATACACCATTGCCTCCTTCCCTCGCTCCCTCTTTCTCTCTCACTAATGTGCGCACAATTCCTTTTTCCGCCGCAGTCAGAGAGATCATCGTTGCCGTCACTATCACCATCGCCGAAGAAAGCATCGTCAGGTTCATAGCTGTCGCATACAGTGAGATGCCTTCAGTAAATGTACCAAATGAGAAACACAAAATTTTTTTAATATTTTATTATTAATAATAACTATTTGGATTTCTACCCGCTGCAAAGCGCGGGTCTCTTCACTAGTTAATTTAATAATTAACAAATTTTTCCTTGATTTTTTTAGGAAATTTCAAATACCACTACTCTGATTTCACACTTTTTTACTTTAGTATCTTATAGTGTAAGGATGTGAATTCTCGAAATCCGAGAGTTGCACGTCGTTCAGAATCGACTTGTTGTCGAGAGGATGAGCTTCGAAAAGTTTGAAGTTGATCCGAAGGCAAAAAGTGCACTTGAGTTGGTCCCGAAGGCTAGTTGTGCAATTTGCACCAAATCTGCAGATTCTGCCTGTGGGGGACCGGTCCCCACAAAATGGAGACTGGTCCCAGTAAGCTGGTTGTGACGGTTTGTAGCTGGGGACCGGTTCCTCCTTGGTGAAGACCGGTTCCCGAGAGCAAGTTTCGGGTGGTCGCAGTTGGGGACCGGTCTCCTTGAAGTAGGGACCGGTCTCCCTGTGCGCAGACCCGAGGAGGAGATACTTGGAGACCGGTCTCTAGATGTGGGGACCGGTCCCCATGTGCGAAAATGCCCCGAGTGGGCTAATGCTGAATCTCGAGAGTTGAGGGACTAAGTTGCAATTTCGGCCTAAATTAGGCTAAATGGGTTCAGGTGAACCCATTTGCTCTCACCCTCTTTTATTTCCCCAACCCAACTCACACCTCTCTCTCTCTCTCTAGCTCGTTCTCCCTCTCTCCCTCTCGGTTGGAGACACAAAGAATGAGAAGAAGCAGCAGCAGAGGAAGGAAAAGAAGAAGAAGGAAAGCAAAGAGAAGAGCTTGCTCTTCTTCTCCATCTCTTCTTCCTCTTGATTGGAGCAAAACTCAAGGTAAACCCTAAATCCCCTCTAATGGTGATTTCTAGGGCTTTGGGTTTTATGCTTTTGGGGGTGTTTTGGTAGAACCTAATGGTTCTAATAAGCACGAAAATGCATGCTTCTAGGGTTCCAATGGGTGATTTCCATGATTGGGACCCTAGGGCATCAAAATGGGGTTTTCTAGGTTATAGGGTTTTGATCTCTTTTGATCATTGGTAAACCTAATTAATAGGTGTTTAGACGCGTTGGCGGCGGCGGTTCGGCGATCCGTCGAGCCGAAGTAAAAATATCGCCAAGTGAGGTGCGTCGGGACTTCGCTGTTGCTCGATAGCTAAGCGGCAACAAGTGATCGTGAGAAACGAGCTTCCCACAGTGTTGCTACATCAAAAGGTGGGTGGTGTCCGTTCCGAAGCCGTCGGGCTACTCTTTATGTCCAAGTATAGTATAGTAATAATCTTGCATATTGTGCATAGTGTGTATAGGGTGCTAGATGATATAGTGTACTGTGTCATTGAGCTTAGCAAGCATGCAAACTAGATGTGAGATATCCTAACCCTATATACTATGTTGTGTGAGATTTGAAACCTAGAGTTAGTGCAATTGTCTAAACAAGAATGAGTGGCACCTAGTTAACCAGAACGAGTGGCATCTAATTAGTGTGAAGTCGAGAACATGTGGCATGAAAACATTAGTATGAGCTTAAATACTAGAGGAATGAGTAAAGTGATATGTGGATTGTGAAATTATGATAGCCAGTTGGTAGAGTGTTCCCAGTTCACAAGATTTGACCTTGCTCACTTGCCTGTCTGCGCCTGGGGTTGGTCGCTCCACACAGGCTGTGCACTCCGGAGTTGTCACTGAGAGGAGGGCTAAAGTAGCTGCCCTTGGACTAAAGTAGCTGTCCGCAGGCGGTCTCAGGGGATGGTTGGACTTATAACTCCACCCCTAGGAGACTAAGATCGTGAGATTGAAAGAAGAGCCCTTGGGCTCACAGCGAGATTGGGTGATTTAAAGAACTTATTATTGTTGAACATCATAGTAGTAGTCAGCCTTTATTATGTGTTCATGTGTCACGCCCCGGGCTGAACAGTCCCCCGGGCACGCCGACAAATCCGCCGTATACAAGAGAATTTCTCCTGTATACGAAGCGTAGCTGAATCAGTAAGAACATACAATGCTACAAGCAGTAGCATAGAGCTGAAGTAAACTAAGAACAAACAGGTAGGAAAAACCACTTTATATACATACAAGTAAACAGATACAACGCTACTCGCTCCCGCGAGTTCAACTGTATGTACAAAAGTGGAAAACCAAAACAAAACTATCACTACCTGCAGTGGAAGTCCTCTAGCACAGAACTCGAAGGGTAGGCTCTAGCTCGCCACGCCCTTCCCGCGGTCCGACTCAGGAGGAGCAGCAGCCGAAGGCGAAGGCCCTGCAACAAGGGTGGAAGAAAGAGGGCGTGAGAACTACTATGAAACAAGTAGTCCTCAGTGGGTGCCGCCCTAAACAACCTCGGTCCACCCACTAAGTCTACAGGGTAAGCAAGATAGAAGAAAAGAAAGCCGGAACTCTCTACGCCTACAAGTCACTAAGCTATCAAGCTCAAAACTACCCCTACGTACTCCAAACAACTGACCCTAACTGCAGGGATCGTGAACCCACCCGTTGCTGGGACTGTGAACACACCCGTCCCGTGCCCGGTTGTGACTATACAGCTACCCCCACTCCAAGCCTCAGTGGAGAGCAAGTCCCACCTGCACTACCCGACACCAACGCGAAAGCACAAGCCCAAACTCCGGAGCGGCACTCGGGGGAGCTACCCAACCGAGTATGCAGCGTAGCTCTGTCGAGCTCAATCAGGCCCTCACTGGCCAAACCCAAGTAACCAGAACAGACTTTGGGCCCACCGTCTGGTCCGACGGCGCCCGACACCCCGTAACAGTATACACTACCCCAAGTATCCATCGCCCGAAACCCGCGACGATACCGCGAAAATACGGCTCCTAGAGCTAAATCCGGCAATGTATATAATGACGATCAATTCGGGGTTTTCTCCTAAGTCAAATCCAAGTCCAACAAGTATAAAATATTAATCGCTAAGCATGCTCCAAATTCAGATATTCAATATGCAATTCCATGAATTCGAGCTACGGCTATCATGAACATACTACTATACATGTCGACTATTGCACTTAGGCTGAAATCCGATGTAAACCCACCTTAGTCGCAAACCCCTGGCAGCGAGGAGTGTCCAAGGTCCTCCTCGATCACCTCCGCTGATCCGCCAAGTGCCGAAGTCCTCCGCCGCGAAGAAGCAACCCAAAACACTCAATTTTTCCGACTCGCCCGAAACGCAGCGGCTGAGAAAAGCTTAAAGTTCGTCAAGCTAACCTGGTCCGAAATCAGCGAGTAAGGTATCAAAATCTTCGCCTCGCAGAATCCAACGGCGCAAGTCTTGACGCGATCCGACCACCCCCGCGCGGAGAATCGGCCAAAGTACCGACGGTCGACGCCGGAAAACAGAATTCAAAGACTTCAGAACTTTCCGAAAAACAGCGGCTCAGTAATCATGGGTTCCGACAGGGCAAACCTGATCCAAATCCGGCAAGTAAGGTGTCGCTGGAATCGTCTGGAAGTCACGGATCTAACGCCGCAGATTTCGCCGGATTCCGAGTCTCCTACACAGAGCACGAGTCAAAACACTAAACGTCGACGCTGCAGTCCACAGCAGCGGCAGCAACTTCGAAAATCAAGGAACTTCGAGGTAAACGGAAGGTTGTCGAGGGTCGACTCACCTCAGAAAACACCCCACGGCCGCCGCTGGGTTGAGGACAGTGATCTCGCACGCGCGCCTAGCACCCTCGCAGCGTCTCGTCGTCGAAAACCCGCGGAAACCACGCGTCGGCGCGTCGTCGACGAAGCTCGGGCTTCTCTCGAGCTTCCTCTCTCTCTCTCTCTCCCTCTGGCTGCAACGAAGAAGAAGAAGAAGAAGAAGAAGAAGAAGACAGCAGCAGCAACTCCACTCTCTCTCTCACTCTGCAGTATATAGGGGAGTGGGCAAAAGGTGATGTGACCAAAAGTCAACTCGAGCCATGTCACAGCCGCAGACAAATCCCATTTTGTACCTAAGATAGCCATCAACTGCACCGGTATAGCAACCAATCTGTACCGGTACAACTCACAGAAATCTGCAATTTCGCAGATCTCTCAAGTACATGCTGCTCTCGTGATCCCCAGGGGGCCCGTTAGGCGTCCATTCGCGCCCACGCAACCTAGACTTGTCCCGACACTCTCCAGAGCTGCCGAACAAGTCTCAGCTGAATTTTCAGGTCTCTACATCATGCATACATATACTTATGGATTTGAGGCATAGTAGAATATTGCATTTTCTTTACAAGCTTCTACCGCTTTCAATTAATTATCTATCTATCATTCTACTTCTTGCCTCCTTGGACCTAGTGGGGAGATTGGCAGAGTCGGCGGCCGAACCCACTGGGAACTATGGAAGATAGTTCTCACCCCACTCTATTTCAGGTCCTAGTTCGAGCGTACCGGGTGAGGATCGTGGTAAGGGCTTGGCGCCCTAGCGACTGTAGCAGGTTATCTCTGATGCATTAGAGTTACCTTGCACCCATTTTGAGAGTAGATATTGTATAGGTGGCGAGGTTATGAGATAATGTATAAATGATGTATCAGTGGTGTATTTTGTGGAGGTTAAATGTAACTCAAGTTAAAGACTGAATGAATGTAATAGATAAGTTATCTCTCTTTTATTCACTGGTTGTTAACTTGTGATGCTTGCTCTAGTTGTAATTAGCACTGGTTGTGCTCTCGATTGTGTATGTTATCAAGTTATTTCTTGGGCACTTGTTGTACATAATCTTGTTGTTAGCCTTAGGCGGGCAGGAGAGGTGCTGTCCTTCTGGCGTCTGTTCGACGCGCCCGAACCGGACCAATTTGGTAGCGGCTCGGGGCGTGACATATAGTTTAGCGTGTATCAATTTAGTATCATGTGGTTTCGTACTTTCTCACTTTAGTACCCTGTGGTTTAAAGTGCATCAGTTTAGTACCCTGTGGTTTTATTTTTCTCTTTTCGTCGGCTCCTCTGTTAATATTTTGTTAAATTATATACAAAAAACATTAGATACCCTACTTAGGTTTATCAAATATTCACTTTAGTATCCTTTAGTTTTAACTTTGTCACTGAATTTTTTTTACCTCCGTTAATATTTTGTTAAATTATTTATAGAAAAACTTCAGATACCCTGCCTAGGTTTATCGAATATTCACTTTAGTGCCCTTTTATTTTAATTTTGTCACTGATTTAACGAAAAAATTAGTAAATGGATAATAAAAAGAGAAAAATGAAACCGCATGGTACTAACTTAATACACTTTAAACCACATGGTATTAAAGTGAGAAAATGTGAAACCACAAGGGGTATTTGAAGTTTACCCTTTTTTTTATTATGCAATGCTTTTACCAAGAGTGGTAAATTTCAGCTTTTTCAGCAATTAATTAGAAAAAAATATATTATTTGAACTATTTAATAAAATTTACGAAGAAATTAGGTAATAATTAATTTGTGTGGCCTATTTATAAGGTTAACCTTATGTACTCGGCGTGTTTGGTTCGTCTATTTTTCACCCTAGAATCGGAATCGGTATCGAAATAGACAAATCTGTTTGTTTGTATTTGGTATGCGGAATTTTCATTCCGATTTCGATTCCAGGGTGAATGTGAATCCGCCAAATACCCCCTTTTCCAATCCGGCTTAGAAAGCCGGATTGAAAATTGAATTCATAGATTTGTTCGAATTAAATTTAACTTTTTTAAACTTATTTTTTAATTAAAACATAAGTTTAAATTAAAAATATATATTTGTAAATTTTATTTTTAATTTGGGCTTAAATTAAAAATTAAAATTCAATCAAGCATTTCGAATCTAATTTATAAATTTAAATTTAATTTAAAATATAAAGTTTTATTCAAATTTTATTCAAAATTTAAATTAAATTTATGGATTCAAATTGAAATTGAAATTATAATTTTATGTTTGAATTTGAATAAATCAAAATTTAGTTTTATATTTTGAATTATCGGTTCAATTTCAAATTTTAATTTTTTTAAAAAATATATTAAAAATTTTGACATTATTTTTAAAATTTTGACGCAAATCTATAATATTTAATTTTTAGTTTGAATTTAAATAATATATTAAAAAGATAAAATTGACGTAATATTTTGATTACATTTTTGATATCTCTCTAACCAAATAGTGACAATGGGAATGGTTCATTCCGATTCCGATTCAGCAGGCGAATCAAACAGAATGTGTAACGAACCGAACTTTAGCCAAATTGGTTAAAGCACGCGAAAGAAATAATTGGACGAGTTCCAATTACCTTTCCAAGCGTCTTGGAAGGGGTAAAAGAGGGTTTAAAAGAGTTACAAAGGTTTCGGCGTTGTTCTAAGACGAAGTAGTCGAAACGACGCGAAAAACAAAGTCTGGGCAGTTTATACCGGTACAAGCACCATTTTGTACCGGTATAGCAACTTTTACCGAGAGGGCAGCAGCTCTCGGGTTTGAGATTTTTGGTGTCTGTACCGGTACAAAATGGATTTGTACCGGTACAAATGCTACGAAACAAAGAGGCAGCTCTCGGGTTTGCCTCTGGAGCAGTTTATACCGGTACAAAATGGCCTTGTACCGGTACAAACAGGTCTGGCAGCAGCTTTTGGACTGCTTCGCAAATAGAGAAAATTGAGGGCCTAAGTGCAATTGTTATAATACAATACACTCCCAAACACCCCTCTCTTCACAGCCACTTCACCAAACACCCTCTCCTTCATATTGCTCTCTTTCTCTCTCTAGAATTCACTCCCCTAGAGCTTGGAGAAGAAGGAGAAGGAGCTAGGAGGAGCATTTTTTGTGGCTTTGGTGGTTCTAGAAGCTCTCCTACAAGGTGGACCTTGGGTTAGCTTTGGGTAAAGGTGAGTTTATACAAACCTAGACCTAGGGTTTGGAATTTCTCCATGGATTTTCGAGTTTAGGAGTTTCTACAAGTGTAGAAGCCTCCTATGCACATAGAACACATGAAAAACCCTAGTTCTTCATGTGCTCTCATGGTGGATCACTAGGGTACCAATGCATGCCCTAGAAATGAGTTTAAATGGTCTTACATGAGTTCCTAGGGGATCAACAAGCTCTCTTTTGCTTGTTTAAGAGATCAAAACCTAGGGTTTCACAAAGGGGCTTGATAGAGCACCCAAATTTGGGGCTTTTAAACATAGGGGTTCTAGGATCAAATTGACCTTGTAGAAACCTAATTGGGGGTATCCCCGACGCGTGGGACAACTCCGTTTATTTAAACGAAAAGCCTATCAATGAGCTACTATGTAAACTAGCCTGATTAAGGCTCTGTTTAACGCGCAGGTGATAGACTAGAGTTCGGTTGGGCTCGAAACTTGTCGGACAACCCATCCATAATTTTAGAAGGTGGGTGGTGCATGCCAAGGACACCGGACTTCTCTCTATGCCTAAACGTCATTTTTTGAGCATACTATCTATATTGAGCATGTTTCATAGTAGGGTTAAACATGAATTATTATTGCTTTTGTGAGTTCAATTGCATGAAGTATAATTGCATGAGATTGTGTGGCAAAGAACAAGAACCCTATGTATGCATGCTAAAGAACAAGAATCTAGTGAACTTAGTAAACTAGTATGACATTAGACATGTGTTTAGAGAACAAATGTGGTATTGACAAGTCTAGAATATTTAGACAACATGTGTGGCATCAAAGAACAAGAACAAGTATAGTATTTGACTATATTAGAGAACTTGACATTATGGCTATACAACTTAGAGTTATGAGTCATGTGAACATAAGTCTCTTTGAAGTCAAGGAATGGATCGTGAATTGGAATCCTTAAAGTAAGGATTGATCGTACTCACCATATATGTCCTTGCTCGAGGCGCGGTAGCTCCCCCTCGGGCGATGTGCTCCGGAGTTGTCATCGCTGGGTTGTAGTGTTTCCCCAGAGGACGGTCCCGTCGGGTTGTAGTGTTTCCCCGACAATAGGGATTTGAGTTGGTTGAGTCTTGTTGAGGGCGAACCCCCGGGTTTAGCCAAGAGATTGGGTAATGGACTTATGATCTTGCATGCCTTTAATTTGAGCATTTTATTATTTACTTTCAAGCGTATTAGTGCATTTGTTAGTTGGTTATTATCTTACCTTTTCTTCTATTACGCTTGAATTAGACCTAGTGGGAAAGTCGGCGTGGTTGGTTGCCGAACCCACTGGGAACTTTGTTGTAGTTCTCACCCCACTATTTCCACAGGGCCGGGACCTAGCGAGCCGGCCGAGGACCGCGGTAAGGGCATCGAGCCCTAGGTAGAGACCGCCCGAGTTACTTTATTTTGCTATAGTCGCATTTTCCTTTATATATCATCCTTTGTATTTGATGATTTTAGTTGTTTAACTTTAATTGTAATCAACTTTATATTTTGAGGATAATGGGATGTAAAAGAAATGATGTAATGAATGTAAGAATTATGCATGTATGTGATTGAAATTAATTATAGTACTTGTATGTTTTAGTTTAGCATTTCACTTTGGCTATGGCTTGCCCTCATGCAAGATGTTATGTATGCTTCCGCATGTGTAATAGAAAAATTTTATACTCTATCTGTAATTGTTGAGCCTTGGGCGCACAGGGGAAGCTCTGTCCGTTCGGCGTCTGTTTGACGCGCTCGAACCGGCCAAATGGATCGGGCTCGGGGCGTGACAGATAAAATGGTATCAGAGCGGGTATAAAGCCAAAAGTGAAAGCTTAGGATGGACCTAGGAGCCATTAGGAATGGAAAGACCTTAAGGATTAAGGAAACGTGAGTGACGTTGAACAAGTATAGCGAAAGCATGTGATTGGGTTAATGTTATCATGTCTCTAATATGTTTAGGGATTAAGTTTAAGTTGTTATTTGTTCTCTATTCCTTGTGTTGTGATCGGCGGCCGACGACATGATACTTTGGGATGAGGATGAATATGCTTATTTGCTTTCGCCGGATTGGGTATATTCAAGTATATGTTTTAAGTGTTAACATAAGTGCTTCGTTTCAGGAAGTAATGGCACCTCGTGGACGACCGCGAAAGAGGCCTATTCCTGAGGAGCCGAGTGCGGCACCGGGTGCGGCACCTATTGCGGCTCCCGAGCAACCCGCGACACGTGGTGACGGGAAGCTTAGGGAGCAGATAGCCGCGCTTATCGGCGTGGTGCAGCAGCAGGCGGAGTCCGTTCGGGCTCAAGGCGAGCAGATTCGGCGACTCCAGGAGACCCTGGACCAGCAGCAGGCGGCGGCTCGAGCGGGGGCCGAGCATCTTACGCCCCTTGCTGGGACGCCGACTGTGGTTGAGGGTGCGGCGGTGGCGGCAGATCCAGTCGCGGCCGTACCAGTTACGGCGGTACCGGCCGGATCGGGGACTTCTGACCCCGGTAGTGCGGCTGATGACGAAGAGCGGGAGCGCCAGTTAGCGGCACTCATCAAGTTTATAAAGTTCAAGCCACCTAACTTCGAGGGAGGAGTGGTGGAGCCGAAGGTAGTGGAGTCGTGGGTCGACTCCATGGAGACGCTCTTCGGGGACTTCAACACCCGAGAAGGACAAAGTGCACTTCGCATCCCATTGCCTAGATAAGGCGGCGAAGGCGTGGTGGAAGCGGACCAAGCGGGATAGGTCACCTGACCTACCGCCCGCGACGTGGGAGGAGTTCAAGAGGCGGTATTCACGAACTATTTCCCCGACTCGGTGAATCGGAAGATGCAAGAAAAATTCCGCAAGCTGAGGCAGGGAGACCGCTCTGTGGCGGACTATGAGTTGGAGTTCTCGCACATTATCGACTGTGTCCCGGACGTGGTGCGAGACGATCGGGACCGGCCGATGGTTTTTGCGGGGTCTTCGGTGAGGATCTATGAGAGGATACAGATCCTCAACCTCACGACCTTTGCGGAGGTCTTTGATCGAGCTCTATCTGCATGATAAAAAGAGGTGTAGAAAAAAATATATATAGAGAGAGACGATTAAGTATAGTTACCTGCAGAAAAAAGAAAAGAAAAAAAAATAAAAAAAAGCAAGCTAGGGTTTCCTGTGAACAAAGAGAGAAAAAAAAAAGAAGAGAGAGAAGAGATATACCGACGGGGGAGGAGAGAAGGAGAAGAAAACAACCGGTGAAGGGATTTTCGGATCGGGATACGAGAGGCACGGGGTGGTGGCCAAGGTTCGTGAAGAAGCGGCCGGACAGGCGGCAAGCTCGAGCTGCGCCGGGAGAACCGAGCGCGAGGAGATCCGATCACAGGGGAGGTCGGATCCGGCTCGGGCTGCTCGGGGTGCGCGCGGGAACAGGAGGCGGGTACAGGGCGACCGGAGAGGGAAGGAAGAAGAAAGAAAAAAATGAAAAAGGGGGGTGGGGCTAGGGCTGTCGGGCGACAGGGGTGGAAGGAGGACCTGTTCGCGGGTATCGGGCGTGAGTGGCGGTCCGGAGGGGTCGCCCGGATCCGCAACCCGGTAACCCGCCAAGCCAGTCAAACCGGCCAGAGGGTCAACTCGACTTTTCGGGTGCGGGTGCGAACCGGTCAGGTCGCCCGGATCCGAAACCCGATAACCCGCTAAGGTGGTCAGAAGAGCAGATGCGGTCAACGCAAAGACCGGGCGCCCGAAAAGGACTAGCGGGCAACCGGAAATGTACGAAAAACCAAAAACCAAAAAAAAAAAAAAACAAAAAAAAACAAGAAAAAAAGCATTACAAGGAACACCCAAAAGCAAAAGAGAATCAAGCATTTAAATCAATCATTCCTAATTCTCTTCTAAGAATAGTGAATCTATCCTCACTAAGGGGTTTAGTAAAGATGTCCGCTAATTGATGATGAGTGTCCACAAAGTCTATAGTAACATCTCCTTTTTGAATGTGATCTCTAATAAATTGATGTCTAATCTCAATATGTTTAGTTCTAGAATGTTGAATAGGATTTCTAGATAGGTTGATAGCACTAGTATTGTCACATTTGATTGGAACTTGTTTTAGATGCACTCCAAAGTCCTCAAGGGTTTGTTTCATCCATAAAATTTGTGCACAACAACAACCCGCCGCAATGTACTCGGCTTCGGCGGTTGAGAGTGCAACCGAATTTTGCCTTTTCGAAGACCATGAGACTAAGGAGTGACCAAGAAATTGACAAGTCCCACTAGTACTTTTCCGATCAACTTTGCATCCGGCAAAGTCGGCATCCGAAAAGCCAATGAGATCAAAACTAGTGCCCTTGGGATACCATAATCCTAAGTTGAGAGTCCCCTTAACATATCTAAGAATTCTCTTTACGGCTACTAAATGTGACTCCTTAGGTTGAGCTTGAAATCGAGCACATAAGCAAACACAAAACATAATGTCCGGCCTACTTGCGGTAAGATAAAGTAAACTACCAATCATACCTCGGTAGAGCTTGATGTCAACATCCTTCCCTTTTTCATCCTTGTCAAGTTTAGTTGCGGCACTCATTGGAGTGCTTGTTTCTTTTGAGCTTTCCAAACCAAATCTTTTGATTAGGTCTTTTGCATATTTGGCTTGATTAATGAAGATTCCTTCCTTCATTTGTTTGACTTGGAGTCCAAGGAAGAATGAGAGCTCGCCCATCATGCTCATTTCAAACTCATTTTGCATTAGTGTAGAAAATTCCTTGCAAAGAGATTCGTTAGTAGCACCAAATATAATATCATCCACATAAATTTGAACAATGAGAAGATCATTGTCCTTTATCTTAATAAATAGTGTAGTGTCAATTTTTCCTCTTGTGAAATTATTTGAAGTGAGAAAAGTGCTAAGTCTTTCATACCAAGCTCTAGGAGCTTGCTTTAAACCATAAAGTGCTTTTGAAAGTTTAAAAACATGATCCGGAAAGTCGTGCTTTTCAAAACCGGGTGGTTGCTCAACATAGACTTCTTCGGAAATGAATCCATTTAAGAAAGCACTTTTAACATCCATTTGAAATAACTTGAAGTTCATGTAGGAGGCAAATGCCAAAAGAATTCGAATAGCTTCAAGTCGAGCAACCGGTGCAAAAGTTTCATCAAAATCAATTCCTTCAATTTGGTTGAAACCTTGGGCCACTAGTCTAGCCTTGTTTCGAACCACGACACCCGATTCATCTCGCTTGTTTCGGAAGACCCATTTAGTGCCAATAACGGTATGATCACTTGGTCTTTCCACAAGCGTCCAAACTTGGTTCCTCTCAAATTGATTGAGTTCATCTTGCATCGCAATGAGCCAATATTCATCATTGCTAGCTTCAACAAAATGTTTAGGTTCAATTTGAGATATGAAAGCCAAATGGTCACAAAGTAATCTTAAAGAAGATCTTGTCTTGACCGTTTGACTTGGATCTCCAATAATGGAGTCCTTGGGATGATAAGTGGCAAATTTCCACACTTTAGGTAGCGGAGTAGGTTCATTATCTTTGGAAATGAACTTCTCAACTTCCTTAGATTGTTCAACATCTTGAGGTGTGGAGTTTATGTTTAGCTTCTCAAAGTCAAGAAGATCATCTTCAAAAGAGATATCCTTGCCTTTAAATTCTTCAAAAAGAACATGCATACCTTCCTCAATTACTAAAGTTCGTCGATTATAAACTCGATAAGCTTTACTAATAGAGGAATAGCCCAAGAATATAGCTTCATCGGATTTAGCATCAAACTTTTCCAATTTGTCTTTTGTGTTCAAAATGAAACATTTACAACCAAAGATTTTGAAGTAACCAATATTGGGAATTCTATCATGCCACAATTCGAAAGGAGTTTTCTCAAGAATTGGTCGAATTAGAACACGGTTCATAATATAGCAAGCCGTGTTTACGGCTTCGGCCCAAAAATACTTGGGCAACTCCCCCTCAATTAACATAGATCTAGCCATTTCTTGAATGGATCTATTTTTGCGTTCAACAACCCCATTTTGTTGAGGTGTTCGAGGAGTAGCAAATTGATGTTCTATTCCCAATTCATTGCAAAACTTTTCAAAGTTGTGATTTTCAAATTCACCACCATGATCACTTCTAATTTTGGAAATCATACAACTCTTTTCATTTTGAACACGATAGACAAAATCTTTGAAGGATTTAAAAGTATCATACTTGTGTCTTAAAAATAAAGTCCAAGTAAATCTAGAGTAATCATCAACAATTACAAAAACATAGTTGCTTCCACCAAGGCTAGTGACATCAATTGGTCCAAAGAGGTCCATGTGAATCAATTCCAATGGCCTAATAGTGGAGACAAAATTTTTGGATTTAAAAGATGATTTTACTTGCTTAGCTTGAGCACAAGCATCACAAACCTCACTTTTGGCATAATCTATTTTAGGTAAGCCTTTTACTAGTTTTCTTTTAGAAAGTTTTGAAAGAGAGTCCATACTAGCATGTGCTAACCTTTTATGCCAAAGCCAAGATTCGTTAGATTGAGCCGAAAAACATTTTTCTCCTTCATGGGAGAGGTTGCCTAAATCAACGGTATAAACATTCTTGGATCTAAATCCCATAAAAGCTACCTCATTAGTAGATGGATCAAGAATACTACAATGAGATGCTTCAAACTTAACAAAATAGCCTTTGTCACATAATTGACTAATGCTTAGTAAATTATGCTTAAGACCATCAACTAAAAGAACATTAGAAATATTAACCTTTTCATTACCAATAGTGCCGATTCCAATGATCTTTCCTTTTGTGTTGTCTCCAAAGGTGACAAATCCTCCATCTTTCATTTCAATAGATTTAAACTTGGTTTGATCCCAAGTCATGTGTCTTGAACATCCACTATCTAAGTACCATTTGTTGCTTGCACCTTTTGATTGGAGACACACCTACAAAAACAAATTAAGTGTTTAACTTTGGTACCCAAGTGAGATTGGGTCCTTTAGAGTTAGATGAACCTTTCACAACCCAAATTTGGTTAAGTTTAGGATTTTTCTTATATTTACAAGAAGATGTATGATGTCCTCTAATATTGCAATAGGAGCAATGCAAAGATGGGTTTTGATTTGAGCTTTTAACAAAAACCTTTCTTTTAGTTTTTGTTAACTTAACATTGTTTGGATTAGGCACATAACCTATCCCAAACTTTTGGAAGTTTACAACTTGGTTTCCAAGTATCATATTTAGATACTTAGTTCCACCAACAAATTTCTCAAGAGTTTTCTTAGACTCACCTAAGCCAACTTTGAGTTGTTGGTTCTCAATTTTAAGCTTCTCAAGTTGATTGTTACAATGGAAGCTTGACTTAAAATTTTGACCTTCAGGTTTCTTCTTTAATACCTCATTTTCATGAATGAGACTACAACATGTCTCATTTACTTGTTTGAGCTCTTTCTTGAGTAAAGAGTTTTCATTTACAAGTACCAAAGAAGGATTTGAAGTTGAAGATTTTAAGTTGTTAACTTCCATCTCTAATGAAGCATTTTGCTTTTTGAGAGATGTATATTTAGGACCCAAACTTTGTAGATCATCATATAAAGAAAAGAAAGCTTCTAAAAGTTCATCATAACTTAAATTGTTTACCTCATCTTCAAAGGCCATAAGACAAATTTGGGCAACTTCTTTTTCCGACTCGTCATCGCTAGACTCGTCGGGGGCGTCCCAATTTAGTGCATTGAACGCCTTCTTTTTCTTGTCTTTCTTAAATGGCTTGCTTGGAAGAGTGCATTCACTTTTCAAATGCCCCGGTTTGTTGCAATTGTAGCAAACGATTCCTTTCTTGAATCCTTCACCTTTAAACCCGTCTCGTTTAGGTCTCCTCAAGTTGCGCTTCTTGATTAGTCGGTCGAGCCTCTTTGAAATCATAGCGATTTCTTCGCTCGAACCTTCTTCGTCATCTTCACCATCGTAAGCAACGACTCCTTTAAGTGCAAGGATTTTCTTTTTCTCGACTGCTACTTCGTTGTCATACTCCTTGAGGCGTTGTTCATGTGCCATGAGCGATCCGACAAGTTCATCAATCTTTACTTTGTCCAAATCATGAGCTTCTTGGATAGCCGTAACCTTAGGTATCCAACTTCTTGGTAGTACTCGAAGAAGTTTTCGCACCAAGTCCGATTGAGGAAAATCCTTGCCTAAGGCTTTCAAGCTATTCACAATGTTAGTAAATCTTGTGAACATATTCGAAATGGATTCACTTTCCTCCATTTTGAATAGTTCATAACTTGACATGAGCATGCTTATTTTAGATTCCTTCACCCTAGAAGTACCTTCATGAGTAACTTCTAATTTATCCCAAATCTCTTTAGCCGTTGTGCATATAGAGATTCGATGAAATTCTTCTTTACTAAGAGCGCAAAGGAATGAATTGATAGCTTTAGCATTCAATTGAAAGCGAGATTTTTCCGCTTCATTCCATTCCGCTCTAGGTTTTGATGGAGTGATATAACCACTTTCGACTATATCCCAAATATCAAAATCTAGAGATTGAAAGAATATCTTCATTCTAATCTTCCAAAAAGGATAATCGGTTCCATCAAAAAATGGTGGCCGAACAATAGATTGTCCTTCGATATTCTTTCCCATAGATGCCATTCTCACTTAGAGGTTAATCTAAATAATGTGAGACCTTGCTCTGATACCAATTGAGGATCAAAATGGCAAACTAAGAGGGGGGGTGAATTAGGTTTCTAAAATAAAAAGTCAAAAATCAAGTTAATTAAAAAGAAACCAAAAACAATCGACAAAGAGAAATATAGAGAAATTCAAACTCAAGAATGCACACGGTCGATTTGTTTCGAGGTTCGGCACTTTGCCTACGTCCCCGCCAACTTCTCAACGCAAGAGAAAGTTGGATCTCCACTAGTTGATGCTTTTGCGGGCAAGCACCAAGCCTTTACACCAAGATCTTCTTCTTATCAAGCTTCAAGACTTTGCCTCTCTCTCTTTTTACAAGAATAAATCTCACTACAATTTCACTCAAATTGAAAAAGAGAATTGAGAGCTAAGTGTTTTAAAAATGCTGAAGTTTTTAGTTTAAATTCAAGTGCTAGAGATACCTTTGAGAAGCCCAAAGGTCATCTATTTATAGCCTCGGCCAGCTCCAGAAAGTTAATATTTCGGGCGCCCTAAAGTACATTCCGGGCGCCCTAAAGTACATTCCGGGCGCCCGGAACTTGCGTATGCGCACTGCGGTTCCTGCATCCTGTCAGTCGCGTGCGCCGCTTTTCAGATCCGTACGACATGATTACCGGCGCCCGACATCCTCGCCGACTTTCTCGACCGGTCGCACGCGCGCCGAATTTCCCGACGTAACTTTTTAGGGCTTCCCGACATTGCGTGCTTCAAGACGCGCGCCGTCGCGCCGCGCCGAGTTGCCGTGTCGCTCCGACATTCCTCGACCGTACAACACGCAACTGTCAAAGTAATTTCGGTCGACCTAACCTAAGTGGCGGTCGCCCGGAATAGTTAAAAAGAGTGATCTGAGGATAGCTCGAATATCAAGTAGGCAGGCCCAAAAATACTGTAGATTTCGGATTCACTGTGGGTCGCCCGGAACAGGGTCCGAGAACCCAAACTTGACAGAATGTCAATGTTTTGAGCATATAGAGAAAAGAGAATTAGCTCAGAATGTCTCACTCCAATTTAGATTTAATTCAAGTAAAAGTAGAGAGAGAGTAAGTTTGTCATTTTGACAAAAGAAGCAAGTATAGCTTCAAAAGTTGAAGCTTACTACTTAGCGGTTTGCCCATCTTGAATCCTCTTAGATTGATCTAAAAACATAAAGCTCAAGATAAAGAGGTTAGTCCAATTTAAAAGTGATTATTTGTTATCATCAAAATTTAATACAATATTAGGGCCACTAGGCCAACAATCTCCCCCTTTTTGATGATGACAAATAATGTGATATAGAATACAAAAGAGTAGAATACGCCCCCTAAGTATATGCATAGATATAAAAACCATAAATCAAGGTGAATAAAATTATCATGAATAAAGTGTGATATAACAACAAATAAAACCAAAGTGAATATGGATTCAACACAAAGCATAATATAACCATAAGCATTCAACAACAAGCATCCAAATATCAAATGTCTAAAGCATCCAAAATATAAACATATAACACATAGCAAGTGTCTAAAACAACTAACATATAAGCTATATCATAACAAGTCATATCACATCAAGTTTTTCTCCCCCTTTGTCATCAAAAAAAGAACATAAGCAAAGGAAACATAGAGGGAAGAAAAGCATAAAAGTGAGCACAAAAAGAGCGACTAAACATCATCTTCATCTTCATCATCATCGTCGTCGTCGTCGTCATCACCCGTCGTCGGGCCCGGTGGAGGCATAGTAGAGGAGGACGGCCCATAGGCGGCATAAAAAGCACTCGAAGGTCCAAAAAGTGAGTCCATATAGGACCTCATACCGGTTAATTCCGAATGCATCACGTCCAAACGTGCATCTATCCTATCAAACCGATGAGATGCATCCGTTGGAGGAGGACCATAAGATGGCGGTGCAGCGGGTGGTGGCTCAAACGGTGGAGGAGAGGGCATATGTGGTGGAGGATCGTCGAGGTCGTCGTCACTAGGTGGATCAATGATATGTTTTCTAACCCAAAGACCGTGACGATTTTTCTTAAAACCAAGTTGAGAGAAAGTGCCGGAAGAAATGGCGGAGGGGTGTTTCAAGGGTCGAACATCGGAAAGATCAAATTCCATGTACTCGAGGAGGGCGGTGATCAAAGAACCATAGGGAAGCGAACGAGAGGGGATAGAGATTGCGGCGGCCATATGACGAATAATAATGTACCCCAAATTAACCCGTAGTCCCTCAAAAAGATGATATAAAAAAAAAGATCCATCTTCTGAACGGAGGTGTGGTGACCGTCCCGAGGAAGAACTAACTTGGTCAGAAGAAAGTGAGCAAGGCGATGAGGAAAAGACAAATGAGAGCAATCTTCGCGAGAGTTAGAGTCTTCACAAAGAAAGCGACCGCGAAGTTGCGCTTCGGTAAAAGAGGTAAATGCCCAAGAATTAGTTTGATAGTAAGTAACCCCATCATTTGGAATATTTAAAACGGTGTTTAAAAGTATGGGAGTTATAGCAAAATCACGCACGCGGTAGCGAGAAGTAATAGTTGAAAATTCCGGATTAAAAGAGGCATTAGCATAAAAGATTTTAACTAAATCCGGATAAAACGGTCGCGCATTCTGAACAAATAAATCCCACCCAACGATAGTGAGTAGATCCAAGAGTTCAATGCAGTCAAAGTTTAGGTGATGAATGTAGCGACAGGGTTGAACTGGACGTCCTAAAAGAAAACTTTCTTGTGCCTCTTTAGAAATGAAATTGAAAGCATCATAATTTTCATCTCCACGAGGGGAGGAGCTACCACGAGTGGTTTTAGTCCTAGGCATGATAAAAAGAGGTGTAGAAAAAAATATATATAGAGAGAGACGATTAAGTATAGTTACCTGCAGAAAAAAGAAAAGAAAAAAAAAAAAAAAAAAGCAAGCTAGGGTTTCCTGTGAACAAAGAGAGAAAAAAAAAAGAAGAGAGAGAAGAGATATACCGACAGGGAGGAGAGAAGGAGAAGAAAACAACCAGTGAAGGGATTTTCGGATCAGGATGCAGAGGGCACAGGGTGGTGACCGGGTTCAGCGGAAGGGGCGACCGGACAGGGCGACCGGCTCGGGCTGCGCGCCGGGGAACCGAGCGCAGGGGAGATCCGATCACAGGGGAGGTCGGATCCGGCTCGGGCTGCTCGGGGTGCGCGCGGGAACAGGAGGCGGGTACAGGGCGACCGGAGAGGGAAGGAGGGAAGAAGAAAGAAAAAAAATGAAAAAGGGGGGTGGGGCTAGGGCTGTCGGGCGACAGGGGTGGAAGGAGGACCTGTTCGCGGGTATCGGCGTGAGTGGCGGTCCGGAGGGTCGCCCGGATCCGCAACCCGGTAACCCGCCAAGCCAGTCAAACCGGCCAGAGGGTCAACTCGAGTTTTCGGGTGCGGGTGCGAACCGGTCAGGTCGCCCGGATCCGAAACCCGATAACCCGCTAAGGTGGTCAGAAGAGCAGATGCGGTCAACGCAAAGACCGGGCGCCCGAAAAGGACGAGCGGGCGACCGGAAAAGTACGAAAAACCAAAAACAAAAAAAAACAGATAAAAACAAGGAGAAAAGCATTACAAGGAACACCCAAAAGCAAAAGAGAATCAAGCATTTAAATCAATCATTCCTAATTCTCTTCTAAGAATAGTGAATCTATCCTCACTAAGGGGTTTAGTAAAGATGTCCGCTAATTGATGATGAGTGTCCACAAAGTCTATAGTAACATCTCCTTTTTGAATGTGATCTCTAATAAATTGATGTCTAATCTCAATATGTTTAGTTCTAGAATGTTGAATAGGATTTCTAGATAGGTTGATAGCACTAGTATTGTCACATTTGATTGGAACTTGTTTTAGATGCACTCCAAAGTCCTCAAGGGTTTGTTTCATCCATAAAATTTGTGCACAACAACAACCCGCCGCAATGTACTCGCTTCGGCGGTTGAGAGTGCAACCGAATTTTGCTTTTTCGAAGACCATGAGACTAAGGAGTGACCAAGAAATTGACAAGTCCCACTAGTACTTTTCCGATCAACTTTGCATCCGGCAAAGTCGCATCCGAAAAGCCAATGAGATCAAAACTAGTGCCCTTGGGATACCATAATCCTAAGTTGAGAGTCCCCTTAACATATCTAAGAATTCTCTTTACGGCTACTAAATGTGACTCCTTAGGTTGAGCTTGAAATCGAGCACATAAGCAAACACAAAACATAATGTCCGGCCTACTTGCGGTAAGATAAAGTAAACTACCAATCATACCTCGGTAGAGCTTGATGTCAACATCCTTCCCTTTTTCATCCTTGTCAAGTTTAGTTGCGGCACTCATTGGAGTGCTTGTTTCTTTTGAGCTTTCCAAACCAAATCTTTTGATTAGGTCTTTTGCATATTTGGCTTGATTAATGAAGATTCCTTCCTTCATTTGTTTGACTTGGAGTCCAAGGAAGAATGAGAGCTCGCCCATCATGCTCATTTCAAACTCATTTTGCATTAGTGTAGAAAATTCCTTGCAAAGAGATTCGTTAGTAGCACCAAATATAATATCATCCACATAAATTTGAACAATGAGAAGATCATTGTCCTTTATCTTAATAAATAGTGTAGTGTCAATTTTTCCTCTTGTGAAATTATTTGAAGTGAGAAAAGTGCTAAGTCTTTCATACCAAGCTCTAGGAGCTTGCTTTAAACCATAAAGTGCTTTTGAAAGTTTAAAAACATGATCCGGAAAGTCGTGCTTTTCAAAACCGGGTGGTTGCTCAACATAGACTTCTTCGGAAATGAATCCATTTAAGAAAGCACTTTTAACATCCATTTGAAATAACTTGAAGTTCATGTAGGAGGCAAATGCCAAAAGAATTCGAATAGCTTCAAGTCGAGCAACCGGCAAAAGTTTCATCAAAATCAATTCCTTCAATTTGGTTGAAACCTTGGGCCACTAGTCTAGCCTTGTTTCGAACCACGACACCCGATTCATCTCGCTTGTTTCGGAAGACCCATTTAGTGCCAATAACGGTATGATCACTTGGTCTTTCCACAAGCGTCCAAACTTGGTTCCTCTCAAATTGATTGAGTTCATCTTGCATCGCAATGAGCCAATATTCATCATTGCTAGCTTCAAAAAAAATTTTAGGTTCAATTTGAGATATGAAAGCCAAATGGTCACAAAGTAATCTTAAAGAAGATCTTGTCTTGACCGTTTGACTTGGATCTCCAATAATGGAGTCCTTGGGATGATAAGTGGCAAATTTCCACACTTTAGGTAGAGGAGTAGGTTCATTATCTTTGGAAATGAACTTCTCAACTTCCTTAGATTGTTCAACATCTTGAGGTGTGGAGTTTATGTTTAGCTTCTCAAAGTCAAGAAGATCATCTTCAAAAGAGATATCCTTGCCTTTAAATTCTTCAAAAAGAACATGCATACTTTCCTCAATTACTAAAGTTCGTCGATTATAAACTCGATAAGCTTTACTAATAGAGGAATAGCCCAAGAATATAGCTTCATCGGATTTAGCATCAAACTTTCCCAATTTGTCTTTTGTGTTCAAAATGAAACATTTACAACCAAAGATTTTGAAGTAACCAATATTGGGAATTCTATCATGCCACAATTCGAAAGGAGTTTTCTCAAGAATTGGTCGAATTAGAACACGGTTCATAATATAGCAAGCCGTGTTTACGGCTGCGGCCCAAAAATACTTAGGCAACTCCCCCTCAATTAACATAGATCTAGCCATTTCTTGAATGGATCTATTTTTGCGTTCAACAACCCCATTTTGTTGAGGTGTTCGAGGAGTAGCAAATTGATGTTCTATTCCCAATTCATTGCAAAACTTTTCAAAGTTGTGATTTTCAAATTCACCACCATGATCACTTCTAATTTTGGAAATCATACAACTCTTTTCATTTTGAACACGATAGACAAAATCTTTGAAGGATTTAAAAGTATCATACTTGTGTCTTAAAAATAAAGTCCAAGTAAATCTAGAGTAATCATCAACAATTACAAAAACATAGTTGCTTCCACCAAGGCTAGTGACATCAATTGGTCCAAAGAGGTCCATGTGAATCAATTCCAATGGCCTAATAGTGGAGACAAAATTTTTGGATTTAAAAGATGATTTTACTTGCTTAGCTTGAGCACAAGCATCACAAACCTCACTTTTGGCATAATCTATTTTAGGTAAGCCTTTTACTAGTTTTCTTTTAGAAAGTTTTGAAAGAGAGTCCATACTAGCATGTGCTAACCTTTATGCCAAAGCCAAGATTCGTTAGATTGAGCCGAAAAACATTTCTCTCCTTCATGGGAGAGTTTGCCTAAATCAACTATATAAACATTCTTAGATCGAAAACCCATAAAAGCTACCTCATTAGTAGATGGATCAAGAATACTACAATGAGATGCTTCAAACTTAACAAAATAGCCTTTGTCACATAATTGACTAATGCTTAGTAAATTATGCTTAAGACCATCAACTAAAAGAACATTAGAAATATTAACCTTTTCATTACCAATAGTGCCGATTCCAATGATCTTTCCTTTTGTGTTGTCTCCAAAGGTGACAAATCCTCCATCTTTCATTTCAATAGATTTAAACTTGGTTTGATCCCAAGTCATGTGTCTTGAACATCCACTATCTAAGTACCATTTGTTGCTTGCACCTTTTGATTGGAGACACACCTACAAAAACAAATTAAGTGTTTAACTTTGGTACCCAAGTGAGATTGGGTCCTTTAGAGTTAGATGAACCTTTCACAACCCAAATTTGGTTAAGTTTAGGATTTTTCTTATATTTACAAGAAGATGTATGATGTCCTCTAATATTGCAATAGGAGCAATGCAAAGATGGGTTTTGATTTGAGCTTTTAACAAAAACCTTTCTTTTAGTTTTTGTTAACTTAACATTGTTTGGATTAGGCACATAACCTATCCCAAACTTTTGGAAGTTTACAACTTGGTTTCCAAGTATCATATTTAGATACTTAGTTCCACCAACAAATTTCTCAAGAGTTTTCTTAGACTCACCTAAGCCAACTTTGAGTTGTTGGTTCTCAATTTTAAGCTTCTCAAGTTGATTGTTACAGTGGAAGCTTGACTTAAAATTTTGACCTTCAGGTTTCTTCTTTAATACCTCATTTTCATGAATGAGACTACAACATGTCTCATTTACTTGTTTGAGCTCTTTCTTGAGTAAAGAGTTTTCATTTACAAGTACCAAAGAAGGATTTGAAGTTGAAGATTTTAAGTTGTTAACTTCCATCTCTAATGAAGCATTTTGCTTTTTGAGAGATGTATATTTAGGACCCAAACTTTGTAGATCATCATATAAAGAAAAGAAAGCTTCTAAAAGTTCATCATAACTTAAATTGTTTACCTCATCTTCAAAGGCCATAAGACAAATTTGGGCAACGTCTTTTCCGACTCGTCATCGCTAGACTCGTCGGGGGCGTCCCAATTTAGTGCATTGAACGCCTTCTTTTTCTTGTCTTTCTTAAATGGCTTGCTTGGAAGAGTGCATTCACTTTTCAAATGCCCCGGTTTGTTGCAATTGTAGCAAACGATTCCTTTCTTGAATCCTTCACCTTTAAACCCGTCTCGTTTAGGTCTCCTCAAGTTGCGCTTCTTGATTAGTCGGTCGAGCCTCTTTGAAATCATAGCGATTTCTTCGCTCGAACCTTCTTCGTCATCTTCACTATCGGAAGCAACGACTCCTTTAAGTGCAAGGCTTTTCTTTTTCTCGGGAGCTACTTCGTTGTCATACTCCTTGAGGCGTTGTTCATGTGCCATGAGCGATCCGACAAGTTCATCAATCTTTACTTTGTCCAAATCATGAGCTTCTTGGATAGCCGTAACCTTAGGTATCCAACTTCTTGGTAGTACTCGAAGAAGTTTTCGCACCAAGTCCGATTGAGGAAAATCCTTGCCTAAGGCTTTCAAGCTATTCACAATGTTAGTAAATCTTGTGAACATATTCGAAATGGATTCACTTTCCTCCATTTTGAATAGTTCATAACTTGACATGAGCATGCTTATTTTAGATTCCTTCACCCTAGAAGTACCTTCATGAGTAACTTCTAATTTATCCCAAATCTCTTTAGCCGTTGTGCATATAGAGATTCGATGAAATTCTTCTTTACTAAGAGCGCAAAGGAATGAATTGATAGCTTTAGCATTCAATTGAAAGCGAGATTTTTCCGCTTCATTCCATTCCGCTCTAGGTTTTGATGGAGTGATATAACCACTTTCGACTATATCCCAAATATCAAAATCTAGAGATTGAAAGAATATCTTCATTCTAATCTTCCAAAAAGGATAATCGGTTCCATCAAAAAATGGTGGCCGAACAATAGATTGTCCTTCGATATTCTTTCCCATAGATGCCATTCTCACTTAGAGGTTAATCTAAATAATGTGAGACCTTGCTCTGATACCAATTGAGGATCAAAATGGCAAACTAAGAGGGGGGGTGAATTAGGTTTCTAAAATAAAAAGTCAAAAATCAAGTTAATTAAAAAGAAACCAAAAACAATCGACAAAGAGAAATATAGAGAAATTCAAACTCAAGCAGCCACACGGTCGATTTGTTCCGAGGTTCGGCACTCTGCCTACGTCCCCGCCAACTTCTCAACGCAAGAGAAAGTTGGATCTCCACTAGTTGATGCTTTTGCGGGCAAGCACCAAGCCTTTACACCAAGATCTTCTTCTTATCAAGCTTCAAGACTTTGCCTCTCTCTCTCTTTTTACAAGAATAAATCTCACTACAATTTCACTCAAATTGAAAAAGAGAATTGAGAGCTAAGTGTTTTAAAAATGCTGAAGTTTTTAGCTTAAATTCAAGTGCTAGAGATACCTTTGAGAAGCCCAAAGGTCATCTATTTATAGCCTCGGCCAGCTCCAGAAAGTTAATATTTCGGGCGCCCTAAAGTACATTCCGGGCGCCCGGAACTTGCGTATGCGCACTGCGGTTCCTGCATCCTGTCAGTCGCGTGCGCCGCTTTTCAGGATCCGTACGACATGATTACCGGGCGCCCTGACATCCTCGCCTCGCACGCGCGCCGAATTTAAACTTTTTAGGGCTTCCCGACATTGCGTGGCGCCGGAATTTTCAAAGACGCGCGCGCCGCCGCGCCATTGAGTTGCCGTGTCGCTCGACATTCTGACCGTACAACACGCAACCCGTCAAAGTAATTTCGGTCGACCTAACCTACCGTAAGGCCGCCTCTAATAGTTAAAAAGAGTGATCGGAGGATAGCTCGAATATCAAGTAGGCAGGCCCAAAAATACTGTAGATTTCGGATTCACTGTGGGTCGCCCGGAACAGGGTCCGAAAACCCAAACTTGACAGAATGTCAATGTTTTGAGCATATAGAGAAAAGAGAATTAGCTCAGAATGTCTCACTCCAATTTAGATTTAATTCAAGTAAAAGTAGAGAGAGAGTAAGTTTGTCATTTTGACAAAAGAAGCAAGTATAGCTTCAAAAGTTGAAGCTTACTACTTAGAGGTTTGCCCATCTTGAATCCTCTTAGATTGATCTAAAAACATAAAGCTCAAGATAAAGAGGTTAGTCCAATTTAAAAGTGATTATTTGTTATCATCAAAATTTAATACAATATTAGGGCCACTAGGCCAACAATCTCCCCCTCAAGCTATTTTCGTTGCACCAACTCGACCTGTGGCCTCATCACTCCTACGAGTGTGGCCAACCGTTTACGAAGTTCCAAGTCTCCGCTCGCACGTCGAAATACTCAGGGACATCACTTGTCCCCTACCGCGCCGATCTAAACAAAGATCGCCTACGCGGTGCCATCGTCCCTCGAATCGCGACAACATGATCAGTCTTGACTCTCTAGGTCAAGCACGCAACAACTAACATCGACTCGACTCAAATCGGGCGAAAGTCATGCAAGAGCATTTATTCTTATCCCTCGGGTTCATGTTGTCGATCGCCCAACATGAACACACTTGGTCAAGAATAAACCACATCTTGAGTCTACCTCTAATGTCCATCTTAGAGGTTTCAATACTTAACCCAATCGATTCAACTTCCGCCACCCGGCTTAGGTTCACGTCTCGCTCACGTACCTATAGCCTTAAGGTTCACCGTCCTAGGGTCTCCTAGGTCAATCCTAGACTCTCTCTTTACTTGCTCTTAGCTTGCTCTGATACCAACTTTAATTACTTTACCTGTCACGCCCCGAGACCGCTACCAATTTGTCTCGGTTCGGGACGCGATCGTGCGCCGAACGGACAAAGACTCTCCCCTGTCCGCCCAAGGCTCGACAACAAGTCATGTACAAAGAATTACCCAGGAACTAATTCTATAACATACATGACAATAGCGAAGCACCTAAAGGTGCGATCAAGTAAGAGCAAGATACAAGTAATCATACAAGTAATATAAAGAGAGAAGAGTCTATCTATTACAACCATTCATCATTCGATTACATCCAATTACATTCTTTTACTCACAACGAATATACATGTTGTTTCTTCCCAAAATACATAAGTGTTCACATTTCCAAAATATACATGATTTTCCTCGATCATATACTTATACCAAAATAATACCTGGTGAGGCTCTAATGCAAATAGCCGGCCACTATCGATTAGGCGCGAGGCCCTTGCCACGATCCTCACAAGCCGCCCGCGAGCTCGAACTCGTAATAGAGTGGGGTGAGAACTAACTTTCTTAGTTCCTGCTGGCTCGCCACCGACCCCACCGATCTACCAAATAGGTCTAAGCAGGCATAAGCAGATAGATAGATAGATATTTATCTTAAAACTGTAAGTGCTGTAAGTAAAGCATAATAAGAAAAATGCAATACTACTATGCCTGTAACAACAAGGTAAGAGTAAATGTTCTAGCCATGTAACTACTAACATGCTAATATAACTCTAACCAATATGTTTGCAATTCTATTATGCTCAATATGTACTTTTGTACCCAATTACATAACTCCTTTGAGTTTATTACCCAATCAATGGCTAGCCCGTAGACTCGCCCACGACTCACACCACTCAACCCAATGGGTTGTCTGCGGGACCCCACATAGGCTATCCCTCGGGACCCCACATAGGCTATCCCTATCGAATCACGTGCCAAGACCTCCGGAGACTCGCACTACTCATGTGGAGCGACCACCACGAGCGCTCGAATGTACAAAGCGGTGTGAGTATGATCTTCTCCTCCACTTTGGGAGGGCATCCACACAGGGGTATCAATGATCTTCTCCTCCACTTTGGAGGGCATCCTCATAGGGGTAATGTATAAGTGTTTTGTAGAACTATGTCTCTATGTCATTTATCATCAAGTTATTTACTTGGATCACATGTCGTTAGTGTCTCTACACTATGTCATAATGTCAATCATCAAGTTCTTTACTTGGTTCACATATCTCTAGTGTTCTTTACACTAAGTTACCATACAATGTCATTCATCACGTTGTCTACTTGGTTCTCATGTCATTAGTGTTCCATACACTATGTCATAATGTCAATCATCAAGTTCTTTACTTGGTTCACATATCTCTAGTGTTCTTTACACTAAGTTATCATGCAATGTCATCAAGTTGTATACACTTGGTTCATATATCACTAGTGTCTCTACACTATGTCATAATGTCAATAGTTGTCCATCATGCAAGATTAAATTACAATCCAACTTATCTCTAGGGTTCTTTGTCATAACCATCATGCCTCCTATATTCAATTGTCAATCATATGATGCCACAATTTAAAGGAGCATGTAAGAATAGTAAACGAACTATATAACCCTAGCATGCATGAAACTATACATATATACATATATACGCTATATGACCAATAAAGGGACTTAGACATAAAAAGTAGCCCGACGGCTTCTAATGGCACCCCCACCGTTATCGCGTTCCGATTGCTCGTCGTCGTCGCTTGCAATCGGCCTCCCGCGACATCCGTATCCGCACGGCCCGATATTGCAATCGCGCTCAACCGTGCTCCGCTCGCAGCCCCGAAAATTATAGGTCTTCGGTTTGTTGCCACGAGCCCCCAATTCCATTCTCACGATTTTTGGAAGCTTTCGCCGCAAGTCGCGACTATTTTTACGTCGACGGCTTCAAACCTCAATATCTTCGCAACGGCACGACGAATTGCCGAACCGACTTTGCCAACGTGTTTCGTTACCTAGCAATTAGGTTTATATAGGTTCAATTTAGATCAAACCCATCTAATAGCGAAAATTGCATTTCTAAACCCTAGCCTCTAATTATGCTCCAAATAATCCGATTATTAAGGATTTAATGTGCTAGCATCACACTAGAGGCTATTAGAACACTTAAACTTATGGATTAAGTCAAATCCCAAAAGCTTACCTAAACGTGAACACCGCGACGAAACACGTCGCTTCAACGCCGCCCGAAAGCTCAAACCGACGCCTCCAATGCGTTCGCAAGCTCGATCTCCGCCAACGCCGCGAATTTGGGCGAGGAATATAGAGAGATGAGAGAGATATTTAGAGAGAGAAAGGAGGGTTTTTCTTTCTCCTCCATGTGTGCGTGAGTGTGTGGGTGTGTTGTGTTGTGTGCTCTCGGGTTGGGAAGCAGGGAGATGAAGCATTGCTTCTTAATTAAGTAACCCAACACTATTCATCACACTATTCACTTCAATTTTCGGTCGAAGCTTTGATTTTTTTGCCTGCCCTTCGGAATGTCCGATTGAGCTCAAATTTGACAGCTTGTGTTCGGTTTTACTCAACTTAAGAAACTTTAATCTCTCGCTTCGTCCTCGTTTGGTCACTGCGAACTCTACCGAACTTTAATCGCTATCAGATAGCATTCGGATTTTATTTCTCATCTTCCGGGTGTCCGATTGGCATGAAACTTTAAATCTAGCCTCATGAAAACAATCCTGACATACCCTCCGCTTTCGTAATTTCGACACCGTGCATTTTCTCGCTAATTTATCCGCCCGTTCTCTCGCGTAAAATTCTAGATCTTCTCGTTTCAGTCCGATTTCAAAGACGGTCAATCCAGGCTTACATTTTACTTCTATAAACCCAATAAAAATAGTATCTCACACTATTTTTATTTATATTTATTTTTAATTTAAGAATCCGATATATTACATTCTACCGCAACTTCATGATTTCTGAAGTTCGGTATCTTACATCCTCCCCTCCTTAAAAATAGTTTCGTCCTCGAAAAGAACCCTTATATTTAACTTAAACTTACATTCATACCTTACTCCCCAAATAGATGAGGATGATGTGTTTTCATCTCGCTCTCGAGCTCCCAAGTGGCTTCACGATCGTCGTGATTGCTCCACCGAACTCGAACATAAGGAATCTAGCGATTCCGCAGTTTGCGCACCTCCCGAGCAATAATTGCCACCGGAAACTCTTCATAGCTCAAGTCCTCTTGAAGCTCCGGCGGTTCAAACATCATAGTGTGTCCAGGATGATGAACATACTTTCGAAGGTTAGAAACGTGAAACACGTTATGGACATCCGCTAGCTGCGGCGGCAATGCAATTCGATACGCTACCGCACCAATGCATTCCAACACTTCATACGGTCCAACATTTCGAGGACTCAACTTTCCTCGTACTCCAAACCGTCTCACGCCTCTCATAGGCAAGACCTTTAAGAACACGCGGTCTCCTACCGCGAATTCCAATTCTCTACTGCTTATTGGCATAACTTTGTTGCCTCGATCGCGCAGCTGAGCATCCGCTGACGAGCGAGGCGAACTTTCTCTTCCGCCTTCCGCAACACGTCGGGACCTATCACCGCCCGTTCACCTACATCCCCCCAATGCTCAGGAGATCGGCACTTCCGCCGCAAAGGACTTCGAACGTTGCCATCTCCACACCGGCTTGGTAACCGTTGTTGTAGGCGGACTCGGCCATCAACAAATACTTGGCCCATGTAGGCGGACTCGCCATCAACAAATACTTGGCCCAACATAACGGGACTCCTTCCCCGCAGCTCAAATCGCTTCACGCTACAACTCAGCTTATCGAGCAATCTGGAGTTTCAATGTACTTTCGCACTTCGGAGTGGCCTTTTACTCATCGGGATTGTCAAGAGGCCCACTACGGAAGATATAAGACCAGATTCACTCACATCAGTCAAGTAAATCTCTGAAGTGCATTACCATTCCCGCGAGTCTCGGTGGTAGGGCAAGTCGATACTCGACGACTTTACCTACTCCAACCCCACTCGCAAACGGCACACCAAGGCCGAACCGCTTCCTTTGAGACCGGGACTACCCGCCATCCTCGTGGTGTGGATCTAACATGAATGCGCCAATTAGTCGAACGACCCACCACCACTACATAATGCACACGGGTAGACCTTCTCGGATTAGTCAGGCGTCCACAAAGTGGCGCTTTACCACTCTGGCTATCCAAGAGTCTTATACAGCTCTTCCTTGCATTCACCCTCAATTCAGGGAACACACTCCGATTCGATCACCGTCATTGCTTAGAAGCAATATCGTAGGTGCATCGCTTAATCGCGAGTGTTCCAATCCCAACCGGATCCCTCGTTCTATCGTGAGATGGCGCACTTCGACACATCTTAAATATCAATCCACTGGAGAGCGCTATCCTTATGCTCCAACTCTCCTGAGAGCATCAACTCCAACTCTCTCGCGTGGCCTCCATTATTCAAGTGTCTCCTAGGGACCACTTGCTTCAAAGTCCAATCGCCACGGACAATTCGGCCACCACTGTCGCACTCCTCTCACACGAACACTTCGTTCGTGAACCTAAGCCAAACTCATTAATAGAGTTATCGGCCACACCGATCTTCGGTTTCCATAGGTGAGCCAAAGGCCACCAGCTCTACGTCGGCCTACCGCCTAGACGTGTCTCAACGCTCGATGTCTCTTACTCGCAAGCGTAGACCCAATCAGCACTGGGCGACATTCTCACTGGGAATTCGCACACACTCCAACCAGAGCTATCAAGATCGCAACCCACATCAAATTCTTGGGTTGGGTCACAACCGCACTCTCGGTGCATTCTCGATCCCGAGATCCAACACGTGGCATTTCCACGCTCCCGGTACAAGCTCGGACTACCGTCCCCGACCAAAACTCGCCCTACCTATAGGTATCGGGCCGTCGCCACTTGCTGATCGCGCCGCCCAAAGGGCCTGTGCTCCATACCCACAAACGGTCTGTGCACGGGTCGTCCCCAAGCACTACTCGCCAACGTCGTCCCGTACGACATACTCTACAGTAGCTACACACTTTACCGGCTCCTAAGCACCTAATGCGAGCCACCAGCCCTACGAGTGATCTATGGCCCGCTTCACACTTAGCCATGCTAAAGTGCTACTGCCAACTCACTCTCCCGGCTGAGTCAATACCGTACACCACGAGTACCTATACTCGTGCGCTCTATACGCCTCTATAGCGTTCCAAACCAAATCCAGCACTAGGCAACATTGTCTATGCACGCTGGTCGCACGAGCACTACTCACCTACCTCAATTTGAGGTATCATTATATGCCCGGACTCGACCACTAACTGGTCACGCCCTTAATAAATGGTTCTACTTTCATCGTCGATTTATCGAAACTACTTTCAAAACACTCATATTACTCGGGTATCCTCAAGTATCACGGCTCAACTCTCGCAATCCACTGCTCACGGCCTTGAGAGTTGCCGCACCACTTCGTCCAAAAATCACTACTAGCCATTCGCTAGTACCACTTGGCTCTCTACCTGCTTCAACAGGTAACATGTTTCCACACGCAAGCATGCTCGGGTATCTACATTCACCGGTCCATTGGTCTCTACTATACTAATGCATAATTAATAGTAGGTGACCATACGACAAATGCATGCTATGCATCGACCCTACATCATGTAGGAGCACAAGCCTACTCCAACAACTCATGCCTACCATGACGCGGTCAGTAGTATGTTCCACAACCTAGGTCGCGTACCCACGGTCACTTAGTGCCCGCCGCGAACCCTCCGGTTGCCACATTCTCATCACTCGCTCTCCCGACCATGCCGTAGGTGGCGCACCCACAGACTGTCTTAAAGAGGAGGGGGGTCGTCGCCAACGCCAAGGTTTGGTTATCCCAAATCATTCTAGAGCCTAAATAGCAAAACCCTAGATGTATGCCATTGGCAAGCTCAAGAGTTTACCCCAAAAGCTTCTCTCCACATGAGGAAGAAGATGAAGACCTTACTCCTCCACTAAGGCCACTTTGCACTTTTTAGGTTTCCAACGCCTTCGGCCCTTCCAAAGCGTACCAAATCGACAATTTGTCAATTCCAGATGAAGTCCAATCCTCGAATTTTGAGAATCCACTTTCGTACATCCACAACCTCGACCGCGTTCGGCCGAAGTCTCCGCACCAACACATCGGCCACATCCTTTTCATCCCACACTTCGTTCGGGATGCAACTCACGATGCGGGTGGATCCCCACTCGTATTCCCCCACGGTGCAGCTTCCTCGCCGCAGCTTCCGAACCTCACCCGACTTTTCTCCTCACTGTCGGGGAATAAACGGAGATCATCAATCCCCGAAACACTTCCCAAGCCATAGGAGGGAGACTAGGCGATCGATTCCACGTGACGCCTATCCACCACACCTTCGTCGATTGTTATGGACAATACTTGTCCCGCACCACAGTGTACAAATCCTCAAAGGGAGTCTCCATGGAGTCGATCCACAACTCCACGATCAACGGATCCGCATCCTCTCTATCAAGGTAGATGGATCAAACTGCTTGAAGGTCATGAGGGCAGCCAAAGCTCACTCCCTCAACGCCATCACCTCTGAACTGATAGAAGTCGGGTTGCCCGACCTCGACGGAAATACCTCCGCCGCGACTCCCAATCGTATTCGGCGAGCTGAAAATAGTACGGTCACCAATCGACCGATCGTTTCTTGGAGTCCTTTAGTCTCCTCCTCCCGGCGCATAACAACTATCGTTGCACCAACTCGACTGTGGCCTCATCACTCCTACGAGTGTGGCCAACCGTTTACGAAGTTCCAAGTCTCCGCTCGCACGTCGAAATACTCAGGGACATCACTTGTCCCCTACCGCGCCGATCTAAACAAAGATCGCCTACGCGGTGCCATCGTCCCTCGAATCGCGACAACATGATCAGTCTTGACTCTCTAGGTCAAGCACGCAACAACTAACATCGACTCGACTCAAATCGGGCGAAAGTCATGCAAGAGCATTTATTCTTATCCCTCGGGTTCATGTTGTCGATCGCCCAACATGAACACACTTGGTCAAGAATAAACCACATCTTGAGTCTACCTCTAATGTCCATCTTAGAGGTTTCAATACTTAACCCAATCGATTCAACTTCCGCCACCCGCTTAGGTTCACGTCTCGCTCACGTACCTATAGCCTTAAGGTTCACCGTCCTAGGGTCTCCTAGGTCAATCCTAGACTCTCTCTTTACTTGCTCTTAGCTTGCTCTGATACCAACTTTACCTGTCACGCCCCGAGACCGCTACCAATTTGGTTCGGTTCGGGGACGCGATCGCGCCGAACGACAAAGACCTCCTGTCCGCCCAAGGCTCAACAACAAGTCATGTACAAAGAATTACCCAAGAACTAATTCTATAACATACATGACAATAGCGAAGCACCTAAAGGTGCGATCAAGTAAGAGCAAGATACAAGTAATCATACAAGTAATATAAAGAGAGAAGAGTCTATCTATTACAACCATTCATCATTCGATTACATCCAATTACATTCTTTTACTCACAACGAATATACATGTTGTTTCTTCCCAAAATACATAAGTGTTCACATTTCCAAAATATACATGATTTTCCTCGATCATATACTTATACCAAAATAATACCGGTGGAGGCTCTAATGCAAATAGGCGGCCACTATCGATTAGGGCGCGAGGCCCTTGCCACGATCCTCACAAGCCGCCTGCGAGCTCGAACCTGTAATAGAGTGGGGTGAGAACTAACTTTCTTAGTTCCCAGTGGGCTCGGCCACCGACCCCACCGATCTACCAAATAGGTCTAATCAGGCATAAGCAGATAGATATATAGATAGTTATTTTAAAACTGTAAGTGCTGTAAGTAAAGCATAATAAGAAAAATGCAATACTACTATGCCTGTAACAACAAGGTAAGAGTAAATGTTCTAGCCATGTAACTACTAACATGCTAATATAACTCTAACCAATATGTTTGCAATTCTATTATGCTCAATATGTACTTTTGTACCCAATTACATAACTCCTTTGAGTTTATTACCCAATCAATGGCTAGCCCGTAGACTCGCCCACGACTCACACCACTCAACCCAATGGGTTGTCTGCGGGACCCCACATAGGCTATCCCTCGGGACCCCACATAGGCTATCCCTATCGAATCACGTGCCAAGACCTCCGGAGACTCGCACTACTCATGTGGAGCGACCACCACGAGCGCTGAACAGACAGTGTGAGTATGATCTTCTCCTCCACTTTGGGAAGGCATCCACACAGGGTATCAATGATCTTCTCCTCCACTTTGGAGGGCATCCTCACAGGGTAATGTATAAGTGTTTTGTAGAACTATGTCTCTATGTCATTTATCATCAAGTTATTTACTTGGATCACATGTCGTTAGTGTCTCTACACTATGTCATAATGTCAATCATCAAGTTCTTTACTTGGTTCACATATCTCTAGTGTTCTTTACACTAAGTTACCATACAATGTCATTCATCACGTTGTCTACTTGGTTCTCATGTCATTAGTGTTCCATACACTATGTCATAATGTCAATCATCAAGTTCTTTACTTGGTTCACATATCTCTAGTGTTCTTTACACTAAGTTATCATGCAATGTCATCAAGTTGTATACACTTGGTTCATATATCACTAGTGTCTCTACACTATGTCATAATGTCAATAGTTGTCCATCATGCAAGATTAAATTACAATCCAACTTATCTCTAGGGTTCTTTGTCATAACCATCATGCCTCCTATATTCAATTGTCAATCATATGATGCCACAATTTAAAGGAGCATGTAAGAATAGTAAACGAACTATATAACCCTAGCATGCATGAAACTATACATATATACATATATACGCTATATGACCAATAAAGGGACTTAGACATAAAAAGTAGCCCGACGGCTTCGAATGGCACCCCCACCTGTTATCGCGTTCCGATTGCTCGTCGTCGCTTGCAATCGGCCTCCCGCGACATCCGTATCCGGCACGGCCCGATATTGCAATCGCGCCTCAACCGTGCTCCGCTTCGCAGCCCCGAAAATTATAGGTCTTCGGTTTGTTGCCACGAGCCCCAATTCCATTCTCACGATTTTTGGAAGCTTTCGCCGCAAGCTGCGACCATTTTTACGTCGACGGCTTCAAACCTCAATATCTTCGCAACGGCACGACGAATTGCCGAACCGACTTTGCCAACGTGTTTCGTTACCTAGCAATTAGGTTTATATAGGTTCAATTTAGATCAAACCCATCTAATAGCGAAAATTGCATTTCTAAACCCTAGCCTCTAATTATGCTCCAAATAATCCGATTATTAAGGATTTAATGTGCTAGCATCACACTAGAGGCTATTAGAACACTTAAACTTATGGATTAAGTCAAATCCCAAAAGCTTACCTAAACGTGAACACCGCGACGAAAACACGTCGCTTCAACGGCCGCCCAAAAGCTCAAACCGACGCCTCCAATGCGTTCGCAAGCTCGATCTCCGCCAACGCCGCGAATTTGGGCGAGGAATATAGAGATGAGAGAGATATTTAGAGAGAGAAAGGAGGGTTTTTCTTTCTCCTCCATGTGTGCGTGAGTGTGTGGGTGTGTTGTGTTGTGTGCTCTCGGGTTGGGAAGCAGGAGATGAAGCATTGCTTCTTA
Organism: Aechmea fasciata; assembly: GCA_025177825.1. Taxonomy (NCBI): domain Eukaryota; kingdom Viridiplantae; phylum Streptophyta; class Magnoliopsida; order Poales; family Bromeliaceae; genus Aechmea; species Aechmea fasciata. The sequence goes on from CM045945.1 coordinate 8,590,489, forward strand.
AGTAAGTGACCCAACACTATTCATCACACTATTCACTTCGAATTTCGGTCGAAGTTTTGATTTTTTTGCCGGCCCTTCGGAATGTCCGATTGAGCTCAAATTTGACAGTTGTGTTCGGTTTTACTCAACTTAACGCCAGAAACTTTAATCTCTCAGTTTCGACCTCGTTTGGTCACTGCGAACTCTACCGAACTTTAATCGCTATCAGATAGCATTCGGATTTTATTTCTCATCTTCCGGGTGTCCGATTGGCATGAAACTTTAAATCTAGCCTCATGAAAACAATCCTGACAGACCCTCCGCTTTCGTAATTTCACGACACCGTGCATTTTCTCGCTAATTTATCTGCCCGTTCTCTCACGGAAAATTCTAGATCTTCTATTTCAGGTCCGATTTCAGCACAGGTCAATCCAAGCTTACATATTACTTATAAAAACCCAATTAAAATAGTATCTCACACTATTTTTATTTACATTGATTTTTAATTTAAGAATCCGATATATTACATTCTACCGCAACTTCATGATTTCTGAAGTTCGGTATCTTACATCCTCCCCTCCTTAAAAATAGTTTCGTCCTCGAAAAGAACCCTTATATTTAACTTAAACTTACATTCATACCTTACTCCCCAAATAGATGAGGATGATGTGTTTTCATCTCGCTCTCGAGCTCCCAAGTGGCTTCACGATCGTCGTGATTGCTCCACCGAACTCGAACATAAGGAATCTAGCGATTCGCGGTTTGCGCACCTCCCGAGCAATAATTGCCACCGGAAACTCTTCATAGCTCAAGTCCTCTTGAAGCTCCGGCGGTTCAAACATCATAGTGTGTCCAGGATGATGAACATACTTTCGAAGGTTAGAAACGTGAAACACGTTATGGACATCCGCTAGCTGCGGCGGCAATGCAATTCGATACGCTACCGCACCAATGCATTCCAACACTTCATACGGTCCAACATATCGAGGACTCAACTTTCCTCGTACTCCAAACCGTCTCACGCCTCTCATAGGCGAGACCTTTAAGAACACGCGGTCTCCTACCGCGAATTCCAATTCTCTACGGTGCTTATTGGCATAACTTTGTTGCCTCGACTGCGCAGTGAGCATCCGCTGACGAGCGAGGCGAACTTTCTCTTCCGCCTTCCGCAACACGTCGGGACCTATCACCGCCCGTTCACCTACATCACCCCAATGCACAGGAGATCAGCACTTCCGCCGGCAAAGGACTTCGAACGTTGCCATCTCCACACTGGCTTGGTAACCGTTGTTGTAGGCGGACTCGGCCATCAACAAATACTTGGCCCATGTAGGCGGACTCGGCCATCAACAAATACTTGGCCCAACATAACGGGGACTCAGCTTCCCCCGCACCTCAAATCGCTTCACGCTACAACTCAGCTTATCGAGCAATCTGGAGTTTCAATGTACTTTCGCACTTCGGAGTGGCCTTTTACTCATCGGGATTGTCAAGAGGCCCACTACGGAAGATATAAGACTAGATTCACTCACATCAGTCAAGTAAATCTCTGAAGTGCATTACCATTCCCGCGAGTCTCGGTGGTAGGGCAAGTCGATACTCGACGACTTTACCTACTCCAACCCCACTCGCAAACGGCACACCAAGGCCGAACCGCTTCCTTTGAGACCGGGACTACCCGCCATCCTCGTGGTGTGGATCTAACATGAATGCGCCAATTAGTCGAACGACCCACCACCACTACATAATGCACACGGGTAGACCTTCTCGGATTAGTCAGGCGTCCACAAAGTGGCGCTTTACCACTCTGGCTATCCAAGAGTCTTATACGGCTCTTCCTTGCATCCACCCGCAATTCAGGGAACACACCCCGATTCGATCACCGTCATTGCTTAGAAGCAATATCGAAGGTGCAACGCTTAATCGCGAGTGTTCCAAACCCAACCAGATCCCTCGTTCTATCGTGAGATGGCGCACTTCGGCACATCTTAAATATCAATCCACTGGAGAGCGCTATCCTTATGCTCCAACTCTCCTGAGAGCATCAACTCCAACTCTCTCGCGTGGCCTCCATTATTCAAGTGTCTCCTAGGGACCACTTGCTTCAAATTCCAATGGCCACGGCCAACTCGGCCCCTTCTGTCGCACTCATCTCACACGAACACTTCGTTCGTGATCCTAAGCCAAACTCATTAATAGAGTTACCGGCCACACCGATCTTCGGTTTCCATAGGTGAGCCAAAGGCCACCAGCTCTACGTCGGCCTACCGCCTAGACGTGTCTCAACGCTCGATGTCTCTTACTCGCAAGCGTAGACCCAATCAGCACTGGGCGACATTCTCACTTGGGAATTCGCACACACTCCAACCAGGAGCTATCAAGATCGCAACCCACATCAAATTCTTGGGTTGGGTCACAACCGCACTCTCAGTGCATTCTCGATCCTGAGATCCAACACGTGGCATTTCCACGCTCCCGGGTACATGCTCGGACTACCGTCCTGACCAAAACTCTGCCCTACCTATAGGTATCGGGCGTTGCCACTGCGGTGACTGCGCCGCCCAAAGGGCCAGGGCTCCACATCCACAAACGGTCCGAGCACGGGTCGTCCCCAAGCACTACTCGCCAACGTCGTCTGTACGACATACTCTCTGAGCTACACACTTTACCGGCTCCTAAGCACCTAATGCGAGCCACCAGCCCTACGAGTGATCTATGGCCCGCTTCACACTTAGCCATGCTAAAGTGCTACTGCCAACTCACTCTCCCGGCTGAGTCAATACCGTACACCACGAGTACCTATACTCGTGCGCTCTATACGCCTCTATAGCGTTCCAAACCAAATCCAGCACTAGGCAACATTGTCTATGCACGCTGGTCGCACGAGCACTACTCACCTACCTCAATTTGAGGTATCATTATATGCCCGGACTCGACCACTAACTGGTCACGCTCTTAACAGCGGTTCTACTTTCACTGCTCGATTTATCGAAACTACGTTCAAAACGCTCGGATTACTCGGGTATCCTCAAGTATCACGGCTCAACTCTCGCAATCCATTGCTCACTGCCTTGAGAGTTGCCGCACCACTTCGTCCAAAAATCACTACTAGCCATTCGCTAGTACCACTTGGCTCTCTACCTGCTTCAACAGGTAACATGTTTCCACACGCAAGCATGCTCGGGTATCTACATTCACCGGTCCATTGGTCTCTACTATACTAATGCATAATTAATAGTAGGTGACCATACGACAAATGCATGCTATGCATCGACCCTACATCATGTAGGAGCACAAGCCTACTCCAACAACTCATGCCTACCATGACGCGGTCAGTAGTAGTAGGTTCCACAACCTGGGTCGCGTACCCACGGTCACTTAGTGCCCGCCGCGAACCCTCCGGTTGCCACATTCTCATCACTCGCTCTCCCGACCATGCCGTAGGTGGCGCACCCACAGACTGTCTTAAAGAGGAGGGGGGTCGTCGCCAACGCCAAGGTTTGGTTATCCCAAATCATTCTAGAGCCTAAATAGCAAAACCCTAGATGTATGCCATTGGCAAGCTCAAGAGTTTACCCCAAAAGCTTCTCTCCACATGAGGAAGAAGATGAAGACCTTACTCCTCCACTAAGGCCACTTTGCACTTTTTAGGTTTCCAACGCCTTCGGCCCTTCCAAAGCGTACCAAATCGACAATTTGTCAATTCCAGATGAAGTCCAATCCTCGAATTTTGAGAATCCACTTTCGTACATCCACAACCTCGACCGCGTTCGGCCGAAGTCTCCGCACCAACACATCGGCCACATCCTTTTCATCCCACACTTCGTTCGGGATGCAACTCACGATGCGGGTGGATCCCCACTCGTATTCCCCCACGGTGCAGCTTCCTCGCCGCAGCTTCCGAACCTCACCTGACTTTTCTCCTCACTGTCGGGGAATAAACGGAGATCATCAATCCCCGAAATACTTCCCAAGCCATAGGAGGGAGACTAGGCGATCGATTCCACTCGACGCCTATCCACCACACCTTCGTCGATTGTTATGGACAATACTTGTCCCGCACCACCGTGTACAAAGCCGCAAAGGGAGTCTCCATGGAGTCGATCCACAACTCCACGATCAACGGATCCGCATCCTCTCTATCAAGGTAGATGGATCAAACTGCTTGAAGGTCATGAGGGCAGCCAAAGCTCACTCCCTCAACGCCATCACCTCGGGCGATAGAAGTCGGGTTGCCCGACTCGACGGAAATACCTCCGCCGCGACTCCCAATCGTATTCGGCGAGCTGAAAATAGTACGGTCACCAATCGACCGATCGTTTCTTGGAGTCCTTTAGTCTGTTCCTCCTGGCGCATAACAGCCTCTTGCTATCGTTGCACCAACTCGACCTGTGGCCTCATCACTCCTACGAGTGTGGCCAACCGTTTACGAAGTTCCAAGTCTCCGCTCGCACGTCGAAATACTCAGGGACATCACTTGTCCCCTACCGCGCCGATCTAAACAAAGATCGCCTACGCGGTGCCATCGTCCCTCGAATCGCGACAACATGATCAGTCTTGACTCTCTAGGTCAAGCACGCAACAACTAACATCGACTCGACTCAAATCGGGCGAAAGTCATGCAAGAGCATTTATTCTTATCCCTCGGGTTCATGTTGTCGATCGCCCAACATGAACACACTTGGTCAAGAATAAACCACATCTTGAGTCTACCTCTAATGTCCATCTTAGAGGTTTCAATACTTAACCCAATCGATTCAACTTCCGCCACCCGCTTAGGTTCACGTCTCGCTCACGTACCTATAGCCTTAAGGTTCACCGTCCTAGGGTCTCCTAGGTCAATCCTAGACTCTCTCTTTACTTGCTCTTAGCTTGCTCTGATACCAACTTTACTGTCACGCCCCGAGACCGCTACCAATTTGGTTCGGTTCGGGACGCCGATCAGCGCCGAACTGACAAAGACTCTCCCCGTCCGCCCAAGGCTCGACAACAAGTCATGTACAAAGAATTACCCAGGAACTAATTCTATAACATACATGACAATAGCGAAGCACCTAAAGGTGCGATCAAGTAAGAGCAAGATACAAGTAATCATACAAGTAATATAAAGAGAGAAGAGTCTATCTATTACAACCATTCATCATTCGATTACATCCAATTACATTCTTTTACTCACAACGAATATACATGTTGTTTCTTCCCAAAATACATAAGTGTTCACATTTCCAAAATATACATGATTTTCCTCGATCATATACTTATACCAAAATAATACCGGGGGAGGCTCTAATGCAAATAGGCGGCCACTATCGATTAGGGCGCGAGGCCCTTGCCACGATCCTCACAAGCCGCCTGCGAGCTCGAACCTGTAATAGAGTGGGGTGAGAACTAACTTTCTTAGTTCCCAGTGGGCTCGGCCACCGATCTACCAAATAGGTCTAAGCGGCATAAGCGGATAGATAGATAGATATTTATCTTAAAGCGTAAGTCTTTGTAAGTAAAGCATAATAAGAAAAATGCAATACTACTATGCCTGTAACAACAAGGTAAGAGTAAATGTTCTAGCCATGTAACTACTAACATGCTAATATAACTCTAACCAATATGTTTGCAATTCTATTATGCTCAATATGTACTTTTGTACCCAATTACATAACTCCTTTGAGTTTATTACCCAATCAATGGCTAGCCCGTAGACTCGCCCACGACTCACACCACTCAACCCAATGGGTTGTCTGCGGGACCCCACATAGGCTATCCCTCGGGACCCCACATAGGCTATCCCTATCGAATCACGTGCCAAGACCTCCGGAGACTCGCACTACTCATGTGGAGCGACCACCACGAGCGCTGAACAGACAGTGTGAGTATGATCTTCTCCTCCACTCACTACACCAAAACTGTGTTTTAGCGGTGATTATTTTTCAAATTAGCGGCAATTATAATTGCCGCTAAATGGTTTAGCGGCAATTTTGACAATTGCCGCTGTTGGCAGGGTCGCTAAAACTTATAGCGGCATTTGTTCCGGCGGTTGGTAAAAATCCAAATAAATGCCGCTAAATATATATAATAGTGACTATTATAAATGCCGCTAAATAGTATACAATAACAACAATTATAAATGCCGCTAAATACTATACAATAACAACTATTATAAATGCCGCTATAATTAATTATAATTGTCGCAAAAAAAAAAATATACTATCTGTTTGATTATAGCGGCAATTACAATTAATATTAAAATGCTTGATTCGCAACTAAATACTACAACAAATTAAAATATTAAAAAATAGTAATAACCAAAAAGCATTAATAATTTGTATAACAAATAATCTTAACTCTCAAATTACAATCTCAGTATTCAAATTAAATTTCGAACATAAGTTCTAACAAAAAATATTTGTTCAAAATGTAGCCAAAAAATAACAAACACTGCATGGTTGAAACTCTTGTTTCCCACTTTAATTTTCGCAGCTCCAGCTGTTCTGGATCAACCAAAAAGAATTAAAATATTCTACTCAACAAATAGGTAGAATGACTCGAAGGCTTCATGTTTGTGTTTCTGTATGCTCTCTCCATATCCTCTTTGATAACCTGTTAAAGGTTCCAAATGAAACAGTTCTAAAACAATATATACATCATACTATATAAACATGAGATTTCTATTTGAGAATAACAAATCTTAGCATTCTAAAAGATGCTCAAACAAATTAAAAAAAAAACAAGCATTTATTAAGTTTCTATTTGTTTCAACATGGCTAAATGTTTAACTCCAATCCCTCTCTCAGATAACTATTCAACAATATAAGCAACTACAGAAAATCTGGTATCCTCATCAAAAGGAAAAGCAAGAATAGTAAGCATTTATTAGATGAAAAACAAACAATTTGCTAGTATGATGATGTGCAATTTGCCTCAAAACTTCCTCAATAAGATAGACGTAAGAGATACACCGGAATTAGATGAAATCTATTCAAGTCTTTTTTAAAAAAATATATATTTTAACTGAATATATATTAACTCTATATGATTACAGAAACGGATCCTCTAGCTTGGCGCCATACACTACTCTCCTCCAAGGGTGCTGCTAATTCAGTACTAACTGGGATATCTATATGTACTCTTATGTCACATCTTACTATTTTATAATGTAGAATGCATTAAGAAAAAAATTTAGAATAAAGAGTGGCTAAGATTACCAAGTTTGGCGGTTCTATTATAGAATGGTCGGTAGCCGAGGGTGTCTTTTTACAATGCTACCAACGATAAATATTGGGAAACGGTTAGAAAGCCCGAAGAGCCATCATACCAGTTCAATGATAAGTTAAGATTGAAATATAATGGGCTTCATTCATATTGGCACAAAAACATGATTAAGAGTTTTAAAAGCAACAAAACTCATGCTCGATGTTAAAACTGAAGACTATGGAAAAGCAGGCCATCTCACCTGTTGAAAACTCTCTCAAGAGGACAAACTAACTAATATGGTAAACCAATAACACCAAAGTTCGAAAACCTAATGCATAGTAATACAACTAATTAGCTCATAAACAATGTCCCAAATATAAAATTTATCCAACACAATTTCCTTCGATTTATAATCTGCTAAAACTTGAATATGCAGCAGCACGTTGATCCCCTTTGCATGCACCCGTGAAATAAACAAGCTAAGTTTCTCAAGCTGATTAAATCGGCAACATTACTGATATGGAGTAAGGCATGGAAGCATAGAATTTCGACAAAAAAATTATAAACCTCAGATGGTAATACCATTCACGCCGATTTCTTGTGAGGGATTTCATCTCTGGTCATTAGAGTGTGCAGACTTTTTTAAGTATTGCATGGTAATGACATATTTGACATATTTGATGATATATTACTTCATTTGGATACAGGTTAGTCAAATCCCATTAAGTGCACTAAATCCAAGTAAGGTTAAAAGTTTAGGATGCAAAATTTTTATGCAACAGGCATCAGTCAAGAAAAAAAAGAAGATTGACCAGTTTACCTTCTTTCCAGTTTCCACTTGACCTACATTAGTACCCACTGAGAGAATCTGCCAAAGACAATATGAGACATTTGAGTCATAAAACCTTTTACAGCATAACAATTTTACATAAATGATTTTTCTTGTTGTAACTCACCTCGCCCATCAGGTACCGCTCAAATTTAACAGCTGATTTCGGCAACAGAACTCGACCAGCAGATTTCTGTTGAAACGAACATCGTATTCTCAGAACAAGCAACAAATTGTCATCCATAAATGTACCACTTGAAAACACCATTTAGTTGTCTCTCATACATGATAATTCAATTCTCTAGATCTGCCCAAAGAGGATACCGATTGGATAGATACACACTGGCTACTTCACAGATACTAAACACATACTGGCGGGAATCCCGACGCATCGCTGACTTTACTGCTTAGGTGTTTATTGTCCACGTAAATATAGTTTACTAGGAGAGATGCCAAAAGTAAAAGCCAATCGAAAGTTTTAATCATGTTTAAGATTAAACAATCAAGTTGTCATCATAAGAAAAGGCCAGAATTAATAAGAAGAAACAGAACTTGTATGTATTAACACCATCGTCAACAGCCCTCTCAAGGTCATCTAATATACTTTCAGTGCTACCTCGTAAAACAACTGTAGAAACTGAGTTTCCACCTTCATCATTTTTCACTATAGTAACCTGTCAAATGAAATGAAACAACAGTCAAGACTCGAGAAAATAGGCTATCATATTATAAACCTACAAAGCAATATGTAAGACTACACACCCGAACACCACCAATTTCCTCCACTGAAATAGAGTCCGCGTACCCAAGCTCATCCTGATTTGGTTGGCTAAGTTTAAGCTATTGTATATTCAAGAAGAAATTCCCGTCAGAAAAAAGGCATCATCTGCCAAGAAAACAAATTTAAGCAACAATAACTTACCACGAATTAATAGCTCAGAATGCAATAAACGTAGCTACTTTTCATCAATCTCAGCAAAAAAAGGGGACAAAGTACTACTAAAATCAGCATAAAATCCCATCTAAAATCCAACTAAAAGGGTCATTAAAGCCATATACCAATCTCTCATCTGCCCTGATTCCCGAAGCATCTGTTCATAAATCTCAGAAAACAAAAAAAATACCACAAAATACTACTAAAATCGTCACAAAATCCCATCTAAGATCCAATTAAAAGAGCCATTAAATCTATATTACCAATCTCTCACCCGCCCTAGATCCCGAAGCATCTTTCCATAAAATTCTCAGCAAAAATGAACCACAAAATACTCCTAAAATCATCACAAAATCCCAAATAAAATCCAATTACAAGAGCAATTAGAGCAGATGCACCGACCCCTCACCTACCCTAGACCCCGACGACCCGGCCTTTTGCAAAATCAAGAACCAAAATGCACAGCATTCTCAATAACGCATCAAAATCAACATAAGAACAAAGCATCGAACCAAATTGCTGCAACAAACAGGAAGAAAAGGGTTAGGAGAAGTTTCTTTACTAGCTAAATATTTATTAGCTAAAGAGATCTAAAACCTGTGAATAAACCTGAGAATCCGCACGACTCGTCATTGATGGAGATTTTTAGAGTAAAAGGAATTAGACACAGCTATGGATTTGAAGGTAAATAGATATTAGAGCAATGGTAGATCTCGATTCTTCCTTACCTATTGTAGAATTTGAGATTGAGAGCTCTTACCAATGGATCAGAGCAGCGGTACCGCCGAGGGTACTAATGGATCAGAGCACCGAATCGAGAAGCGGTACCGCCGAGGGCTCGAATCGGATCGCTAGGTCGAGGATCGTCCTCGCAGGGCCGAGAAGATCGGGGGCCATAGCGAAGGCGATTTGGGGATGGAATCGAAGCTTGGGAGAGAAAGCGGAGGACGAGGGAGAGCTCGAGCTCGAGCGAGGGAGGGGGAGGAGAGGGAGAGAAGGCGTTAGGGTAGGGTGCTTGTGTGAGGTCGACGCAGGGGAGGGGCGTTCGTGTGAGGTCAATTGGGTGGGGTATTGGGTTGGGTAATGGTTAGGGTTAGGGTTAGTATTGTATTGGGGTATATTTAATATAGGATCATTAGTCGGTAAAAAAATATACATTAAAATAATTGCCGCTAAAACATATTGATAAAAAGTATTAACGGCTGTTCAATAATGGCCGCTAAAAAATTGCCGCCAAAAGTCAATTTCGATGTAGTGACTTTGGGAGGGCATCCACACAGGGGTATCAATGATCTTCTCCTCCACTTTGGAGGGCATCCTCACAGGGGTAATGTATAAGTGTTTTGTAGAACTATGTCTCTATGTCATTTATCATCAAGTTATTTACTTGGATCACATGTCGTTAGTGTCTCTACACTATGTCATAATGTCAATCATCAAGTTCTTTACTTGGTTCACATATCTCTAGTGTTCTTTACACTAAGTTACCATACAATGTCATTCATCACGTTGTCTACTTGGTTCTCATGTCATTAGTGTTCCATACACTATGTCATAATGTCAATCATCAAGTTCTTTACTTGGTTCACATATCTCTAGTGTTCTTTACACTAAGTTATCATGCAATGTCATCAAGTTGTATACACTTGGTTCATATATCACTAGTGTCTCTACACTATGTCATAATGTCAATAGTTGTCCATCATGCAAGATTAAATTACAATCCAACTTATCTCTAGGGTTCTTTGTCATAACCATCATGCCTCCTATATTCAATTGTCAATCATATGATGCCACAATTTAAAGGAGCATGTAAGAATAGTAAACGAACTATATAACCCTAGCATGCATGAAACTATACATATATACATATATACGCTATATGACCAATAAAGGGACTTAGACATAAAAAGTAGCCCGACGGCTTCGGAATGGCACCCCCCACCTGTTATCGCGTTCCGATTGCTCGTCGTCGCTTGCAATCGGCCTCCCGCGACATCCGTATCCGGCACGGCCCGATATTACAATCGCGCCTCAACCGTGCTCCGCTTCGCAGCCCGAAAATTATAGGTCTTCGGTTTGTTGCCACGAGCCCCCAATTCCATTCTCACGATTTTTGGAAGCTTTCGCCGCAAGCTGCGACCATTTTTACGTCGACGGCTTCAAACCTCAATATCTTCGCAACGGCACGACGAATTGCCGAACCGACTTTGCCAACGTGTTTCGTTACCTAGCAATTAGGTTTATATAGGTTCAATTTAGATCAAACCCATCTAATAGCGAAAATTGCATTTCTAAACCCTAGCCTCTAATTATGCTCCAAATAATCCGATTATTAAGGATTTAATGTGCTAGCATCACACTAGAGGCTATTAGAACACTTAAACTTATGGATTAAGTCAAATCCCAAAAGCTTACCTAAACGTGAACACCGCGACGAAAACACGTCGCTTCAACGGCCCGAAAGCTCAAACCGACGCCCAATGCGTTCGCAAGCTCGATCTCCGCCAACGCCGCGAATTTGGGCGAGGAATATAGAGAGATGAGAGAGATATTTAGAGAGAGAAAGGAGGGTTTTTCTTTCTCCTCCATGTGTGCGTGAGTGTGTGGGTGTGTTGTGTTGTGTGCTCTCGGGTTGGGAAGCAGGGAGATGAAGCATTGCTTCTTAATTAAGTAACCCAACACTATTCATCACACTATTCACTTCAATTTTCGGTCGAAGCTTTGATTTTTTTGCCTGCCCTTCGGAATGTCCGATTGAGCTCAAATTTGACAGTTGTGTTCGGTTTTACTCAACTTAACGCCAGAAACTTTAATCTCTCAGTTTCGACCTCGTTTGGTCACTGCGAACTCTACCGAACTTTAATCGCTATCAGATAGCATTCGGATTTTATTTCTCATCTTCCGGGTGTCCGATTGGCATGAAACTTTAAATCTAGCCTCATGAAAACAATCCTGACATACCCTCCAGTTTTCGTAATTTCCTGACACTGTGCATTTTCTGCTAATTTATCTGCCCGTTCTCTCACAGAAAATTCTAGATCTTCTGTTTTAGGTCCGATTTCAGCACAGGTCAATCCAGGCTTACATTTTACTTCTATAAACCCAATAAAAATAGTATCTCACACTATTTTTATTTATATTTATTTTTAATTTAAGAATCCGATATATTACATTCTACCGCAACTTCATGATTTCTGAAGTTCGGTATCTTACATCCTCCTCCTTAAAAATAGTTTCGTCCTCGAAAAGAACCCTTATATTTAACTTAAACTTACATTCATACCTTACTCCCCAAATAGATGAGGATGATGTGTTTTCATCTCGCTCTCGAGCTCCCAAGTGGCTTCACGATCGTCGTGATTGCTCCACCGAACTCGAACATAAGGAATCTAGCGATTCCGCAGTTTGCGCACCTCCCGAGCAATAATTGCCACCGGAAACTCTTCATAGCTCAAGTCCTCTTGAAGCTCCGGCGGTTCAAACATCATAGTGTGTCCAGGATGATGAACATACTTTCGAAGGTTAGAAACGTGAAACACGTTATGGACATCCGCTAGGCTGGCGGCAATGCAATTCGATACGCTACCGCACCAATGCATTCCAACACTTCATACGGTCCAACATTTCGAGGACTCAACTTTCCTCGTACTCCAAACCGTCTCACGCCTCTCATAGGCAAGACCTTTAAGAACACGCGGTCTCCTACCGCGAATTCCAATTCTCTACGGTGCTTATTGGCATAACTTTGATGCCTCGATTCGCGATGAGCATCCGGCGACGAGCGAGGCGAACTTTCTCTTCCGCCTTCCGCAACACGTCGGGACCTATCACCGCCCGTTCACCTACATCACCCCAATGCACAGGAGATCGGCACTTCCGCCGGCAAAGGACTTCGAACGTTGCCATCTCCACACTGGCTTGGTAACCGTTGTTGTAGGCGGACTCGGCCATCAACAAATACTTGGCCCATGTAGGCGGACTCGGCCATCAACAAATACTTGGCCCAACATAACGGGGACTCAGCTTCCCCCGCACCTCAAATCGCTTCACGCTACAACTCAGCTTATCGAGCAATCTGGAGTTTCAATGTACTTTCGCACTTCGGAGTGGCCTTTTACTCATCGGGATTGTCAAGAGGCCCACTACGGAAGATATAAGACTAGATTCACTCACATCAGTCAAGTAAATCTCTGAAGTGCATTACCATTCCCGCGAGTCTCGGTGGTAGGGCAAGTCGATACTCGACGACTTTACCTACTCCAACCCCACTCGCAAACGGCACACCAAGGCCGAACCGCTTCCTTTGAGACCGGGACTACCCGCCATCCTCGTGGTGTGGATCTAACATGAATGCGCCAATTAGTCGAACGACCCACCACCACTACATAATGCACACGGGTAGACCTTCTCGGATTAGTCAGGCGTCCACAAAGTGGCGCTTTACCACTCTGGCTCTCCAAGAGTCTTATACTCTTCCTTGCATTCACCCTCAATTCGGGAACACACTCCGATTCGATCACCGTCATTGCTTAGAAGCAATATCGTAGGTGCATCGCTTAATCGCAGTGTTCCAATCACCAGGATCCCTGTTCTATCGTGAGATGGCGCACTTCGGCACATCTTAAATATCAATCCACTGGAGCGCGCTATCCTTATGCTCCAACTCTCCTGAGAGCATCAACTCCAACTCTCTCGCGTGGCCTCCATTATTCAAGTGTCTCCTAGGGACCACTTGCTTCAAATTCCAATGGCCACGGCCAACTCGGCCCCTTCTGTCGCACTCATCTCACACGAACACTTCGTTCGTGATCCTAAGCCAAACTCATTAATAGAGTTACCGGCCACACCGATCTTCGGTTTCCATAGGTGAGCCAAAGGCCACCAGCTCTACGTCGGCCTACCGCCTAGACGTGTCTCAACGCTCGATGTCTCTTACTCGCAAGCGTAGACCCAATCAGCACTGGGCGACATTCTCACTTGGGAATTCGCACACACTCCAACCAGGAGCTATCAAGATCGCAACCCACATCAAATTCTTGGGTTGGGTCACAACCGCACTCTCAGTGCATTCTCGATCCTGAGATCCAACACGTGGCATTTCCACGCTCCCGGGTACAAGCTCGGACTACCGTCCTGACCAAAACTCTGCCCTACCTATAGGTATCGGGCCGCTGCCACTTGCAGCTGACTGCGCCTGCCCAAAGGGCCCAGGCTCCACAGTCCACAAACGGTCCAGGCACGGGTCGTCCCCCAAGCACTACTCGCCAACGTCGTCCTGTACGACATACTCTACAGAGCTACACACTTTACCGGCTCCTAAGCACCTAATGCGAGCCACCAGCCCTACGAGTGATCTATGGCCCGCTTCACACTTAGCCATGCTAAAGTGCTACTGCCAACTCACTCTCCCGGCTGAGTCAATACCGTACACCACGAGTACCTATACTCGTGCGCTCTATACGCCTCTATAGCGTTCCAAACCAAATCCAGCACTAGGCAACATTGTCTATGCACGCTGGTCGCACGAGCACTACTCACCTACCTCAATTTGAGGTATCATTATATGCCCGGACTCGACCACTAACTGGTCACGCTCTTAACAGCGGTTCTACTTTCACTGCTCGATTTATCGAAACTACGTTCAAAACGCTCGGATTACTCGGGTATCCTCAAGTATCACGGCTCAACTCTCGCAATCCATTGCTCACTGCCTTGAGAGTTGCCGCACCACTTCGTCCAAAAATCACTACTAGCCATTCGCTAGTACCACTTGGCTCTCTACCTGCCTCAACAGGTAACATGTTTCCACACGCAAGCATGCTCGGGTATCTACATTCACCGGTCCATTGGTCTCTACTATACTAATGCATAATTAATAGTAGGTGACCATACGACAAATGCATGCTATGCATCGACCCTACATCATGTAGGAGCACAAGCCTACTCCAACAACTCATGCCTACCATGACGCGGTCAGTAGTAGTAGGTTCCACAACCTGGGTCGCGTACCCACGGTCACTTAGTGCCCGCCGCGAACCCTCCGGTTGCCACTTTCTCATCACTCGCTCTCCCGACCATGCCGTAGGTGGCGCACGCACAGCCTGTCTTAAAGAGGAGGGGGGTCGTCGCCAACGCCAAGGTTTGGTTATCCCAAATCATTCTAGAGCCTAAATAGCAAAACCCTAGATGTATGCCATTGGCAAGCTCAAGAGTTTACCCCAAAAGCTTCTCTCCACATGAGGAAGAAGATGAAGACCTTACTCCTCCACTAAGGCCACTTTGCACTTTTTAGGTTTCCAACGCCTTCGGCCCTTCCAAAGCGTACCAAATCGACAATTTGTCAATTCCAGATGAAGTCCAATCCTCGAATTTTGAGAATCCACTTTCGTACATCCACAGCCTCGGCGCGTTCGGCAAAGTCTCCGCACCAACACATCGGCCACATCCTTTTCATCCCACACTTCGTTCGGGATGCAACTCACGATGCGGGTGGATCCCCACTCGTATTCCCCCACGGTGCAGCTTCCTCGCCGCAGCTTCCGAACCTCACCTGACTTTTCTCCTCACTGTCGGGGAATAAACGGAGATCATCAATCCCCGAAACACTTCCCAAGCCATAGGAGGGAGACTAGGCGATCGATTCCACGTGACGCCTATCCACCACACCTTCGTCGATTGTTATGGACAATACTTGTCCCGCACCACAGTGTACAAATCCTCAAAGGGAGTCCCCATGGAGTCGATCCACAACTCCCCGATCAACGGATCCGCATCCTCTCTATCAAGGTAGATGGATCAAGCGCGAAGGTCATGAGGGCGGCCAAAGCTCACTCCCTCAACGCCATCACCTACGGGCGATAGAAGTCGGGTTGCCCGACCTCGACGGAAATACCTCCGCCGCGACTCCCAATCGTATTCGGCGAGCTGAAAATAGTACGGTCACCAATCGACCGATCGTTTCTTGGAGTCCTTTAGTCTGTTCCTCCTGGCGCATAACAGCCTCTTGCTATCGTTGCACCAACTCGACCTGTGGCCTCATCACTCCTACGAGTGTGGCCAACCGTTTACGAAGTTCCAAGTCTCCGCTCGCACGTCGAAATACTCAGGGACATCACTTGTCCCCTACCGCGCCGATCTAAACAAAGATCGCCTACGCGGTGCCATCGTCCCTCGAATCGCGACAACATGATCAGTCTTGACTCTCTAGGTCAAGCACGCAACAACTAACATCGACTCGACTCAAATCGGGCGAAAGTCATGCAAGAGCATTTATTCTTATCCCTCGGGTTCATGTTGTCGATCGCCCAACATGAACACACTTGGTCAAGAATAAACCACATCTTGAGTCTACCTCTAATGTCCATCTTAGAGGTTTCAATACTTAACCCAATCGATTCAACTTCCGCCAGGCTTAGGTTCACGCCTCGCTCACGTACCTATAGCCTTAAGGTTCACCGTCCTAGGGTCTCCTAGGTCAATCCTAGACTCTCTCTTTACTTGCTCTTAGCTTGCTCTGATACCAACTTTACCTGTCACGCCCCGAGACCGCTACCAATTTGGTTCGGTTCGGGGACGCCGATCAGGCGCCGAACGGACAGCACCTCCCCTGTCCGCCAAAGGCTCGACAACAAGTCATGTACAAAGAATTACCCAGGAACTAATTCTATAACATACATGACAATAGCGAAGCACCTAAAGGTGCGATCAAGTAAGAGCAAGATACAAGTAATCATACAAGTAATATAAAGAGAGAAGAGTCTATCTATTACAACCATTCATCATTCGATTACATCCAATTACATTCTTTTACTCACAACGAATATACATGTTGTTTCTTCCCAAAATACATAAGTGTTCACATTTCCAAAATATACATGATTTTCCTCGATCATATACTTATACCAAAATAATACCGGGGGAGGCTCTAATGCAAATAGGCGGCCACTATCGATTAGGGCGCGAGGCCCTTGCCACGATCCTCACAAGCCGCCTGCGAGCTCGACCCTGTAATAGAGTGGGGTGAGAGCTACCTTCCTGAGTTGCCAGTGGGCTCGGCCACCGGCCCCAGCGATCTACCAAATAGGTCTAGCGAGGCATAAGCAGAGAGATAGATAGAGATTTATCTTAAAACTGTAAGTGCTGTAAGTAAAGCATAATAAGAAAAATGCAATACTACTATGCCTGTAACAACAAGGTAAGAGTAAATGTTCTAGCCATGTAACTACTAACATGCTAATATAACTCTAACCAATATGTTTGCAATTCTATTATGCTCAATATGTACTTTTGTACCCAATTACATAACTCCTTTGAGTTTATTACCCAATCAATGGCTAGCCCGTAGACTCGCCGACGACTCACACCACTCAACCCAATGGGTTGTCTGTGGGACCCCACATAGGCTATCCCTCGGGACCCCACATAGGCTATCCCTATCGAATCACGTGCCAAGACCTCCGGAGACTCGCACTACTCATGTGGAGCGACCACCACGAGCGCTGAACAGACAGTGTGAGTATGATCTTCTCCTCCACTTTGGGAGGGCATCCACACAGGGGTATCAATGATCTTCTCCTCCACTTTGGAGGGCATCCTCACAGGGGTAATGTATAAGTGTTTTGTAGAACTATGTCTCTATGTCATTTATCATCAAGTTATTTACTTGGATCACATGTCGTTAGTGTCTCTACACTATGTCATAATGTCAATCATCAAGTTCTTTACTTGGTTCACATATCTCTAGTGTTCTTTACACTAAGTTACCATACAATGTCATTCATCACGTTGTCTACTTGGTTCTCATGTCATTAGTGTTCCATACACTATGTCATAATGTCAATCATCAAGTTCTTTACTTGGTTCACATATCTCTAGTGTTCTTTACACTAAGTTATCATGCAATGTCATCAAGTTGTATACACTTGGTTCATATATCACTAGTGTCTCTACACTATGTCATAATGTCAATAGTTGTCCATCATGCAAGATTAAATTACAATCCAACTTATCTCTAGGGTTCTTTGTCATAACCATCATGCCTCCTATATTCAATTGTCAATCATATGATGCCACAATTTAAAGGAGCATGTAAGAATAGTAAACGAACTATATAACCCTAGCATGCATGAAACTATACATATATACATATATACGCTATATGACCAATAAAGGGACTTAGACATAAAAAGTAGCCCGACTTCGGAATGGCACCCCCACTTTGTTATCGCGTTAGATTGCTCGTCGTCGCTTGCAATCGGCCTCCCGCGACATCCGTATCCCGGCACGGCCCGATATTGCAATCGCGCCTCAACCGTGCTCCGCTTCGCGACCCGAAAATTATAGGTCTTCGGTTTGTTGCCACGAGCCCCAATTCCATTCTCACGATTTTTGGAAGCTTTCGCCGCAGCTGCGACCATTTTTACGTCGACGGCTTCAAACCTCAATATCTTCGCAACGGCACGACGAATTGCCGAACCGACTTTGCCAACGTGTTTCGTTACCTAGCAATTAGGTTTATATAGGTTCAATTTAGATCAAACCCATCTAATAGCGAAAATTGCATTTCTAAACCCTAGCCTCTAATTATGCTCCAAATAATCCGATTATTAAGGATTTAATGTGCTAGCATCACACTAGAGGCTATTAGAACACTTAAACTTATGGATTAAGTCAAATCCCAAAAGCTTACCTAAACGTGAACACCGCGACGAAAACACGTCGCTTCAACGGCCGCCAAAGCTCAAGCCGACGCCTCCAATGCGTTCGCAAGCTCGATCTCCGCCAGCGAATTTGGGCGAGGAATATAGAGAGATGAGAGAGATATTTAGAGAGAGAAAGGAGGGTTTTTCTTTCTCCTCCATGTGTGCGTGAGTGTGTGGGTGTGTTGTGTTGTGTGCTCTCGGGTTGGGAAGCAGGGAGATGAAGCATTGCTTCTTAATTAAGTAACCCAACACTATTCATCACACTATTCACTTCAATTTTCGGTCGAAGCTTTGATTTTTTTGCCTGCCCTTCGGAATGTCCGATTGAGCTCAAATTTGTGATTGTGTTCGGTTTTACTCAACTTAACGCGAAACTTTAATCTCTCGGTTTCGACCTCGTTTGGTCACTGCGAACTCTCGAACTTTAATCGCTATCGAGATATCATTCGGATTATATTTCACATCTTCCGGATGTCCAATTGGCATGAAACTTTAAATCTAGCCTCATGAAAACAATCCTGACATACCCTCCAGTTTTCGTAATTTCCTGACACTGTGCATTTTCTGCTAATTTATCTGCCCGTTCTCTCACAGAAAATTCTAGATCTTCTGTTTCAGGTCCGATTTCAGCACGGGTCAATCCAGGCTTACATTTTACTTCTATAAACCCAATAAAAATAGTATCTCACACTATTTTTATTTATATTTATTTTTAATTTAAGAATCCGATATATTACATTCTACCGCAACTTCATGATTTCTGAAGTTCGGTATCTTACATCCTCCCCTCCTTAAAAATAGTTTCGTCCTCGAAAAGAACCCTTATATTTAACTTAAACTTACATTCATACCTTACTCCCCAAATAGATGAGGATGATGTGTTTTCATCTCGCTCTCGAGCTCCCAAGTGGCTTCACGATCGTCGTGATTGCTCCACCGAACTCGAACATAAGGAATCTAGCGATTCCGCAGTTTGCGCACCTCCCGAGCAATAATTGCCACCGGAAACTCTTCATAGCTCAAGTCCTCTTGAAGCTCCGGCGGTTCAAACATCATAGTGTGTCCAGGATGATGAACATACTTTCGAAGGTTAGAAACGTGAAACACGTTATGGACATCCGCTAGCTGCGGCGGCAATGCAATTCGATACGCTACCGCACCAATGCATTCCAACACTTCATACGGTCCAACATATCGAGGACTCAACTTTCCTCGTACTCCAAACCGTCTCACGCCTCATAGGCGAGACCTTTAAGAACACGCGGTCTCCTACCGCGAATTCCAATTCTCTACGGTGCTTATTGGCATAACTTTGTTGCCTCGACTGCGCAGTGAGCATCCGCTGACGAGCGAGGCGAACTTTCTCTTCCGCCTTCCGCAACACGTCGGGACCTATCACCGCCCGTTCACCTACATCACCCCAATGCACAGGAGATCGGCACTTCCGCCGGCAAAGGACTTCGAACGTTGCCATCTCCACACTGGCTTGGTAACCGTTGTTGTAGGCGGACTCGGCCATCAACAAATACTTGGCCCATGTAGGCGGACTCGGCCATCAACAAATACTTGGCCCAACATAACGGGGACTCAGCTTCCCCCGCAACTCAAATCGCTTCACGCTACAACTCGCTTATCGAGCAATCGGAGTTTCAATGTACTTTCGCACTTCGGAGTGGCCTTTTACTCATCGGGATTGTCAAGAGGCCCACTACGGAAGATATAAGACTAGATTCACTCACATCAGTCAAGTAAATCTCTGAAGTGCATTACCATTCCCGCGTGTCTCGGTGGTAGGGCAAGTCGATACTCGACGACTTTACCTACTCCAACCCCACTCGCAAACGGCACACCAAGGCCGAACCGCTTCCTTTGAGACCGGGACTACCCGCCATCCTCGTGGTGTGGATCTAACATGAATGCGCCAATTAGTCGAACGACCCACCACCACTACATAATGCACACGGGTAGACCTTCTCGGATTAGTCAGGCGTCCACAAAGTGGCGCTTTACCACTCTGGCTATCCAAGAGTCTTATACAGCTCTTCCTTGCATTCACCGTCAAGTCAGGGAACACACTCCAATGCGATCACCGGCATTGCTTAGAAGCAATATCGTAGGTGCATCGCTTAATCGCGAGTGCTCCAATCCCAACCGGATCCCTGTTCTATCGTGAGATGGCGCACTTCGGCACATCTTAAATATCAATCCACTGGAGAGCGCTATCCTTATGCTCCAACTCTCCTGAGAGCATCAACTCCAACTCTCTCGCGTGGCCTCCATTATTCAAGTGTCTCCTAGGGACCACTTGCTTCAAATTCCAATGGCCACGGCCAACTCGGCCCCTTCTGTCGCACTCATCTCACACGAACACTTCGTTCGTGATCCTAAGCCAAACTCATTAATAGAGTTACCGGCCACACCGATCTTCGGTTTCCATAGGTGAGCCAAAGGCCACCAGCTCTACGTCGGCCTACCGCCTAGACGTGTCTCAACGCTCGATGTCTCTTACTCGCAAGCGTAGACCCAATCAGCACTGGGCGACATTCTCACTTGGGAATTCGCACACACTCCAACCAGGAGCTATCAAGATCGCAACCCACATCAAATTCTTGGGTTGGGTCACAACCGCACTCTCAGTGCATTCTCGATCCTGAGATCCAACACGTGGCATTTCCACGCTCCCGGGTACAAGCTCGGACTACCGTCCTGACCAAAACTCTGCCCTACCTATAGATCTCGGGCCGGCCACTTGCGGTGATGCGCCGCCCAAAGGGCCGGGCTCCACACAAACGGGCCAGGCACGGGTCGTCCCCCAAGCACTACTCGCCAACGTCGTCCTGTACGACATACTCTACAGAGCTACACACTTTACCGGCTCCTAAGCACCTAATGCGAGCCACCAGCCCTACGAGTGATCTATGGCCCGCTTCACACTTAGC
Source organism: Aechmea fasciata (assembly GCA_025177825.1). Classification (NCBI taxonomy): domain Eukaryota; kingdom Viridiplantae; phylum Streptophyta; class Magnoliopsida; order Poales; family Bromeliaceae; genus Aechmea; species Aechmea fasciata. The sequence continues at coordinate 8,612,062 of CM045945.1, forward strand.
CATGCTAAAGTGCTACTGCCAACTCACTCTCCCGGCTGAGTCAATACCGCACACCACGAGTACCTATACTCGTGCGCTCTATACGCCTCTATAGCGTTCCAAACCAAATCCAGCACTAGGCAACATTGTCTATGCACGCTGGTCGCACGAGCACTACTCACCTACCTCAATTTGAGGTATCATTATATGCCCGGACTCGACCACTAGCAGGTGACGCTCTTACCAGCGGTTCTACTTTCACTGCTCGATTTATCGAAACTACGTTCAAAACGCTCGGATTACTCGGGTATCCTCAAGTATCACGGCTCAACTCTCGCAATCCATTGCTCACTGCCTTGAGAGTTGCCGCACCACTTCGTCCAAAAATCACTACTAGCCATTCGCTAGTACCACTTGGCTCTCTACCTGCTTCAACAGGTAACATGTTTCCACACGCAAGCATGCTCGGGTATCTACATTCACCGGTCCATTGGTCTCTACTATACTAATGCATAATTAATAGTAGGTGACCATACGACAAATGCATGCTATGCATCGACCCTACATCATGTAGGAGCACAAGCCTACTCCAACAACTCATGCCTACCATGACGCGGTCAGTAGTAGTAGGTTCCACAACCTGGGTCGCGTACCCACGGTCACTTAGTGCCCGCCGCGAACCCTCCGGTTGCCACATTCTCATCACTCGCTCTCCCGACCATGCCGTAGGTGGCGCACCCACAGACTGTCTTAAAGAGGAGGGAGGTCGTCGCCAACGCCAAGGTTTGGTTATCCCAAATCATTCTAGAGCCTAAATAGCAAAACCCTAGATGTATGCCATTGGCAAGCTCAAGAGTTTACCCCAAAAGCTTCTCTCCACATGAGGAAGAAGATGAAGACCTTACTCCTCCACTAAGGCCACTTTGCACTTTTTAGGTTTCCAACGCCTTCGGCCCTTCCAAAGCGTACCAAATCGACAATTTGTCAATTCCAGATGAAGTCCAATCCTCGAATTTTGAGAATCCACTTTCGTACATCCACAACCTCGACCGCGTTCGGCCGAAGTCTCCGCACCAACACATCGGCCACATCCTTTTCATCCCACACTTCGTTCGGGATGCAACTCACGATGCGGGTGGATCCCCACTCGTATTCCCCCACGGTGCAGCTTCCTCGCCGCAGCTTCCGAACCTCACCTGACTTTTCTCCTCACTGTCGGGGAATAAACGGAGATCATCAATCCCCGAAACACTTCCCAAGCCATAGGAGGGAGACTAGGCGATCGATTCCACGTGACGCCTATCCACCACACCTTCGTCGATTGTTATGGACAATACTTGTCCCGCACCACAGTGTACAAATCCTCAAAGGGAGTCTCCATGGAGTCGATCCACAACTCCACGATCAACGGATCCGCATCCTCTCTATCAAGGTAGATGGATCAAGCGCGCGAAGGTCATGAGGCGGCCAAAGCTCACTCCCTCAACGCCATCACCTGCGGGCGATAGAAGTCGGGTTGCCCGACCTCGACGGAAATACCTCCGCCGCGACTCCCAATCGTATTCGGCGAGCTGAAAATAGTACGGTCACCAATCGACCGATCGTTTCTTGGAGTCCTTTAGTCTGTTCCTCCTGGCGCATAACCGCCTCTTGCTATCGTTGCACCAACTCGACCTGTGGCCTCATCACTCCTACGAGTGTGGCCAACCGTTCTGAAGTTCCAAGTCTCCGCTCGCACGTCGAAATACTCAGGGACATCACTTGTCCCCTACCGCGCCGATCTAAACAAAGATCGCCTACGCGGTGCCATCGTCCCTCGAATCGCGACAACATGATCAGTCTTGACTCTCTAGGTCAAGCACGCAACAACTAACATCGACTCGACTCAAATCGGGCGAAAGTCATGCAAGAGCATTTATTCTTATCCCTCGGGTTCATGTTGTCGATCGCCCAACATGAACACACTTGGTCAAGAATAAACCACATCTTGAGTCTACCTCTAATGTCTATCTTAGAGGTTTCAATACTTAACCCAATCGATTCAACTTCCGCCACCCGGCTTAGGTTCACGTCTCGCTCACGTACCTATAGCCTTAAGGTTCACCGTCCTAGGGTCTCCTAGGTCAATCCTAGACTCTCTCTTTACTTGCTCTTAGCTTGCTCTGATACCAACTTTACCTGTCACGCCCCGAGACCGCTACCAATTTGGTTCGGTTCGGGGGACGCGATCGAGCGCCAGCAGACGACACCTCACTGTCCGCCCAAGGCTCGACAACAAGTCATGTACAAAGAATTACCCAGGAACTAATTCTATAACATACATGACAATAGCGAAGCACCTAAAGGTGCGATCAAGTAAGAGCAAGATACAAGTAATCATACAAGTAATATAAAGAGAGAAGAGTCTATCTATTACAACCATTCATCATTCGATTACATCCAATTACATTCTTTTACTCACAACGAATATACATGTTGTTTCTTCCCAAAATACATAAGTGTTCACATTTCCAAAATATACATGATTTTCCTCGATCATATACTTATACCAAAATAATACCGGGGGAGGCTCTAATGCAAATAGGCGGCCATTATCGATTAGGGCGCGAAGCCCTTGCCACGATCCTCACAAGCCGCCTGCGAGCTCGAACCTGTAATAGAGTGGGGTGAGAACTAACTTTCTTAGTTCCCAGTGGGCTCGGCCACCGACCCCACCGATCTACCAAATAGGTCTAAGCAGGCATAAGCAGATAGATAGATAGATATTTATCTTAAAACTGTAAGTGCTGTAAGTAAAGCATAATAAGAAAAATGCAATACTGCTACGCCTGTTACAACAAGGTAAGAGTAAATGTTCTAGCCATGTAACTACTAACATGCTAATATAACTCTAACCAATATGTTTGCAATTCTATTATGCTCAATATGTACTTTTGTACCCAATTACATAACTCCTTTGAGTTTATTACCCAATCAATGGCTAGCCCGTAGACTCGCCCACGACTCACACCACTCAACCCAATGGGTTGTGTGCGGGACCCCACATAGGCTACCCCTCGGGACCCCACATAGGCTATCCCTATCGAAGCACGTGCCAAGACCTCCGGAGACTCGCACTACTCATGTGGAGCGACCACCACGAGCGCTGAACAGACAGTGTGAGTATGATCTTCTCCTCCACTTTGGGAAGGCATCCACACAGGGGTATCAATGATCTTCTCCTCCACTTTGGAGGGCATCCTCACAGGGGTAATGTATAAGTGTTTTGTAGAACTATGTCTCTATGTCATTTATCATCAAGTTATTTACTTGGATCACATGTCGTTAGTGTCTCTACACTATGTCATAATGTCAATCATCAAGTTCTTTACTTGGTTCACATATCTCTAGTGTTCTTTACACTAAGTTACCATACAATGTCATTCATCACGTTGTCTACTTGGTTCTCATGTCATTAGTGTTCCATACACTATGTCATAATGTCAATCATCAAGTTCTTTACTTGGTTCACATATCTCTAGTGTTCTTTACACTAAGTTATCATGCAATGTCATCAAGTTGTATACACTTGGTTCATATATCACTAGTGTCTCTACACTATGTCATAATGTCAATAGTTGTCCATCATGCAAGATTAAATTACAATCCAACTTATCTCTAGGGTTCTTTGTCATAACCATCATGCCTCCTATATTCAATTGTCAATCATATGATGCCACAATTTAAAGGAGCATGTAAGAATAGTAAACGAACTATATAACCCTAGCATGCATGAAACTATACATATATACATATATACGCTATATGACCAATAAAGGGACTTAGACATAAAAAGTAGCCCGACGGCTTCGGAATGGCACCCCCCACCTGTTATCGCGTTCCGATTGCTCGTCGTCGCTTGCAATCGGCCTCCCGCGACATCCGTATCCGGCACGGCCCGATATTGCAATCGCGCCTCAACCGTGCTCCGCGGCCAGAAAATTATAGGTCTTCGGTTTGTTGCCACGAGCCCCCAATTCCATTCTCACGATTTTTGGAAGCTTTCGCCGCAGCTGCGACCATTTTTACGTCGACGGCTTCAAACCTCAATATCTTCGCAACGGCACGACGAATTGCCGAACCGACTTTGCCAACGTGTTTCGTTACCTAGCAATTAGGTTTATATAGGTTCAATTTAGATCAAACCCATCTAATAGCGAAAATTGCATTTCTAAACCCTAGCCTCTAATTATGCTCCAAATAATCCGATTATTAAGGATTTAATGTGCTAGCATCACACTAGAGGCTATTAGAACACTTAAACTTATGGATTAAGTCAAATCCCAAAAGCTTACCTAAACGTGAACACCGCGACGAAAACACGTCGCTTCAACGCGCCGAAAGCTCAAACCGACGCCTCCAATGCGTTCGCAAGCTCGATCTCCGCCAACGCCGCGAATTTGGGCGAGGAATATAGAGAGATGAGAGAGATATTTAGAGAGAGAAAGGAGGGTTTTTCTTTCTCCTCCATGTGTGCGTGAGTGTGTGGGTGTGTTGTGTTGTGTGCTCTCGGGTTGGGAAGCAGGGAGATGAAGCATTGCTTCTTAATTAAGTAACCCAACACTATTCATCACACTATTCACTTTAATTTTTCGGTCGAAGCTTTGATTTTTTTGCCTGCCCTTCGGAATGTCCGATTGAGCTCAAATTTGACAGTTGTGTTCGGTTTTACTCAACTTAACGCCAGAAACTTTAATCTCTCAGTTTCGACCTCGTTTGGTCACTGCGAACTCTACCGAACTTTAATCGCTATCAGATAGCATTCGGATTTTATTTCTCATCTTCCGGGTGTCCGATTGGCATGAAACTTTAAATCTAGCCTCATGAAAACAATCCTGACATACCCTCCGGTTTTCTTAATTTCACGACACTTTGTGCATTTTACGCTAATTTATCTGCCGTTCTCTCACGAGAAAATTCTAGATCTTCATTTGGTCCGATTTCGACACGGGTCAATCCAGGCTTACATTTTACTTCTATAAACCCAATAAAAATAGTATCTCACACTATTTTTATTTATATTTATTTTTAATTTAAGAATCCGATATATTACATTCTACCGCAACTTCATGATTTCTGAAGTTCGGTATCTTACAATTTGGGTGGTCGTGGACCGGTTAACGAAGTCGGCACATTTCCTACCGATTCATATCACGTGGTCGGGGGATAAGTTGGGTCAAGTTTACATTGACGAGATTGTGAGACTTCACGGGGTTCCGGCGTCTATTGTATCGGATCGGGACCCGAGGTTCACTTCTCGCTTTTGGAGGAGCCTACAGGAGGCGTTAGGCACGCTGCTCGATTTTAGCACGGCATTTCATCCTCAAAGTGATGGACAATCGGAGAGGACGATTCAAATACTTGAGGATATGCTTCGAGCGTGTGTACTCGATTACAAGGGCAATTGGCATGATCATTTACCAACGGCGGAATTCGCATACAATAACAGTTATCAAGAGAGTATCGCGATGGCGCCATTCGAGGCCCTTTATGGAAGAAAGTGTCGCTCTCCAATCCATTGGAGCGACGTGGGCGAGAAAATCGTTCTTGGCCCCGATGTAGTGCGGGAGGCGGAGGAGAAAGTTCGCACTTGCCCGCCAACGACTTGCAACGGCGCAATCTCGGCAAAGAGTTATGCGACCAACAACGAAAAGATATCGAGTTCGCCGTTGGAGATCATGTATTCTTGAAAATATCGCCGACGCGAGAGTCAAGCGGTTTGGAATGCGGGGAAAGCTAAGTCCCGATACCTTGGACCGTTTGAGATCTTGGAGCGAGTTGGAGCGGTGGCCTCTGAGTAGCATTACCAGAGGCTTGCGGGAGTTCATGATGTATTCCACGTATCAAATCTCCGCAAGTATGTCCATGATCCCGACCATATTCTTGCTTTCGAACCGTCGGAGATTCAGGAGGATATGACCTATGAGGAGTTTCCGGCGTACATTATCGACCGAGAGGAAAGAAAGCTTCGGAGCCGGAGAATTCCTTATGTCAAGGTCCGTTGGAGTAACCACAACGACCGAGAGGCTACGTGGGAGCTCGAGAGCGTGATGCGGGAGCGATATCCCCACCTGTTCGAAAATCTGGATTGAGGTATGAAACTAGATTGTAATTAAGATAGTTTCGCGGACGAAACTAATCTTAAGGGGTGGAGAATGTAACGAACCGAACTTTAGCCAAATTGGTTAAAGCACGCGAAAGAAATAATTGGACGAGTTCCAATTACCTTTCCAAGCGTCTTGGAAGGGGTAAAAGAGGGTTTAAAAGAGTTACAAAGGTTTCGGCGTTGTTCGGCACGAAGTAGAGTCGAAACGACGCGAAAAACAAAGTACGGGCGGTTATACGGTACAAGCACCATTTTGTACCTGGTATAGCAACTTTTACCGATATGAGGCGGCGGCTCTCGGGTTTGAGATTTTTGGTGTACATCTTAGGTACAAAATGGATTTGTACTGCAGTACAAATGCTAGAAAGCAGAAAGCGACTCTCGGGTTTGCCTCTGGAGCAGTTTATACCGGTACAAAATGGCCTTGTACCGGTACAAACAGGTCTGGCAGCAGCTTTTGGACTGCTTCGCAAATAGAGAAAATTGAGGGCCTAAGTGCAATTGTTATAATACAATACACTCCCAAACACCCCTCTCTTCACAGCCACTTCACCAAACACCCTCTCCTTCATATTGCTCTCTTTCTCTCTCTAGAACTCACCCCCCTAGAGCTTGGAGAAGAAGGAGAAGGAGCTAGGAGGAGCATTTTTGGTGACTTTGGTGGTTCTAGAAGCTCTCCTACAAGGTGGACCTTGGGTTAGCTTTGGGTAAAGGTGAGTTTATGCAAACCTAGACCTAGGATTTAGGATTTCTCCATGGATTTTCGAGTTTAGGAGTTTCTACAAGTGTAGAAGCCTCCTATGCACATAGAACACATGAAAAATCCTAGTTCTTCATGTGCTCTCATGGTGGATCACTAGGGTACCAATGCATGCCCTAGAAATGAGTTTAAATGGTCTTAAATGAGTTCCTAGGGGATCAATAAGCTCTCTTTTGCTTGTTTAAGAGATCAAAACCTAGGGTTTCACAAAGGGGCTTGATAGAGCACCCAAATTTGGGGCTTTTAAACATAGGGGTTCTAGGGTCAAATTGACCTTGTAGAAACCTAATTGGGGGTATCCCCGACGCGTGGGACAACTCTTTTTATTTAAACGAAAAGCCTATCAATGAGCTACTATGTAAACTAGCCTGATTAAGGCTCTGTTTAACGCGCAGGTGATAGATTAGAGTTCGGTTGGGCTCGAAACTTGTCGGACAACCCATCCATAATTTTAGAAGGTGGGTGGTGCATGCCAAGGACACCGGACTTCTCTGTATGCCTAAACGTCATTTTTTGAGCATACTATCTATATTGAGCATGTTTCATAGTAGGGTTAAACATGAATTATTATTGCTTTTGTGAGTTCAATTGCATGAAGTATAATTGCATGAGATTGTGTGGCAAAGAACAAGAACCCTATGTATGCATGCTAAAGAACAAGAATCTAGTGAACTTAGTAAACTAGTATGACATTAGACATGTGTTTAGAGAACAAATGTGGTATTGACAAGTCTAGAATATTTAGACAACATGTGTGGCATCAAAGAACAAGAACAAGTATAGTATTTGACTATATTAGAGAACTTGATATTATGGCTATACAACTTAGAGTTATGAGTCATGTGAACATAAGTCTCCTTGAAGTCAAGGAATGGATCGTGAATTGGAATCCTTAAAGTAAGGATTTATCGTACTCACCATATATGTCCTTGCTCGAGGCGCGGTAGCTCCCCCTCGGGCGATGTGCTCCAGAGTTGTCATCGCTGGGTTGTAGTGTTTCCCCAGAGGATGGCCCCGTCGGGTTGTAGTGTTTCCCCGACAATAGGGATTTGAGTTGGTTGAGTCTTGTTGAGGGCGAACCCCTGGGTTTAGCCAAGAGATTGGGTAATGGACTTATGATCTTGTATGCCTTTAATTTGAGCATCTTATTATTTACTTTTAAGCGTATTAGTGCATTTGTTAGTTGGTTATTATCTTACCTTTTCTTCTATTACGCTTGAATTAGACCTAGTGGGAAAATCGGCGTGGTTGGTTGCCGAACCCACTGGGAACTTTGTTGTAGTTCTCACCCCACTATTTCCACAGAGCCGGGACCGAGTGAGCCGGCGGAGGATCGCGGTAAGGGCATCGCGCCCTAGGTAGAGACCGCCCGAGTTACTTTATTTTGCTATAGTCGCATTTTCCTTTATATATCATCCTTTGTATTTGATGATTATAGTTGTTTAACTTGAATTGTAATCAACTTTATATTTTGACGATAATGGGATGTAAAAGAAATGATGTAATGAATGTAAGAATTATGCATGTATGTGATTGAAATTAATCATAGTACTTGTATGTTTTAGTTTAGTATTTCACTTTGGCTATGGCTTGCCCTCGTGCAAGATGTTATGTATGCTTCCGCATGTGTAATAGAAAAATTTTATACCCTATCTGTAATTGTTGAGCCTTGGGCGGACAGGGGAAGCTCTGTCCGTTCGGCGTCTGTTTGACGCGCTCGAACCGGCCAAATGAATCGGGCTCGGGGCGTGACAGAATGAAATAATGAATCATTCTGATTTCGTTTCCTGCTTATTCTCATTCCGATTAAGATACCGATTCCGATTTCGAACCACACACACCCAATATGTTTTAAAGCCTAAAGAAATAAAAATAAAAAAAACTAGGCAAGCATGGATCTCTCCCGGTCCAGCACGGATCGTGCCATCTAGCCCTAAGGGTCAAAAAAACCCTGCCCAACATGACACGGCCCATAATTTTGGCTGTGGTCTGACATGGCCTACATAACATCCCTAAATATAAGTCCTTCAACTTTTTAGCAGATTTTATTCTAGTCCTTAAAACTTTTAAAATTCAACGTTCGAAAACCAAACATTCATAATTATGTCACTTCACAGTTGCAATCTTAGGAAACAATAATTTTTCCTCTAAAAATAGACATGGATAAGAAGTTATTAAAGTGAACACTTTTCAAGAGTTTAGGATTTCAAGTAGCACGCATAAAAAATTTAAGGGCAAAATGGAACTTGTCAAAAGTTTAGGGACTAGTTTGCAATTTACACATCCAAATTAAACACAGCTCCAGTGACTCCTAAATGCAACAACTCAAATTAAACTACATTTCCCCACATCTCCTTCTTAATCTAATGATTGTTAATGCAACAGCAACATAAAGCCAGCCTATCATACATGGAGTCGATTGTGGAGAAATAAGCATTTCTCAATGATCCTCTTAACAAAAGAACAGAACACCGCAAAGAGTCCAAAATCCTATTATAAATTCTAACACCATGCTAATATATAGCCATAATCTTTCAAACCGGTCGTGAGATTTTTTACCTGAATCACTAGTTGTTTCACTAATGGAGCAACTTTGCGTAGTTGGTGGTCCACAAAGATTTGGATTGCCAATATATATAGATGGATCGTCGAGAGTCTGCAGTTGATATCCGGATGGAATTTTTTCCTGACAAATTGTTATACGACACATTTAAGTGGCTCAGATAATTCAGTGTAGCAAGACTTTGTGGAATAGTCCCAGAAAGGTTGTTCATTGCTACATCAAGCGACTCCAATGCATGCATCTTGCCGATTTGATCTGGAATATATCCTGTCAAATGATTTATCGATAAGTTCAGATTCTGCAGTGCCTGTAAATCTCCGATCTCATCAAGGATCTCTCCATATAGATTATTGCAAGAAATGTCAATGCTTTCGAAAAGATAAAGAAGTTTCGCATAATCCCGCGTCTCTCCTTTTACGACAAAATATAAGCTGCCCATGAGGCCTTCATCACTTTCATCTTCCAAATATTGTATGTAATCCTTGGGAATGCCTTTTTCCAAAGCAGTCGAGCTCAATTTTCCAATAGATCGAGGTATAGTTCAATATATATATAGTTGAGCTAGAATACTTTCAATAGCACCATTGGGGTGGTGCTATTGAGTTTTTAGCCATTGGATGGAGAGATGTGAGGTTGAGATGATGATGATAGGTGGAATAGTGTTTGAGATAATGATGATAGGTGGTGGTAGGTGGAATAGTGTTTGATCCAAGGACTATTAATAATCAAGGAGTAGATCCAATGACTAAAAATCTAATAGCACCATGGGAGAATACTTCCAAAAATATTCTAGCTCAATTATATATATATATATATATATATATATATATATATATATATATATATATATATATATATATATATATATATATATATATATATATATATATATAAGTAGAAATTTCTTATCATATTAATATGATAGGAGCACTGTCTCTATCAGTTTTTAACGCTTGAATGAGAAATTGTAGGGTTAGGATGATATTGGTCGATTATAGTTAAATGGTCAGGGTTGAGTGGTCACGCAGGTTATAGTATTTAATCGATGGTTAGAAATTATAAAAGAATTGATCAGAAAATTTAAAAAGCGATGGGAATGATCTTTCTGTATCTATTAAAAGGATAGTAGCCGGACTCATATATATATATATATATATATATATATATATATAATTATTTTTTTAATCCTTGTTTTTCTCTGATATTTTCTTATCCTTCTCCTACATTCTTTTCATTCTCTATCTCTCCTTCTTCTTTTTCACTTCTTTTTTTATTTATTTAAGCAGTGCAACCTGAGAGGTGGGTGCTCTCTCTTTCTCGCCCAGCTCCGTTCTCCCCTCCCCGTTTGATCCCCGAGCTATTTATAGAGCTTGGAGATGAGTTTGCTCTGGGGGTGATGAGAAAGAGAGGAGAAAGAGTTAGAGAGAGAGAAGAGAAAGGGAAGAGAGAGAAAGAGAGAAAAGAGAAAGAGCAAGAGAGAGAGAAGAGAGAGATAAGAGAGAGAAAGAGAGAAAGAGAAAGAGTAAGAGAGAGAGAAGAGAGAGAACGAGAGAAAGAGTAAGAGAAAGAGTAAGAGAGGGAGAAGAGAGAGAACGAGAGAAAGAGTATCTCTCCCCCCAATTTTCTTTTTCTTTTTTTCTTTTTTTTTCATTATATATATATATATATATATATATATATATATATATAGAGTGGAGGTAGAATACTTTTGGGCAGGGGTTGGTGCTTGAGTTTTTTAATCCTTGGATCTACTCCTTGATTATTAAGAGCGCTTGGATCAAACACTATTAACCTACCACCACCTGCCTCACCTACAATCATCTCAACCTCACATCTCAACATCTAATGGCTAAAAACTCAAAAGCACCAGTGGTCTTTTGAAAGTATTAAATTTTCTCTCTCTCTCTCTCTCTCTCTCTCTCTCTCTCTCTCTATATATATATATATATATATATATATATATATATATATATATATATATATATATATATTAATTATAGGTTGTTCGGATTTTGGGTCAAAATTAGTCTAAGTTGGGCCCTTTTTTTTTTAATTTTATTTTAGACAGGCCCCACACTTCTTAATTCTAAACTATAGTTAAAACCAAAAATTAATATTCTACACTACAGGGATGATTTTTAGCTTTCCCTTCAAATATTCAGAAAATTTGAATACTATATAATTTATTTCTCGGAATTAATGCTACTATTAAAATAAAATACAAAAATATAGAAGTGAAATACTAAAAACCAACCACCTTACATTAATAAGGATGCTGCCCTTCCGTCTACTTCATCTTCTATGCCTTTGTCTTGATCTAGTCAAAGTTCTTTTAGCTACAATGCAAAGCTTGTCACATACAATATCAATCACAGAGAAATAAGCATTACTCCAAGCATTATTGAGCAACAAAACCCCACAAAAAACTGCTAAACCAAATAGATATCCCAGTATAACACTAAATATATCCATAGGCACTCGAACTTATCCTTGGGCTCCTCATTATCCTTATAATTTATTTCATTTGCAGAACAATTTCTCGTACTCGGTGGCCCGCATAGATATGGATTGCCGATGTAAATAGATGGATCCTCAAGGGTCTGCAACTGATTTCCTGTTGGAATTACTCCCGAGAGATTATTGTACGACAAATTTAAGTAGCTCAGAGAAGTCAATGCCGAGAGACTTTGCGGAATATTACAAGAGAGCTTATTCATTGCAAGGTCTAGCGATTCTAACGATTGCATCTCATCGATTTTTTCTGGAATATGTCCAATCAAATTATTTCTCGATAAGTTTAAATATTGTTGTGTCCGCAGATCAGTAATCTCATCAGGGATCTCTCCACTTAGATTATTATTGGAAAGATCTATGCTTTCAAATAGATAGAGTATATTCCAAATTGTAAGTTCCTGTCCCTTAATATCCAAGGATATACTAACTGAATAATATGCACTGATATTATTAATTCTATCTGTTCTACCTTCTTTTAAAGCTTTCCAGCTGAAATTACCAAAGGATCGTGGTAATAATCCTGATAAGTTATTGCTAGAAAGATCCAAAACTTGGAGAGTGCCAAGTTGTGCAATTTGCTCCGGAATGCCGCCAGTAAACATATTTGAGCGTAACTGAAGAACCATAAGAAGAGTTAAACTTTCCCCGATCCAAAATGGTATTGTTCCAGAAAATTTATTATATCTGAGATCAAGGATAACCAAACCTGTGCAACTTTGCAACAAAGGAAATTCTCCAGAGAAACCACTACTATTAAATTTTAGCAGCGAAATATATTTCGAAGAGCAAAGGGAGTCAGAGATCCTCCCAACAAGATTATTTGTTGAGACATCTATAATAGAAAGGTACTCTTGTGACTTCCCGATACATTCGGGAATTTCTCCTGAAAAGTTGTTGTTTGATAGATCGAGAACTCCCAGAAAAGTTGATTCACATAGAGCAGATGGTATATGACCACCAATGTCATTATTTGACAAGAATAGGAATTCCATCTGTGGCAATACAATATTTGGAAGTACTCCAGTGAAAAAATTATTGGAGAGATCGATGATTTGAAGATTATGTAGCAGAGATGGTAGCGGGCCTTCAAATTGATTTGAGCTCAAATTCAAGTACTGTAGCCTGGTAAAGCCATTTAATAATGACAATCTCCCCTTGATTTGGTTGTCGGAAAGATCTAAATAATAAATAAAATGGGACATATTCCAAAACCAGCTGGGAAGTGTATCTGCAATTACGGTTTTCGACAAATCCAGCGATTCAAGTTGCGACTGACTTTTGAGCCATGTTGGAAAATTAGGACCCAATCGGCAGGAGGCTAGTAAAATCATTTTAACTTGGAAAGGAGGAACCCAATCATTGCGAACTCGCACTGTAAGAGAGTTCAATGACAGGTCTAAGTATTGTATTTTTCTTACATAGGAAAGTTCGACATCAGATACGACACCCTCTAATGAATTATTATATAGAAATAGAGAAATTAAATTTGGAAGTTTTCAAACTCCTGCAGGAATTGAACCACCGAGCAGGCTTGAACCGAGATCTATGTGTGTGAGGCTATTCATTTGTTCGAGCCATCCTGATAAATTCCCTCTGAAGCTATTGTCCCTGAGATATAAAGTTTGTAAATTGTTGCGCACACATTGAGGCATTTTCTCCACCCATTCCATGATTTCTCCGCCAATATTGAAACTTGACAAATCTAGTGAGCGCAAGTTGCATAAATATTTTAATGCCTTTGGATCCATACCCTTAAAATTATTATATCCTAAGAAGAGATCACTAAGAGTGCTCAAATGTAGAAACTCATGAGAAATAATGCCGTGAAAATCGTTGTAGCGTAAGTCAAGATAAGTAAGAGTGCTCAAATGTATAAACTCGTCAGAAATAACGCCATGAAACTCATTGGAGCTTAAGTCAAGATAAGTGATGCTTGTAAGATTCCGCAACCATGTAGGTAAGGTGGAGTTTATGGAGTTATCTCCCAGATCAAGCACATTGAGAGCTGTAAGGTTGAAATGCGACAGAGATATAGAAATGGCTGGAAGAAAACATGATTGTAAAATGTAGCACTTTCAATGAAGGAAGCATATTTACAGCATGCAACCAATCTGTAGAAGTACTCATATTCACACCGCTCAAATCAAGATATTTTAAGGAAGATAAATGAGTGAGCCACAAAATGTCATCCACTCTAAGAATGTTGCCAGAAAAAGTGGAGTCAAAACTTAAATCAAGATATTGAAGTTTTGAGAGATTTCCAAGTTGTGGGGGTACTATTGTTCCACCGAAATTTAAATAAGAGAGGTTGAGATATTTCAGGTTCTCGAATGAACCCAAGTATGGTGGGATGCTGTTTTCGCTGAAATTGTTCATGCTGAGATCTAAGTGCTCTAAATTGCTTAAAAGAAGTAAAGATGGATTGATCTCACCGCTCGAACATAACCATTCCTCAGAAAATATATCATACGAGCCTCGGAGGTTGAGTTTCACAACATGGCCTGTGATATTGCTGCAGACGACTTCCTTCCATTTACAGCAATCTTCGCCTTCCCACGAAGACAATAAATTCCGAGGATCGGCCAAGCGGGACTTAAACATGAGGAGTGCGTTCCTCTCTACCTCCATGCAACCGCTCGCCACGACGGTGTGGACGGTAATTAAAATCCACAGCAAGGAGGAAAGAATAAGAGTAGCCATGAGACAGGTTGAGAACATGCACATTTAAACCAATATTTAGAGTATTTATAGAGAAGGGTACGTGGGGCACAAACATTAGAATTTGGACATCGATCCTTGAAACCCCATTTGAGGCTTACTTAGAATGTAGTACGGTGCACTCCCTTGAGGGTTTGCTTTAAGTGGAAGTGCATGCATGGTCAATTAAGCTATTACAATTCACATCAAGGGTTCGATAACATTGTATATATATGGAGTCATAAATCTATTAATGTAGGCCCCACAGGGAAAAAGCTCTAGAGGCTTTCATTGATTGCCGCACAATTCTAGGCTTTCATTTTTTTGAAAGTTTAGACGATTATCGAGCAAATGCATGGACAGGAATTTGTATGACTATTTGGTTTGTCGGGAATAATCGATGTTTAGAATTTATATGATTTTTGATATATATATATGGTCGTATTTTAAAAATACGTTCTCCAACGCATCCAATATTAAGGATTTTAAGAAAATTAAAATGAGCGGGCAGCTAATCTGAAGATTATATAAAATGTCTATACAAATATGAGAAAAATTAAATTATGTTAACACGCTAAACTTGCAGGGACCAATATGAAATATCAAAATAGTACCTGGACTATCCCATACATTTGTCACTTTAGCATAGTCAAGTCAATATGATAGGCACCCTTCGATGAATCAAATTAGGCACGGCAAAGACTCAGGTCAACTAAACTTATATATTAATCATTTTGTTTACAAAATTTAATAACTGCATAAAAAAATAAGTGTCTTCTTAATTACTACTATACAGTTGTGTTGTTCGCAAAATAGATGGACTGTGTGAATCAAGTGTGATCAGATGAGATACACCATGAGTCACCAACCACTTCTTTTACTTTTGAAACAGCGGATCTTTTTTAGAAGTTCGTGAAGCACACGGTAGCTAGCAAAGCATCATTAAGACAGTGTTTGGTTAGGAGATAGGGATAGGGATAGGGATAGGCCCTTATCCCCTACTTTATATTCAAACGCTAATTTTTAATTTTATCCGAGAATAGTAGTTCTCGGTTATCCGCACCAACACTTCAATTTTCTATATAAAACTATCTAATATTTTTCTCGATTATTTATTTCTATTATTGTGTAACTGAAGTTTCTTTATAAGTTTTGCTATTTATTTGCCAGAAAGTCAATGACGCAAAAGCTGAAATTCTTAATTTTCTGTATTTGTTTCACCGAAAATAGCTTGATTAATTCACGCGTGTTAACACTAATAAAGAGGCAAAAACTAGTTTCCCCACGTTAATATTTTATTATTTTTTTCTCATCCTTCTTTTTCCTGTATTTGACTTCGGTGCGCATTTACTGTTCCTCTTCACTTTTATCCGAATATAAAAATTAAAAATTAGAAGCCGAATTTTATTCGAACCGAATTTTTGCAGAATTCGAATTAACTAACTATGCACCTAACTCGCTCGCACATCTTGTATCAAAAATATTCTACTATCGATGGTTATACTAATATGATAAAATTAAATTATGTCAACACACAGGTGAATGGTTAGAATTAAACAAAAATATTGTGGGGACCAATCTGCTAAATCAAAATAGTGCAGGGACTATCGCATATGTTTTTCTCTTTTGCGTAGTCAAGTCAATACGACAGGCACCCTTCAAAGAATCAAATTAAGCACGGAAAAGACTGATCAGGTCATCTTAACTTTAGTATTTTTCCATTTTATTTACAAAATTTAAAACGTGCATAAAAATAAGAGTCATCTTACTAAATTCACGACGTTCATAACATAGATGTACTGTATGATTCAAGTATCAGATGAGATTCACGATAAGTTACTATCTACTACTTTCGACTACTGAAAAAGCGGATCCTTCTTTAGAAATTCGTGAAGCATATGTTAGCATAGCATTATTCAAAGAGTCTACGATTAAACGCGTGCTAGTTTTGCCAAAAGTGAAGTTACGATTGAAACAGATTTATTTTTTTTTTATTTTTTTTTTTTTTTTTTTTTTTTTTTTTAGAGATAGATAGCACGCTATCCGCTTCGTTTATTTTATTTAGAAATAAACTTAGCTAGAAATGTGAATTAACTAGGATTCGAACTTGGGTCACAAGTACCAACCACTAATCCTTTGCCACTTGCTCTAGGGACGGTCGGTACGTATTGAAATAGATTTTTAGTTGAACTAGAATATGTTCAAGTGAAAGTATTTCTTTCCTATTATTTGCTTCCATTAGTGTGGAGCTGAAGTTTCTGTAGTTTTATTGGTTATTTAATTGCAAGAAAATCAAAGGCATAAAAGCTGAAATTCTTAATTTTTTGTATTTGTCTCACCAGAAACTATTTAATTTCCATATGTTAATATTAAAGGGTTGAAAACTAGTTTCCCCAAATTAATATTTTATTGATTTTTTTTTCTCACTCTCTTTTTCCTAATTTTTCTTCGGTTGGTTGGCAATAGGCTGAAGTCGATTATATTATTTTGGAGAGTTTGAGTTACAATCGAATTCATTCTTCATTCCTCTCCACCTTCGCGATACAAACACCAGTTATTTTATTTCTTTGCTATTATAAAAGTTCGGTACTTTGGGGAATTATATAGAAAAGGAATATAATGGGGATCATAAATCTATTTCAACTTTTGGTCGCTTCAAAATAGCTGCCTAAATTTTAAAAATTTTCTATTTATCACTTAAACTTTATATTTTTTTAGAAAATAAAAACGAAAAAAATATATATTATAAAAATTTAAAGTGATTAATATTAGTCAGAATTAATTGTCCAAAAATTAATAATAAAGAATATGTGACAGTTATATATGTATGTCTCTATTGTGGACAAAATTGATCACAACTATCTCATTTAATTTTTAGAGCTCAAATGCTAAACAATATTTTTTAACTACAAAACCAAATTTGAGAACTAAAAGGTCCTGACGTTTTATTTATTACTTCTTGATTATTTCTTGATAATTTGTAAATTATTATATAAATATTACCTAACTAATTAACTGGCAAGTCTTGTATATATATTCTAGTATCGAAAAAAAAAAAAAAAAAAAAAAACTAAAGTTTAAAACTGTTTGGACTAAAATGATATGTAATCAAACTTAATAAGAGTCTACAAATTAATGTAATTCACGGCTAGTTGTTATGAAATTCCATATTCAAATGTGTTTCAGATACATAAACTTTAGCCATTTTACAAAACAGTCCCTTGAACTTTTAATTTTCCCCATGATATACCTTTTATAATTTTATGAAAAGTTCCAAACGATTAAACATTTTGGGCCAGTAATTTGGGTCCAACGATTTATTGTTGTTAGTGCGTCGGATTGTTACATTTCGTAGAATTAATTGAACCAACAGGAAGTGTAAGATAAGTTTCGATTAGGCTAGAGTTTGAATGACAAGACTAGCGAGACAAGTTTCACATCGCCCGATAATCTTGGGCTGTATATGTGATTTGAATGACAAGGACGTTATGGCCTAAACGGAGGGAGTCTATAACACCCCAATAGTTCCATATCGGATGAAAATGAAGTTTTGATTGGGTATATAATAAATATATAATAGACGCTAGTAATAATAACTGGATTAAAACATTTTCAGCCGGTAGTTTGGACTAAACGATTTATTATTACTAGGGGTGGAAACGAGCCGAGCTCGAGCGAGCTTAACTCAGCTCAAGCTTGGCTTGAAATTAATTTCGAGCCTAAATTTAGGCTCAAGCTCGCTTGAAATTAATTCGAGCCGAGCTCGAGCGAGCCTAACCGAGTCGAGCGAGCTCGAGCCCTAAACGAGCCGCTTGAAATTTTTAACATCGTGCAATCTATAATTTAATTTTTATAAAACATTATTTCAAATTTGATACAAAAAATATCTAATAGTTCAACATATAAAATGAATGCATAAAATAAGATATTATAATATTATAAAAATTAAAAAAAATAATTCTGCGAGCAAGTGAAAAAGAGAGAGAGAGCAATTAGAGTAGAATTTTACTGATTTAATTTTGTGGGCCCAATAATCTAAATTCTATATAGATATAATTAAAATACATAATATACATTATTTTATATAATTAAAGTATATATTATATATAATTATATATAAAGAGAGTTCGGCTACTATATTGTTTTGAGTATAGATCCATTTATACTAATCAGTTTTCGATCGTTGGATTTATTCTTTTAACTATTTCAATCCTAGGGGACCACTATCATCATAATCGCACATCCAACGACTGAAAATTTATAAGTATAAAGAGATTTATACTTATAAGAGTATAGTAGTCCTATACTATATTATAATATTATACATATATTTAAACTACTATATTATATTAATAGTGCAAATGGCTTGCTATTAGGTTTCGGCCCTTGTATGAAGGGATGGGCGGTCGGGATGATAGTAGCCCCCTAGGGTTCGAGGTTGATTAGTGTGATCTAACGGATGAAATTGGCCAAAGGGGTAGATCCAACGGAAGAAACTCGAGAATACCAAATGCTTGGTACTATCGGTAGTACAGTAGCTGAACTCTATATATATAGGTAAATCTAACGATAGAAAACTCGATTGCACAAAATGCTCAGTACTATCAATAGTATAGATAGTATAGTAGCCGTAATATATATAGAGAGAGAGTCCTGCTACTATATTATCGATAGTATAAAATGGTGTTATCGAATTTTGTACCGTTAGATCTAACCCTCTGACCATTTTCACCCATTAGATTATACTATTCAACTAATCTCTCACTCAATTTTAGAGAATCACTATCATCCTAACTACACACATCTCATCATCCAATGACTGAAAATCTAACAGCAAGTGGTTGGTACTATTAATGATATTGTAGACTATATATATATATATATATATATATATATATATATATATATATATATATATATATATATATATATATATATATATATATATATATATATATTCTAGCTTTCGAGCTTTTCGAGCCTAATTCGAACGAGCCTAGTAATACTCAAGCTCGGCTTGAAATTAATTTCGAGCCGAGATTTAGGCTCAAGCTCAGCTTGGAATTAATTCGAGCCGAGCTCGAGCGAGCCAAATATCGAGCCGAACGCGAGTCGAACACGAGCCAGCTCGCTCGTTTGCCAGCCCTAATTATTACTAATGGATTGGGTTGTTATATTTGTTATCAGAGCCGGTTCACCAGCCGAAAATATGAAATAAGCCCTACCGAGACATGGTCGAATGACAACACTAACGAGACAACTCTCACACCGCCCGATGATCTTGAGCCGACAAGGACGTCGGGTTGAGGACGTCGTGGTCTAAACACCCCCAATAGTCGCATATAAGATAGGAATAGAGTTGTGACCGAGTATATAAGAAACCATAAACAATAGTAATAATAATTAGGCTTAAACATTTTGGACCGATGGCTAGCAGGTCGGATTGTTACAGCTACCAAACCTTTGAATTTATCTTAGTTAATTAAGTAGTTAATAACTCTTTAACTTTAAGAGTTGAATAGATTACTTATTCGTACAAGCTTAATTAACATATTTTATGCAATACATGCACGTATCTGCAAATTCATAGTTAACTTGAATTTTATACTAAAAACACCATCAAGTGACTTAAATCAAAAAATTGAAAGGTCACATACTAAGACCAAGACTTGATAAGTTAGGTAGTCGAATGAAAATGGGGTATAGTTTAAGTAAATTTTATATATTTCTATCTTTATTTTGTTTTGAGAAAACCAATTTGAAAGTTGAATATGATATTTCTTTTTGTAGACATTTTATCATGCTTCTCCTATATGCTTCTTGACCAAATGAATGATGTACATATATATATATATATGTTGTGCAATACTTTTTTTTTTTTTTTTTTTTTTTTTGAGAGAGAGATAGGTAGCACGTTATCTGCTTCGTTTATTTCATTTAGAAATAAACTTAGCCAAAAATGTAAATCATCTGAGATTCGAACTAAGGTCATGAGTACCAACCACCAAGTCCTTTGCCACTTATATATGTTGAGCAAATTATTCTTGCATCCAAATTAATACAGCTTAATTATATGTTAAATGTACATGACAAACGAACTCATATATATGAGTTTTGAAAATACTATTATAAAAGAAAAACACTCAAAACAACAAGTCCAACACTTACCAATATGAGAAACTTCAATTAAGCACCGTATAATATAGCATATTTGTTACTCACTACCACATAGTTTATATAATGTAGTATTTTTACTTAAGATAGCATTAAAAAGGTGACAAAATTTATATTTTATTACACTATTGCTTACACATGCAATACTCCTTTGAAGTAAAATAAAAACAACCTACACAAAAGGTGCTTCTTAATTCTAAACTATAGTTTTTTTTTTGAGAGAGATGTACGCTACCCGCTTTGTTTATTTTATTTAGAAATAATTAAGCTTAGCTGGAAATGTGAATCAACTAGGATTCGAACTCGGGTCTCGGGTACCAACCACCAAACCCTTTGCCACTTGCGCTAGGGACGGTCGATCAGTAATTCTAAACTATAGTTAAAACCAAAAAAATTCTACACTACAGGGAAGATTTTTAGCTTTTCCCTTCAAATATTCAGAAAATTTGAATACTATATAATTTATTTCTCAGAATTAATGCTACTATTACAATAAAATACAAAAATATAGAAGTGAAATACTAAAAAACCAACCACCTTACATTAATAAGGATGCTGCCCTTCCGTCTACTTCATCTCCTATATATGCCTTTGTCTTAATCTAGTCAAAGTTCTTTTAGTTACAATGCAAAGCTTGTCACATACAATATCAATCACAGAGAAATAAGCATTACTCCAAGCATTATTGAGCAACAAAACCCCACAAAAAACTGCTAAACCAAATAGATATCCCAGTACAACACTAAAGTATATCCATAGCCACTCGAACTTATCCTTGGGCTCCTCATTATCCTTATAATTTATTTCATTTGCAGAACAATTTCTCGTACTCGGTGGCCCGCAGAGATATGGATTGCCGATGTAAATGGATGGATCGTCAAGGGTCTGCAACTGATTTCCTGTTGGAATTACTCCCGAGAGATTATTATACGACAAATTTAAGTGGCTCAGATAAGACAGTGCCGAGAGACTTTGAGGAATATCACCGGAAAGGTTATTCATTGCAAGGTCTAGAGATTCTAGTGATTGCATTTTGCCGATTTTTTCTGGAATATGTCCAAACAAATTATTTCTAGAAAAGTTTAAATATTGTAGTGTCTGCAGATTAGTAATCTCATCCGGAATCTCTCCACTTAGATTGTTGTCAGAAAGGTCTATGCTCTCAAATAGATAGAGTATCTTCCAAATTGTAAGTTCCTCCCCCTTAACATCCAAGGATAGACTAATAATATAACCTTCGAAACTCACATTATCAATTCTATCTGTTTTTCCTTCCTTCAAAGCCCTCCAACTGAAATTGCCAAAGGATCGTGGTATTTGTCCTGATAGGTTATTGCTAGAAAGATCCAAAATTTGGAGATAGCCAAGTTGTGCTAATTCGCGGAATACTACCAAAAAACATATTTGAGCGTAAGTCGAGAATTGTGAGTTGAGTTAAACTTTCGCCGATCCATAATGGTATTGCTCCAAAAAACTTATTATATCCAAGATCAAGGGTAACTAAGCCTGTGCAATTTTGCAATAAAGGAAATTCTCCAAACAAACCATTACTACTAAATTTCAACGACGAAACATATTTCGATGAGCAGACGGAAGCAGGGACTCCCCCAAGAAGATTATTCTTCGACACGTCTATAATAGTAAGATGCTCTTGTGACTTCCCAATACATTCAGGAATTTCTCCTGACAAGTTGTTGTTTGATAGATCGAGAAGTTCCAAAAAAGCTGACTCACATAGGGCAAATGGTATACTACCACTAATGCCATTATTTGACAAGAATAAGAATTCCATCTGTGGCAATACAATGTTTGGAAGTACTCCAGTGAAAGAATTATTGGAGAGATCGATGAGTCCAATATTATGTGGCAGAGATGGTAGCGGGCCTTCAAATTGATTTGAGCTCAAATTCAAATAATTTAGCATGGTAGCGCCAATAGATAATGGCAATCTCCCCTTGATTTGGTTGTCGGAAAGATGTAAATCAGAAATAAAATGAGACATGTTCCAAATCCAGCTAGGAAGAGTATCCGCAATTACGTTTTGCGACAAATCTAGCCATTCAAGTTGCGATTGACTTTTGAGCCATGCTGGAAAATTGGGACCCAGTTGGCCGGAGGCTAGTGCAATCCCTTTGAGTTGGAAAGGAAGAACCCAATCGTCACGAACTCGCACGGTAAGAGAGTTGAATGACAGGTCTAAGTATTGTATTTTTCTTACGTAGGAAAGTTCGACATCAGATATGACACCCTCCAATGAATTATTATATAGATATAGAGAAATTAAATTTGGAAGTTTCCAAACTCTTGCAGGAATTGAACCATTGAGCAAGTTTGAACCGAGATCTATGTCTGTGAGGCTATTCATTTGTTCGAGCCATCCTGATAAATTCCCTCTGAAGCTATTGTCTCTGAGATATAAAGTCTGTAAATTGTTGCGCACACATTGAGGCATTTTCTCCACCCATTCCCTGATTTCTCCGCCAATACTAAAACTCGACAAATCTAGTCTAGTCAAGTTGCATAGATGTCTCAATGCTTTTGGATTCATACCTTTAAAACCATTATATCCTAATAAAAGATCATTCAGAGTGCTCAAACGTAGAAACTCATCAGAAATAACGCCATGAAACTCATTGGATCTTAAGTCAAGATAATTGATGCTTGTAAGATTCCGCAGCCATGTGGGTAAAGTGGAGTTTATGGAATTACCTTCAAGATCAAGCACCTTGAGAGTTGTAAGGTTGAAATGAGACAGAGATGTAGAAATGCCGGGGAGTGAACAATCAGCCAAATGTAGCACTTTCAATGATGGAAGCATATTTACAAGATGCAACCAATCAGTAGAAGTCTTCGCATTCACATAGCTCAAATCAAGATATTTTAAGGAAGATAAACGAGTGAGCCACAATATGTCATCTACTCTAAGAGTCTGAAAAGTGGAGTCAAATCTTAAATCAAGATAGCGAAGCTTCGAGAGATTTCCAAGTTGTGGGGGTACTATTGTTCCACCAAAATTTAAATAAGAGAGGTTGAGATATCTCAAACTTTTGAATGAACCCAAGTATGGTGGGATGCTAGTTTCGCTGAAATTGTTCATGCTGAGATCTAAGTGCTCTAAATTGCTTAAAAGAAGTAAAGATGGATTGATCTCACCGCTCAAACATAAGCATTCCTCGAACAATATATCACACGAGCCTCGGAGATTGAGTTTCACAACATGGCCTGTGGTATTGCTGCAGACGACTCCCCTCCATTTACAGCAATCTTCACCTTCCCACGAAGATAATAAATTCCGAGGATCGACCAAGCTGGACTTAAACGTGAGGAGTGCGTTCCTCTCTACCTCCATGCAACCACTCGCCACGACGGTGTGGACGGTAATTAAAATCCACAGCAAGGAGGAAAGAATAAGAGTAGCCATGAGACAGTTTGAGGACATGCACATTTAAACTAATATTTAGAGTATTTATAGAGAAGGGTGGGACACAAACTTTAGAATTTGGATATCGATCCTTGAACCCGATTGGAGGCTTATTTAAAATATAATTTGGTCCAATCCCTTGAGAGAGTTTGCTTTATTAAGTGGAAGTACGTACATGGTTAATTAAGCTATTACAATTCACATCAAGGGTTCGATAACATTAATTGTTGTCGATTACTTGAACATTTCATAAAAATCATCAGAAATCAGAAATAATATTGAAAGCTGGATTTGATCATCTGATATTAATATTCGGCCTGTATTCGTACTAATACCAGTTATATGATTTAGAATTTAAAATACTAAAATAAAATAATATGAAGAAAAGATGTTGAGTAGGAGGATCTAATTAAACTATAAATATTTTATTTATTAAATCCATTTAATTAGTGCTCGCGCGACCTCATTAATTATCGTGCATGCAGCCTCTATTTTATTTATTAAATCCATTTTTCTCTTTGGATTGAAATGAACTTTGGATTTAACTCTGCTAGCTCAGATGTAAATGACTTATATCTCCAATGGCCTGTGGAAGTGAAGTTCTTCCGGTTTTATTATTTGTTTAATAGAAATTATTCATTCATAAAATCTAAGCCTCCGTTTGGTTGGAGGTTAAGGGGTGGAATAACCCTTTAACTCCTATTTTATCTTCAAACACTACCAAAAAAAGACGGGGTTAGCAAACCCCACCTCAAAAAGTTATCTCGGCATAGCTAACCCCACCAAACCCAACAAAACACTATTTTTCTATTCATAATAACCCACTATCCTTCTTATCCCATCTACTTCAACCAAACACTATTTTTCACTATCCTCGACTAACTCCAACTCCTAACCAAACACAAAAATACTTTAACCCCACCTTAACCCCAAACTTAACACTATCTCTGGAATAACTAGTTTTTTCTTAACTCCGAATTAAACTGGGCTAAAGTTTTTCACTTTTTATATTCGTTTTATCGAAAAGTGTTGTTCACATCATGACGAGTAAACTTATATCGTATATATAGCTCTCGGCCGTGGTATGTTTTCTTAGGTGCTCTAGTTCCTCGAAAAAGCGTGGAAATTAAAAAACTTTCGAGAAGATTTTTTTCATAGAAAATCTCTATTTTAGTTTTCTATCAGTTTGGTTCTAAAAAAAAATGAAAATATTCTTTCCAAAATTTATCGATAAACAATATTTTCTTTTCCTAAAAAGAAAACTGAAAAATGAAGCTATTAATTTGTCATGAAAAATAAATTTTCAAAAGAACTAATTTTCTTTGAAAATAAAGAGGCATTTATAAAATACATTTTTCTAATTAAGAAACCTGTTTGTTTTCTACGCTTTTCGACCAACCAAATACAGTGTATTTATAGTTTTACAACCTTTAATATATACTATAATGAATAAGAAAAACAATAAAAACAAGATCTTCAACCACTCTAATCATATATTAGAACTAATTCTTTCCCTAATACAATTTAGGAGATAAAAATCTAATCAAAATAGCTAGACTCTAATTTGAATGATTCTCGTCTCAATCTAAATTTCCCAAATTAAGTCAAGGAAATTTGAATATTCCTCCAATTATTGACTCGATCCAAATGTCTAAAAAAATATATATTTACCTTGTTTCTCTTTCGCACCTTATCACATCATTTTTGTATGACCAAGATCGAGTCCAATAGATGAGTTTAAAATATGTCTTTTTAATGAAGAGTCAATGATATATAGGTATTTGTACGTGTGGCCAATAAACAACGCTCCTAGTTTTTCTTTCTCGTGTTAAAATCATGATAGGGATTCATATGACCAGGAAAAGAAATTTTAGGGCAAATTACACTTTTGGTCCTCAAATTATAATGTTTGTGACATTTTGATTTTTAAAAATTTAATTTGTGATAACTTGTGGTTCAAACTTGTCTAATTATATAGAGTGACGTAGCATCTTGGTTATTGTCCTTTCGTCATTCATATATAGCACTATCGATCATATCATTTGCATATTTGCAACACATTAATATTTATTCAACTAAATTGGGTTGTGAAGTTTGTTTGATTGAAGCATTAACTTAGAGAGTTCGAATGACACATTATAACAAATTAAAGCTTGAGGACCAAATCGTTTAACGTGTCTAATGGTTTGAGGACCAAAAATGTAGTTTAGTCTTTTTGGTTTTAGGCACTTTCTAATGATTCTTTTTCTAGTCATATGAATCCCTATCATGATTTTGATAGAGAGACCAAAAAAAAAACCTAATAAAAACATTATTCGTTGGGAAATCTGGAAAGAGCGAAATAGAAGAATCTTTGAGAACCATCAAGTTCGTTTCGATAGGTCGGAAGAACCATCTCGAGACTATTCTATTTTGGAAAGCGGCCTTACTCAGCTCTGACCCCTAAGCTCTCTCTGTCTCTTGTTCTCGGGGGCTTCCGGGGGTGGTTGTGTGGTTATGTGGTCTAGGCTCCCCTAGCTGTGGAGACTTTATTTGTGTTTATCACCTGGTTATTCTCGTTTATTCTGTTTTTGTCGATGCAGCAAAATAGGGTTTATCTCTGTTTAATCAAAAAAAAAAAAAAAACATTATTCGTTGGTCCTACAAATAACCATCGAACCCTCCCTTGGAAGGATAGGTATTAATTTGCGGGACGACAACGGATCGAATACGGTAGGATATTTGATAAAACTCCATCTGTATTTTTTTTCGAAAATGAATTCAGAAGTGTGTGTATTTCAAAAGCTAAATTTTTGTTATTATATCCACTAAAAACGAATTCAAATACGATCAAATACTTCATAGGATTCGAATATGGATCTGATTTGTATTCAGGTATTATTTTAATCGGATTCAACACATTATTATTGTTTGGTTGAGAAAAATTTAATTGTCCAAAAAAATTATTTAAAATCAAATTCACAATTTAAAATATAAAATTAGATTACACACTCAAAATAGAAAATTTAAAATTTTAACTTTAATTCATTAATTTGTATTCGAAATGTAATTCTCATCAATTTAAATGTAATTATGTTAGTTCAAATTAATTTGAATTCAAAATGGTGCATTTAATTGACAATTTAAGTTAAGCGGCACGAAAATGTACGAACAAATATATCCATATTAAAATTTTAATTAAAGTTAAGGAAAATTAAAATTTAAAACTATATCCATATTAAAATTTAAAAACAAACTTTTAGTGGTAATTAAGGGGACTCAAACCAGGTGATGAATTGCGAACTACAGCATTAACACTTTGTCATTAATTCGCCTGTAAATTTAATTAATAACATACAAATTAACTCTCAAATATCTATATCTGTACTCAATTGTTTAGATATTTGGATAATTTTGAATTCTTTTAAACAATATTAGCATATGTATCCGACTGGATCTGAATATTTTCTATTTGAACATACATAAAATTGAATATATATATATATAGATGTGGATATGGCCGGAATATTATTTGATCTGTTTTCATCACTCAGGATGCAAATGGGGCAGAAGCGGTTCCCCACCTCCCGCTAACCACTCCCGCTCCGTTTCTTGTCAGGTTGGGGCGGATTCGGAACAGATCAAAGCGGGTTCCACTTTTCGGCAAATTTGTGGTAGATCAAAACGGATCAAAAAAAGAAGGGAATCTTCTGTCTTCCACTCTTATTTTTGGCCCTTCTATTGGTCTCTTGATAAGGAAAATTCCAAGACGAGAGGGAAGAAGAAATGGTAGATTGCACTACTGGTCAATATATGACAGAAGAAGAAAGGATTTATTGCACTACTAGTCCTTCAATTTTTAAATTCTGACTTTCGGGACTCTGAACTATCGACGATGTTTCATTTTCATCAGTGAACTTTCTACAATGTTTTGTTTCTAGCATTTCCGTAAAATAAAATCCATTGTTTGTCACATACACAGACATGAAATACAAAACACGATATTACTCGAATATGACGACTTGGCCGCTTAAAAAAAGATTAAGACATAGATACGATATAGACACCACTATTAATGTAGAGACCTGAAAATTCAGCTGAGACTTGTTCGGCAGCTCTGGAGAGTGTCGGGACAAGTCTAGGTTGCGTGGGCGCGAATGGACGCCTAACGGGCCCCCTGGGGATCACGAGAGCAGCATGTACTTGAGAGATCTGCGAAATTGCAGATTTCTGTGAGTTGTACCGGTACAGATTGGTTGCTATACCGGTACAGATTGATGGCTATACCGGTACAAAATGGGATTTGTACCGGTACAGCCTGGCAGCATGGCTCAGGTTGACTTTTGGTCACATCACCTTTTGCCCACTCCCCTATATACTGCAGAGTGAGAGAGAGAGTGGAGTTGCTGCTGCTGTCTTCTTCTTCTTCTTCTTCTTCTTCGTTGCAGCCAGAGGGAGAGAGAGAGAGAGAGGAAGCTCGAGAGAAGCCCGAGCTTCGTCGACGACGCGCCGACGCGTGGTTTCCGCGGGTTTTCGACGACGAGACGCTGCGAGGGTGCTAGGCGCGCGTGCGAGACCACTGCCCTCGACCCAGCGACGGGCGTGGGGTGTTTCCTGAGGTGAGTCGACCCTCGACAACCTTCCGTTTACCTCGAAGTTCCTTGATTTTCGAAGTTGCTGCCGCCGTTAGTGTTTTGACTCGTGCTGTAGGAGACTCGGAATCCGGCGAAATCTGCGGCGTTAGATCCGTGACTTCCGGACGATTCCGGAGACACCTTACTTGCCGGATTTGGATCAGGTTTGCCCTGTCGGAACCCATGATTACTTGAGCATTTTTTTTCGGAAAGTTACGAAGTCTTTGAATTCTTTGTTTTCCGGCGTCGACCGTCGGTACTTTGGGCTGATTCTCCGCGCGGGGGTGGTCGGATCGCGTCAAGACTTGCGCCGTTGGATTCTGATCGCGAGGCGAAGATTTTGATACCTTACTCGTTGATTTCGGACCAGGTTAGCTTGACGAACTTTAAGCTTTTCTCAGCCGCTGCGTTTCGGGCAGAATTCGGAAAAATTGAGTGTTTTGGGTTGCTTCTTCGCAGCGGAGGACTTCGGCACTTGGCGGATCAGCGGAGGTGATCGAGGAGGACCTTGGACACTCCTCGCTGCCAGGGGTTTGCGACTAAGGTGGGTTTACATCGGATTTCAGCCTAAGTGCAATAGTCGACATGTATAGTAGTATGTTCATGATAGCCGTAGCTCGAATTCATGGAATTACTTATTGAATATCTGAATTTGGAGCATGCTTAGCGATTAATATTTTATACTTGTTGGACTTGGATTTGACTTAGGAGAAACCCCGAATTGATCGTCATTATATACATTGCCGGATTTAGCTCTAGGAGCCGTATTTTCGCGGTATCGTCGCGGGTTTCGGGCGATGGATACTTGGGGTAGTGTATACTGTTACGGGGTGTCGGGCGCCGTCGGACCAGACGGTGGGCCCAAAGTCTGTTCTGGTTACCTGGGTTTGGCCAGTGAGGGCCTGATTGAGCTCGACAGAGCTACGCTGCATACTCGGTTGGGTAGCTCCCCCGAGTGCCGCTCCGGAGTTTGGGCTTGTGCTTTCGCGTTGGTGTCGGGTAGTGTAGGTGGGACTTGCTCTCCACGAGGCTTGGAGTGGGGGTGTTTGTATAGTCTGGCAAGACACGGGACGGAGTGTGTTCACGATCCCGAGGGACGGGTGGGTTCACGGTCCACTTGCAGTTAGATGCAGTTGTTTGGAGTACGTAGGGGTAGTTTTGAGCTTGATAGCTTAGTGACTTGTAGCCGTAGAGAGTTCCACTTTCTTTTCTTCTATCTTGCTTACCTGTAGACTTAGTGGGTGGACCGAGGTTGTTTAGGGCGGCACCGAGGACTACTTGTTTCATAGTAGTTCTCACGCCTCTTTCTTCCACCCTTGTTGCGGGGCCTTCGCCTTCGCCTCGCTCTCTGAGTCGGACCGCGGGAAAGGCGTGGCGAGCTAGAGCCTACCCTTCGAGTTCTGTGCTAGAGGACTTCCACTGCAGGTAGTGATAGTTTTGTTTTGGTTTTCCACTTTTGTACATACAGTTGAACTCGCTGGAGCGAGTAGCGTTGTATCTGATTACTTGTATGTATATAAAGTGGTTTTTCCTACCTGTTTGTTCTTAGTTTACTTCGACTCTATGCTCGCTTGTAGCATTGTATGTTCTTCTGATTCGGCTACGCTTCGTATACGGGGAGAAATTCTCTTGTATACGGCGGATTTGTCGGCGTGCCGAAATTTATTCGGCCGGGCGTGACGATTAAGTTGGTATCGAGCTTAGTATTAGGTTGTTGGGACCTAGGAAACCTAAAGGTAAACCTTAGGGGTTTGACGCGAGCGCGTGATTTAATGCGAAAGTCATTGATTGTTTGTTTTAACTCATCTGTAGTGGAGTGAGTGATGAAGGAGTGCTGTTTTGGTCCGAGAGAAATTATGTTGGTCGCAGACGACATAATTTTGAGGAGAAACAGGGACCGCCTTCGAGACTTTCGATGATTGGGTCGAGTGTTTTTGTATCTGACCTTGTTTCTATGTGTGCAGCTATGCAGCGCCGCAGAGGACGACCGCCACTACGGGGTCGCGCCCCACTACCACCACCACCACCACCTCGATTACGGAGCGGATGGAGCGGGGCACCGACCCGGCCGGGTGTACCTCCTGTGGTGGAGCCGAGTACTAGGCCGGAGACGGGTGCGCGGCGGACTTGAGCGCACGATTCGTGCTTTGCGAGAGGTGACTAGGCGGCGGGGGCGATTCTACGACGAGATGTGCGAGAGGCTAGCCGCGTCGTCGAGTACGGATCGGGAGCACCGGCCCGGCCTACTCCGCCACCCTCTACGCCACCCTCTTGCACCGGTTCTGCACCCCTCGCGAGAGATCCCGCCGGCACTGTTGCGCACACGGTCGATCCGGGCGGCTACGGCAGAGCAAGGACGGATGACCGAGTTGTTGTTTAACTTCCGCCGCCTCGACCCACCGACGTTTGACGGGCATTGCTCAGAGCCCTGGGTGGTAGAGAGTTGGATTAAGGCGCTGGAGAGGATATTCGAGGACTTGTATGTCCGGGAGGAGGACCAGGTTCACTTGGGGGTCCATTGCTTGATTGGGAACGCCAGGGATTGGTGGACGAGGATGAGGCGCGACCCGGGAGTCGTGACCTCTCAGACGAGCTGGGATGTGTTCTGCGGGATGTTGTACCGCACGTATTTCCCATCGGTGTAAAGCGAGAGGATAGAGGAGGATTTGAAGAGGATCCGGCGGGGAGATCGCACGGTTCGGGAGTACGTCCGGGAGTTTACGCGGCTCCCGAACCGTGTGCCGTTTGTAGCGAGGATGAGGCGCACCGGGTGTACCTTTTGAGCGGGGCTTGAGGCCGGATCTTTACGGGTTCGTTAGGGCACGAGAGGTCGAGGACCCCGGACGCGTCCATCGAGCGACCTTTGTTTGAGGAGAAACGGCGAGACTACGATTCGAGAGCGGACTCGGGCGGGACCGAGCCGGACGAAGCGCCCGCTCCCGATGACGGCGGCGATCGAGCGACGAGGCGTCCGTCGAGGCCTCCACGATCACGTTTCGTGGTCGTGGATCCTCGAAGGCGTCGGCGTGGCGAGGATACCCGTCGGCGGGGCGACCACGAAGGACGCGACGGTGCGTGATTTGCGGGGACCGCAGCCTAGACAAGTGCGAGCACGAGAGGGCGAATGTTATGGTTGTGGCGTAGGGACACCTCGAGCGGCTTGTCCGCGTGCGGCATCGTCGGCGCCATCATGCAGCCGGCACGCCGGCGCCCACGGCGATCATACGGGGCCTCGCCAGGGTCTCATCGCCACGAGGACGAGCATCGATCTGCGACGGAAGCGGCGGCGGTCGCCGACTCGGCGAGCGAGTGTTTGCGGCCCGGGTGGAGGACTCTTGACGGTGGCCGTGTGGTGGCGGGTATCACTTTACTTTCTGGTACTAGAGCTCGCACTTTATTTGATACTGGCTCGTCGCATTCTTTTATCAGTCGAGCATTTGCTTTATTACATGGTCTAGAGTTAGGGTTGTTGCCTCAGACCCGGGAGATCCAGGTTCCCGACCATGTAGTACGGGTGGTAGAGTGTTGTGGGTCGTGCCCTGTGCAGCTAGGCTCGTGGATTTTGCCCGCAGACTTGTTAGTATTAGGGCAGCTGCACGACTTCGACATAGTGCTTGGCATGGACTGGCTGACGCGATACTACGCGACGATTGACTGTGGGGAGAGGACGGTGACACTCCGTGTGTGAGTTACGGGGTAGCCCCAAGGATCTATCTAGATCGTATCTAATCACCTAGAGGGGGGTGAATAGGTGTACCGGCCAAAGAAAACCACAAATAATCGATGCGTTAAAAATAAATGCGGAAATTAAAAACACACCGAGATTTACGTGGGAAAACTCCAACTCGGAGTAAAAAAACCCACGGGACCAACACGCGAATAAACAATTCAAAAAGAAAAGATTACAAGGTGATTACCGACTCCACGGACTTAACCTCTCTAACTCTCCTTCGAATCTCCGCGCAATCCTCCTTCGGGTTGTCCACGCCCTCACGTCCGAGTCCACGAACGCCACGTCTCGAATCCACGAAACGCCACCACTTCGAATCCACGAAGCTTCTATCACGCCGAATCCACGACGCCACTCGAATCCACGAGCCAACGATCCGAATCCACGAACCGCCTTCAATCGCGTCGAATCCACGACGCCTCACGCCGAATCCACGACGCCGTTCATGAGAAGCATCATGAGTATGGTGATCCTTCGCTTAGGAGTATCGTAGAAAACCGAAGAAGAAAACTCCAAGCGAAGCGTAGATCAAATCGACATATAGATAAGAAATTACAATATCTCGATTTGACCTAGAAGAGGCTATGAAGTAGAAAATAGGTTTTAGATCAATTCCTAGCCTCTAGGGTTTCTCAAACATGTATATTCATGAAGCATACAGAGTTAGAGAACCCTAACATCTTATTTATAGACTTTAGAATCAATTAGATTCGGATTAGAGATTTTTCAGATTTTTTACCTATCTGTACCGGTACAAAATTGAGGCCAGTTCTGGTTCACAAGGACGGAAGATTATTTTTCGAAGCCTTGGAACCGGTAATGGGATTGATGGTTATACCGGTATAGCAACTTTTCCCATACCGGTATAGCATCTTTTTCCGTACCGGTATAAGTTTGTATTTTTCGATTTTTCATTTTTCGAAAACTACAAAGTTCCGTTACAGGTTCTAATCCGTTATTCAATGATTTTATGATTCTAATGCCTATAACTAAGTATGAATCACCATAACATGAATTAAAAACTTACCTAGGCATCGTGATTCTCATCGTGAGCTAATTCCTCTTTCTTCGAAGTCTTTGATTCTTCACCGTTCTTCGATCCGCTCCGATCCTTCAAGACTCCGACTCAATTCACGAAACTTGCCAACACAAAATCCTTAACAATCTCCCCCTTTGGCAATTTCGTGACAAAACACAAAAGCTCACTAAAATTACATCATAAAGAGAAACGAAGTTCAATGTCATCACCAAAACATTAAACTTCTCGCGTGTAATCCAAATACAATATGAAATCCAAAAGTACATCAAAAACTCCTAAAACAAACTCTATGACTTAGACGCAACTAGGAGTCTTGAAGTCTTGATTTCCTGCAAAACAATTCCAAAATAAAATAGAAGATCAGAACAATAGTCAATCACCAATTAATGTCTTTGTTCTCATCTTCGACCCCTTTCAACTTTTCTTTCGTACACAACTATCTCCTTCTTCCTCCTTAAAATCATCATGTCTCCCCCTTCGTGTATGTCTCCCCTTTCGTGTATGCATCATGAATATCCCCTCCCTTCTTACCTGTTTAGCATTCATTTATTCTTCTCCCCCTTTTTGTCAAAAATTGCCAAAAAGAAACAGTAAGTAGAGAGAAAAAGACTAAGAAAAAGAGAGTAAGCACATCATAATTACAGACCAAGATGCATAATAAAAGAGAAAACATCAAGTACTAGGCAAAGATAAACTAAACATAATCCTAAGAAAAACGGTAACAATCGGCGGGAGAAAGAAGTCGAGGCAAAAGTCACTCGGTAGCCTCGTCATCATCGTCTTCTCCTCTAGCGGAGATCCGAGCCGCGGTGTACGGTCCGACACCGAGCGAGCAGTGGCGAGATACGAAACGATAGGATGAGGTCGATGGAAAGATATCATCATGTGTGCAAC
The DNA here is from genome assembly GCA_025177825.1 of Aechmea fasciata. NCBI lineage: Eukaryota > Viridiplantae > Streptophyta > Magnoliopsida > Poales > Bromeliaceae > Aechmea > Aechmea fasciata. The sequence continues at coordinate 8,646,591 of CM045945.1, forward strand.
CCATCTTCTCCAAGATCCTCTTCATTCCTTTCTCGAGACTCTTGAATCCCTTCTTTAGAAAACTCACTTCCTTCGTGAGTTCACCCATATCACGATGAAGTGTGTCCAAAGTGACTGCGCCTCCTGACCTAGAGGACCCTGCAGGCGGTGCACGCTCTGCTCGTCGTGACGGTGGAGGTGGAGAAGGTAAAGCACTACTCGATCTTTGCGGGCGGTGGAGCTCCGCAGTACTGTGAAAAGTCTTCAAGGTGCTCACAAACGTTGACCCAAGTCACCGCATCAATCGGCCCAAGTCCGTAGTCATACTTATCGCACCTTGTGTCTACGCCGTGTCCCCGTAAAATCTGACTGATAAGCAAAGGAAATGGTAGTAGCTCCCGCCGTACTGATGACTGGATAACATGAACCATTCGCTGCCAGATAAGAAATGGTATGTTAATGTTTAATCCAAGGCTCTGCTCAGGGTGACCAAGAAGAAACAATAATAGCAAACGATCCCAGCGAAGCCTCTTGGTCCCAATAGTTGGCTGGACGTTGTAGCACAGAATCAAAGAAAGCAAGTGATACTCAGGGCGCAAATCCTTTGATTCCACAACTGCCCGATCCGTGCGAACGCCGGCTTGCATCGCTTCAACCACGGTCTCCCAATGTGTCGAGGCGGAATGTCCCGGCGGTATAATGTAGTCCGGTCGTGTCAACATACATCCCTAGAATCTCTCCAATCTCGTGAGGAGTGACCGTCAGTCTCTGTCCACGTACTGACGTCTCAAATACATAATTCCCTGTCTCTTCATCCTCAGCGAGAACTATGCCACGCTGGGAGAACTCCCGAATGAGTTCCACGCAAAAAGGTGTGCGAGCTGCGCACATCCAACGGGCTCGATAGGTGCTCTCTGCATCGGTCGCCTAAACTCGGGGAACACCTGCTCAGTCGGGTCCTTGAAGACTACAGGCCGCTCCGCTAGGCATGATCGCACCGAGTAAGCACGAGCCCTCTCAGGAGGAACCTCAGCTATCCTCTTGGCTCGCCGCTCCCTGGTAGCACCACCTCCTCGCGATGACTCACCAGCAATGCCTTTTCCACTTGTCGAGACGGGAAACGGGCTCCTCGGCATCTTCTTCTTCTTCTTCAACCTCCTCGCCTCGACGATAGTCGGGATCGGATCCTTCGGACTCCTCGACGGCGAGTCCGTTTGGAAGTCTCTCTACTACTACGTCCTCGACGACCTCCAGTAGCCATGAGCACCAGAAGTACAAGAACCAGTGAAAAAGCCATTTTCCTGCACATGAAAAACCTCACATGAACACATTTTTGAAAAAATTCTCTAAAAATTGTGAAAAATTCACAAATAATTCAAGAATAAATAATAAAGCAATAACGAACTTGAATCATGCAGAAAATTTCATCAAATTTGGCACATTTTCAAAAATCCCGAAATTCTACCAATATTGAACCCTAGAACGTAAATCTGTAAAAAATAACGGATTTTAATGTGGTCTAGGTGTTTTAGATGCACGATCTTGTGTCCAAAAGCCGATTTTCAGCAAAAAATCGCATCAAAAAGGAACGAAAACAGAGATCAAACAATTTTTCCGAAATTCCATTAAAAAAGAAACCTAGAACATAGATCTGCGAAAAATAGCGAATTTAAACTAGTTCTAAGTGTTCTGAATGCAAGATAATAAGTTCACATAGTGAATTACAAAAAATTGCATCAAAAACGAGTAATAACAAAGATCGAACACTTGTCCCGGAATATTCAAAAAATATGCAAAAATCGGGTTTGATCTTAGATCCAAACTAAAATACACTGTTGTTTGAGGAAAACGTGCGGATACGAAAGAGAAGGCTCTGGGGTTTTTAGAGAGAGAGAGAGCGCGTTTTGAATGAGTTTAGAGAGTGGAAAAAGGAATCGTTACCGGTGTTATATCGCGGGCTACAGTAATTTGTACCGGTATGGGATGAATCTGTGCAGGATCAACGATGGTCGAAAAATAGCCTTTTTCATTTAAAAATTCTCCAAAATCAAATTAATTTCACAAAAATTAATGATTTGACGTCAAAAATTATTATGATGACAGTAAAATATTCTATGATTTCAAAAGACATCATATCATCAAAATTTGATATTAAGAACAATCAAAATTATTTAAATCATCAAGATGCGAATTGATAAATAATAATTTTCTAGAAATTTGTCCAAATTGACACCAATTCGTGCAACACGTTCAAAATAGAGATTTAACTAATATAGCAAGGGTGGCTCTTTGAGCATCTTTTTCAAAAACTATCACCTTATGTCAGAAAAATTTTAAAATATTCATTTTTTTCAACCTTTTTCGGTTTTTCTCATAATTTCTCATGTGGTAGCTTCACACACGTCACGACCAGGTGTGGTTCTTTCCAACATGTGGTGGTAGTTTTCACACTCCTTTCGGATGTAACTCTTTCCACATCTTTTAAACTAAGGAGTTCCTTTTTTTTAAATAAAACAAACTCCCCCTCAATTAGACAATCTCACAAGTGAAAATAATTTTGACGAATCTTAGTCAATTAGAAAATATCCATCAATTATATTCAACATTCACTACCAAGATGGATTAAATACAAAATGATTAAAATTAATTTCAAAAATTTTGATGAAGGTATGTAAGGAGAAATCACAAAATAAATTATCGTCAAAATAATGAAAAGTGAAGTAAAATCGATAATTAATATGAATTTAATTCAATTTAAATTGACTTTAAAAATCGGTTAATTCTCTTTGAAAAACCATTAATCTCTCTAGATTAAAGATTTTCAATCATTGCCACTCTCAAAAATTTTAAAAACTCCCCTTTACCTTTCCTCAAAGACGATTTTCAAACACAAGAAACTCAAGCATCAAAGATATTCACTAAGTACCAAAAATCGCCTAAGCATGTAATGCAATGAATAAAAGTAGGAAATATACACCTATCAAAGCATTACATAACCGAAAAACAAGCTAAGAAGAATAACAAGGAAAGATATCACCTTTCCGAATCCAAACTTGTCGAATTTTTCCTTGCTTTGACTTGTCGACGTGAGGCTTGACTTCTTTCAACCTTTGTTCAACCGATGATTGTCTCGATGCTTGGTTCTTCGGTTGATATTTACGTTGAGGCTTAGTCTCCCGGTTTGCACGAGGTACTCGACCCAATTGATTTCCTATTTGATTCCGTGGGAGATACCGAATAGAAGAAGGTGCCGTTTGAGATTTCGTTGTCTTGTTCGGGCAACTCCTTTTGATATGTCCCTTGACTCCGCATCGGTGACATACCTTTGCTTTTAAATTTGTTGAGACTTTCAATATCGTCTTTTGATCCTTCTCAACATATGTCCTTTCGTATCCGAGGCCCAACTTGTTCGTTTGACCTAACCCGAGCATGTTATCCAACTTTTTCTAACCCGAGGAAAATTGTTGAAGATCCGATTTGAGTTGATGAACTTGCTTGGTTAACACTTGATTGGATGTGTAGGTTTCCTTAAATTGTTGCTCCAAAAATCCAATCTTATCTCTATAAGATTTCATTGTTAATTCCGCTTCTTCTAGCTTCTTTTGGAGGACCGAATTGATATTCAAAGTTGATTCCCGTTCCTCCTCAAGAGCTTCATTCATGATCCTCATATTGTTGTTATCTTCTTCAATCTCCAACAAACGACTTTCCAACTTCTTATTGAATTTAGCCATCTTTTTCGATTCGATAAGAAGTTGGTTGTATGCTTCGGCTATATCCTCGTCATTCGATTCTTCCTCACTTTCGCCATTCTCGCTCGAAGACCCATGCGAAGAGAGAGGAAGATTTGAGTTAGAAACAATAGATGATAAACAAGCAACATTATAAGACGGAGGAAAAGATGTAGAATTAGCGATTAAAGCCGTATGATCCTTTTCTTCATCACTTGATGATGATCCGTTTGAAGAAGAGTCATCCCAAGTTTTCGTTTGCAAAGCTTTTTGTTTATATGTCTTCTTTGAAGGACAATCCGTTGCAATATGGCCGTAGCCTCTACACTTGAAGCATTGGATTTCCCCTTCAAATTCATCCTTTTCATTGGATGACTTTGCAAGTTTTTTATCTTTCGATTTAGAATTAGAAGGAGGTTTAGAAAAGGATTTTTGCTTCGACGATGAAGCATTGTTCTTTCGGAAGTTCCGTCGGAATTTCTTCGTGAGGAGCGCCAGTTGATGTTCAAAATCCGCAAGCGTAATATTTTCGTCGGAATCCGTGTCGTCGTCTTCTTCCTTTGTTGATTTGGGTGCCATCCCTGTGCTTTTAGAAAAAGACTTGGAAGAAGATTGATTAGTAGGAAAAGTCATCTCATACGTTTGTAAAGCGCCTACTAATTCTTCGACTTTCATCTCGTCCGGATGCTTAACCGTTTCGATCGCGGCAACCTTTGCCCGAAACGTTCGGAAGAGTTCGAAGAATTTTTCTAACAACTTTTGACTCCGGGATTTTCTCTCCCAAGTTAGCGCATGTATTTACTACGTCTTGTAGACGTGTATAGTACTCGGTAAAGGTCTCGTTTTCATCCATGAAAATCGAATCAAATTTGCTTGTAAGCATTTGTAATTTTTGGACCTTTACTAAGCTTGTTCCTTCATGCGTAACTTGTAGAGTATCCCAAATCTCTTTCGCGGTTTCACAAGCCGACACGCGAGTAAACTCCGTTTGCGACAAGGCATTAAATAAAGCGTTTATGCCCTTGCCGTTAAACGAAGATGCCTCGTTTTCATCTTTCGTCCACTTGTCTCGTGGTTTAGGCTTCTCAACATTATCGACCTTTTCGGTTGGAGGTTTCCATCCGAACTCAATTGATTTCCACACCCGCTCTTCGATTGCAATTAGAAAAGCTCTCATGCGAACTTTCCAATAGGCATAATTCGTGCGTCGAAAAGCGGAGGTCGATTAATGTTACCGCCTTCGGCCATTAGATATCAATATATCTAGATCCCGCTCTGATACCAATTGTGAGTTACGGGGTAGCCCCAAGGATCTATCTAGATCGTATCTAATCACCTAGAGGGGGGTGAATAGGTGTACCGGCCAAAGAAAACCACAAATAATCGATGCGTTAAAAATAAATGCGGAAATTAAAAACACACCGAGATTTACGTGGGAAAACTCCAACTCGGAGTAAAAAACCCACGGGACCAACACGCGAATAAACAATTCAAAAAGAGAAAAGATTACAAGGTGATTACCGACTCCACGGACTTAACCTCTCTAACTCTCCTTCGAATCTCCGCGCAATCCTCCTTCGGGTTGTCCACGCCCTCACGTCCGAGTCCACGAACGCCACGTCTCGAATCCACGAAACGCCACCACTTCGAATCCACGAAGCTTCTATCACGCCGAATCCACGACGCCACTCGAATCCACGAGCCAACGATCCGAATCCACGAACCGCCTTCAATCGCGTCGAATCCACGACGCCTCACGCCGAATCCACGACGCCGTTCATGAGAAGCATCATGAGTATGGTGATCCTTCGCTTAGGAGTATCGTAGAAAACCGAAGAAGAAAACTCCAAGCGAAGCGTAGATCAAATCGACATATAGATAAGAAATTACAATATCTCGATTTGACCTAGAAGAGGCTATGAAGTAGAAAATAGGTTTTAGATCAATTCCTAGCCTCTAGGGTTTCTCAAACATGTATATTCATGAAGCATACAGAGTTAGAGAACCCTAACATCTTATTTATAGACTTTAGAATCAATTAGATTCGGATTAGAGACTTTTCAGATTTTTTTACCTATACGTACTACAAAATTGAGCTGATTCTAGGTTCCACAAGGACGGAAGATTATTTTTCGAAGCCTTGGAACCGGTAATGGGATTGATGGTTATCTTAGGTATAGCAACTTTTCCCATACCGGTATAGCATCTTTTTCCATACCGGTATAACTTTGTATTTTTGCTGATTTTTCATTTTTCGAAAACTACAAAGTTCCGTTACAGTTTCTAATCCGTTATTCAATGATTTTATGATTCTAATGCCTATAACTAAGTATGAATCACCATAACATGAATTAAAAACTTACCTAGGCATCGTGATTCTCATCGTGAGCTAATTCCTCTTTCTTCGAAGTCTTTGATTCTTCACCGTTCTTCGATCCGCTCCGATCCTTCAAGACTCCGACTCAATTCACGAAACTTGCCAACACAAAATCCTTAACACCGTGAGCCTGGTCAGGAGGAGTTCACTTTCAGAGGCTGCAGGAGCACGTTGTTTGCCGCGTGGATTTCTTCAGCGAGAGCTCGACAGCTGATGAGTAGAGGGTGCACCGCTTTTCTGGCGACGGTTACAGAGGTACCTACGGCGGCACCGAGGCTCGAGGACATCCCTGTGGTTCGCGAGTTTCCGGATGTGTTTCCCCCTGAGATGACGACTATGCCGCCGGAGCGGGAGATCGAGATTGTGATTGATGTAGTTCCGAGAACTGCACCAATCTCGAAGGTACCTTACAGGATGGCACATGCAGAGCTGAGACAGTTAAAGGCGCAGCTTCAGGAATTGATGGATAAAGGGTTTGTGAGACCCGGTGTATCGCCTTGGGGAGCGCCGGTGTTATTTGTAAAGAAGAAGGATGGTTCACTCGGGTTATGTGTGGATTACGGGAGAGTGAATAAAGTGACCATCAAGAACAAGTATCCGTTGCCGCGCATTAATGATCTGTTCGATCAGCTGCAAGGATCTTGTGTCTTCTCGAAGATCGATCTCCAGTCAGGTTACCACCAGCTGAGGGTGAGGGCCGAGGATGTTTCCAAGACGGCTTTTAGGACTCGGTACGGGCATTACGAGTTTACCGTGATGCCTTTTGGATTGACGAATGCCCCTGCCGCGTTCATGGATTTGATGAACCGGGTGTTTAAGCCGTACTTGGACCGATTTGTGGTAGTCTTCATCGACGATATTTTGGTATACTCACGTAGCGACGCCGAGCCTGAGGACCACTTGAGGATAGTGCTACGGCTCTGCGAGAGAAGGAGTTGTATGCCAAGTTAAAGAAGTGCGAGTTCTGGTTGCGGGAGGTTACTTTCTTGGGCCACGTGATTTCTGCAGATGGAGTGGCAGTAGACCCGAAGAAGATTGATGCTATTCGGGATTGGCCCAGGCCGACGACGGTGACAGAGGTGCGGAGCTTCCTTGGATTAGCAGGATATTACCGTCGGTTTGTGGAAGGCTTTGCGAGGCTTTCCACACCCCTCACTCGATTGACTCGTAAAGGAATTAAGTTCTTTTGGAGTGAGGATTGTCGGAGGAGCTTTGATGAGTTGAGACGATTCTTGACATCGCCTCCTATCCTTGCCCTCCGATTATGGGGGAAGGATATGTGATTTACGATGACGCATCACACGGTGGATTAGGGTGTGTGTTGATGCAGCATGGTAGGGTAATTGCTTATGCTTCACGGCGGTTAAAGGGTTATGAACAGAATTATCCTACGCATGACTTGGAGCTTGCCGCGGTAGTCTTTGCTTTGAAGTTGTGGCGGCATTACTTGTACGGCGAGCACTGTGAGATTTTTACTGATCACAAGAGTCTTAAGTATCTGTTCACCCAGAGAGAGTTGAACACGAGCGGCGCCGGTGGTTGGAGTTCGAAGGACTACGACATTAGTATTCGATATCATCCGGCAAGGCGAATGTGGTGGCGAGATGCTTTGAGCGAGAAGCGATGCGGGGCTCGTGCTTGATGATCACGCGGCGAGGCCGTTACTTGAGGAGCTACGGCGGTTGAGTTTAGAGGTTGTGTCCCCCGGGTCTCGCAATACTAATGTCTATGGTTTTGCGGCCCACTCTGTTGGATAGGATCCGAGAGAAACAGTGGAGACCCACACTTGTTGAGGATTAGAGAAGCGATTGGAGAGGGGACAGCGAGAGGGTTTCACGGATGGACGGTTCGAGAATGCGAGGTACAGGGACCGACTGTGTGTACCCGTGGATTCAGAGATCCGAGCAGACATTTTGAGAGAGGCTCATTGTTCTCCTTATACAGTTCATCCTGGTGGAACCAAAATGTATAAGGACTTGAAGTCACAGTTTTGGTGGAATGGAATGAAAAGAGATATTGGCAGATATGTGGCTCGGTGTTTGACTTGCCAACGGTGAAGGCGAGCATCGGTGCCTGTGGCAAGCTTCGTAGTCCTGCCGGTGCCGAGTGGAAATGGGAGCGGATCACGATGGACTTTGTCGTGGGGTTACCTACGGCTCGGGGTGGTTATGATGCTATTTGGGTGATAGTGGACGGATTGACCAAGTCCGCCCACTTCCTACCGATTCGGACCACCGGTCCGGGGAGAGACTCGCGCGGCTATATCCTGGATGAGATTGTCGGTGAATGGCGTACCTGTCGATTGTATCGGACGAGGGGACGAGGTTTGTATCACACTTCGGAGGAGCTTACGGACGACCTTGGGTACACGGCTACACTTGACACGACATTTCACCCACGACGATGGTGGTCGGTCGGAGCGGACCTTCGGACTCTAGAGGACATGCGAGGGCATGCGTCCGGACTTTGGAGGAGGGTGGCATCGACATTTGAGATCGGTTGAGTTTGCGTACAACAACGGCTATCAAGCGAGCATCCGGATGGCTCCGTTTGAGGCGTTGTATGGACGCAGATGTCGATCCCCCTTGTGTTGGAGCGACGTGGGCGAAAGGAGGACACTTGGGCCTGAGATTTTGCTAGAGGCTGAGCAAAAGGTGAAGGTAGTTCGACGCCACCTTTTGACAGCCCAGAGCCGCCAGAGGAGCTACGCCGATACTAGGAGGCGAGACTTGGAGGTTCAGGTTGGAGACCATGTATTTCTTAAAGTCTCGCCGTCCAAGGGGATTCGCAGATTTGGTGTGCGTGGAAAGCTCAGTCCACGCTACATTGGCCCTTTTGAGGTATTGGAGCGAGTTGGGCCAGTTGCTTACAGAGTTGCTCTACCCCCTCGACTAGTCGGCACTCACGATGTTTTCCACGTCTCGGCATTGAGGAAATATGTTTTCGATCCCTCTCACGTGATTGACTTCACTCCGCTTGAGCTAGGCGAGGACCTGCGATACGAGGAGCGACCGTTGCGGATTCTTGCTCGCGAGGCGAAAGAATTGCGCAATCGGATCATACCGTATGTTAAGGTGCAGTGGAGTAATCACGAGGAGCGGGAGGCGACTTGGGAGCCCGAGACGGTGATGAGGGAGGCCTATCCCTACCTGTTCGACGAGCAGAGCTGAGGTACGTTCGAGTTTCGAGGACGAAACTTTTTGTAGTGGGGGAGGATGTAGAGACCTGAAAATTCAGCTGAGACTTGTTCGGCAGCTCTGGAGAGTGTCGGGACAAGTCTAGGTTGCGTGGGCGCGAATGGACGCCTAACGGGCCCCCTGGGGATCACGAGAGCAGCATGTACTTGAGAGATCTGCGAAATTGCAGATTTCTGTGAGTTGTACCGGTACAGATTGGTTGCTATACCAGTACAGATTGATGGCTATACCGGTACAAAATGGGATTTGTACTGCACTGTGACTTTTGGTCACATCACCTTTTGCCCACTCCCTATATCTTTGCGAGTGAGAGAGAGAGTGGAGTTAACTTTTCTTCTTCTTCTTCTTCGTTGCAGCCAGAGGGAGAGAGAGAGAGAGAGGAAGCTCGAGAGAAGCCCGAGCTTCGTCGACGACGCGCCGACGCGTGGTTTCCGCGGGTTTTCGACGACGAGACGCTGCGAGGGTGCTAGGCGCGCGTGCGAGACCACTGCCCTCGACCCAGCGACGGGCGTGGGGTGTTTCCTGAGGTGAGTCGACCCTCGACAACCTTCCGTTTACCTCGAAGTTCCTTGATTTTCGAAGTTGCTGCCGCTGCTGTGGACTGCAGCGTCGACGTTTAGTGTTTTGACTCGTGCTCTGTGTAGGAGACTCGGAATCCGGCGAAATCTGCGGCGTTAGATCCGTGACTTCCAGACGATTCCAGCGACACCTTACTTGCCGGATTTGGATCAGGTTTGCCACTGTCGGAACCCATGATTACCGAGCCGTTTTTCGGAAAGTTACAAGTCTTTGAATTGCTGTTTTCCGGCGTCGACCGTCGGTACTTTGGCCGATTCTCCGCGCAGGGGTGGTCGGATCGCGTCAAGACTTGCGCCGTTGGATTCCTGACTGCGAGGCGAAGATTTTGATACCTTACTCGCTGATTTCGGACCAGGTTAGCTTGACGAACTTTAAGCTTTTCTCAGCCGCTGCGTTTCGGGCAGAATTCGGAAAAATTGAGTGTTTTGGGTTGCTTCTTCGCAGCGGAGGACTTCGGCACTTGGCGGATCAGCGGAGGTGATCGAGGAGGACCTTGGACACTCCTCGCTGCCAGGGGTTTGCGACTAAGGTGGGTTTACATCGGATTTCAGCCTAAGTGCAATAGTCGACATGTATAGTAGTATGTTCATGATAGCCGTAGCTCGAATTCATGGAATTACTTATTGAATATCTGAATTTGGAGCATGCTTAGCGATTAATATTTTATACTTGTTGGACTTGGATTTGACTTAGGAGAAAACCCCGAATTGATCGTCATTATATACATTGCCGGATTTAGCTCTAGGAGCCGTATTTTCGCGGTATCGTCGCGGGTTTCGGCGATGGATACTTGGGGTAGTGTATCTTGTTACGGGGTGTCGGGCGCCGTCGGACCGGACGGTGGGCCCAAAGTCTGATGCAGTTACCCAGGTTTGGCCGGTGAGGGCACGATTGAGCTCGACGAGCTACGCCGCATACTCGGTTGGGTAGCTCCCGAGTGCCGCTCCGAGTTTGGGCTTGTGCTTTCGCGTTGGTGTCGGGTAGTGCAGGTGGGACTTGCTCTCCACTGAGGCTTGGAGTGGGGGTCGCTGTATAGTCACAACCGGGCACGGGACGGGTGTGTTCACAGTCCCAGGGACGGGTGGGTTCACAGTCCCCTTGCAGATTGGGTCTGGTTGTTTGGAGTCTGTAGGGGTAGTTTTGAGCTTGATAGCTTAGTGACTTGTAGCTGTAGAGAGTTCCAGCTTTCTTTTCTTCTATCTTGCTTACCGTGTAGACTTAGTGGGTGGACCGAGGTTGTTTAGGGCGGCACCCACTGAGGACTACTTGTTTCATAGTAGTTCTCACGCCCTCTTTCTTCCACCCTTGTTGCAGGGCCTTCGCCTTCGGCTGCTGCTCCTCCTGAGTTGGACCGCGGGAAGGGCGTGGCGAGCTAGAGCCTACCCTTCGAGTTCTGTGCTAGAGGACTTCCACTGCAGGTAGTGATAGTTTTGTTTTGGTTTTCCACTTTTGTACATACAGTTGAACTCGCTGGAGCGAGTAGCGTTGTATCTGATTACTTGTATGTATATAAAGTGGTTTTTCCTACCTGTTTGTTCTTAGTTTACTTCAGCTCTATGCTACTGCTTGTAGCATTGTATATTCTTACAGATTCAGCTACGCTTCGTATACAGGAGAAATTCTCTTGTATACGGCGGATTTGTCGGCGTGCCCGGGGGACTGTTCAGCCCGGGGCGTGACAATTAATATATTTTTGGCGCTAATATTTGGTCTCTTGATGAGGAAAATTCCAACACGGGGGAAGAAGAAATGGTAAATTGTACTACTAGTCCGAAAATGAGAAGAAGAAAGGATTCATTGTACTACTAGTCCTTCAATTTTTAAATTCTGACTTTCGACGATGTTTCATTTTCATCGATGAACTTTCAACAACGTTTTGTTTTTAGCATTTTCGTAAAATAAAGCCCATTGTTTATACCTCAAAACGTCACAGACACAGACATGAAATACAAAACACGACACGACTCAGAGACGACGACTCGGTAGATTAAAAAAAGATTTGGACGTTATAGCTAGACACCACTATTAATATATATTTATTATATATAAAATATTAACTTTATACGGTACCCAGAAACAAAGTTGACTGAGCGTAAAGAGTTTAAAGTATAACTAATGAAGGGTTGGATCATAATTTTCAACTAGTATCATTTAAACAAGTTGCGTGTTGCGTGAAATTTGCAAAATATAAAATTATGCCAGCCGAGAGATTAATCTCTTGCATGATCATTAATTTTTCGCTATACAAACTTGTACCAATGTGAAAATTTTATAGCATAGCTGTGATGCCCCAACTTCCGAGGAGGTCATCCATCCTAGGACTACTCCCGTCCTAACACGCTTAACTCTCTTACCCTCTTGGGCATTGCCACCACCCAAAATGTCCTCTTGGGCATTGCCACCACCCAAAATGTTTAAGCCGGGTTAAGAGTTTAGTCCTATTATATCTCATATATAAGACTATCTGAGGTGTCACAATCTCCTCTCCTTTAAGCCTGACGTCCTCGTCAGGCTCAGACTCAAGTACCAGGCGATGTGAAACTCGTCTCGCTGGTCCGTCATCCAAACCCTGGCTCAGCATAGACTCATCTCACACTTTCGGCTGGTAATTGGCTCTGATACCATCTGTGACGCCCCAACTTCCCAGGGGGTCACCCATCCTAGGACTACTCCCGTCCTAGCACGCTTAACTCTCTTAACCTCTTGGGCATTGCCACCACCCAAAATACTTAAGCCGGGTTAAGAGTTTAGCCCTATTATATCTCATATATAGGACTATCTGAGGTGTCACAATAGCTCATAAGACAAGAAACTTCACAGGTCTCAATGTCGGATAGTTAAAGAACGGCACACAAGAAAAAGAACTAATAAGAAGAATTGGATGTATTCCTGGTGTTGAAAATTGTTCTGCATATGTAGAACACTTATGGACCGGATACGGATCACGTAAAGGTTAGACAATGCCAAAGCTGAAATGTTTCAATCAGTATCAATCTGAAACTAAGTCCCAAAAAAAGTTCAAAAACTGAATAGATATGTCCAAGATAGAACAGGTCTGAACACTCTTTTAAGTCCGAACTTTGCGTCGAAACTTCGATTGATTCAGATAAAACGAAACTAGCTCACAGTATCAAATTTGATACTAAACTGGGATTTTGATCCCCGATAATGGGACGAAAGAACTAAATATACAGGTATAACAAACAATATACAAAAAAAAAAAATTCTTCTAACAGAAATAGGAAAGAAATATAATGTCGCTATTAGTGTAAAATGAAGATAGATTTCTTTTAGACGAGTAAATCAAATGAAAGGAAAAGAAATGCAAGGACAAATCAATTCCTCTATCATATAATACACTTACAGGTTACTAGAGAAGAATTAATCCATGATTTAACTACGTACACAAGAAAAAGATCATACCGATGAGTTCGCAGGGATCACAAACAAGTGAGACATCAGATGGCGGGTATAAGAATGAAGTACTCGTTCTTATTTCAGAGAAGATGTAATATACACTCAAAAGCAAGTGCTCAGGATAATTTAGAGCACCCACCAATATTATTAAGCGTGCATGGGAAAATCAACATTTAATCAGACACCAAATATAACTTCAAATTAAGCCCGACAATATTGTTCCAAAAAAAGAAAACAGCTAAGTATTTTGGGTTTTTGGATAAAATTCTAAGCAAATATATTTTAGAGAGAGTGTGAAACAACGTTGTACTCTAAAAGCTTAAGCTGTTAGAGAACGATATTTAAACATTTTTATATTGGGCATTTAACACTCCCCCTCACGTCTGAGCTCGAGACTTCTTGATCGGCTCATGACGTGGGCTTAAACTCGAACTCAGGACCTCCTGCTCTGATATCATGTGAAATAACTATTGTACTCTAAAAACTTAAGCTGTTAGAAAATGATGTTTAAATATGTTTATATTTAACAGAGAGGGGGACAGATTAAGTGAAAAAAAAAAACATTTATAAATATTGTAGTAATTGAATAAACAGAGAATCAACAAATTAATCAACCTGAGAAGGTAATTGGAATCGAGGCGTTTATTGATTACCTCACAATTGAAGGCTTTATGATTTTTTTGAAAGTTTAGATGATTACTATCTGTAAATGGACAAGAATTATTGCATGACTATTTGATTTGTGCGGGAACAATCAGTGTTTAGAATTCATGATTTTTGATATGTTGGTATTTTAAACATACGTTCTAGAACGCATCCAATACGACAGATTTTGAGAAAATTAAAATGAGCGAGGAGCTAATCAGAAGATACAAAATGGTTATATTTACATGAGAGAAACTAAATTATGTCAACACATGGGAAATTAAGTTTAGAAACAAAAAACCTGCAGGGAACAATCTGCAAAATCAAAATAGTACAGGCCTGCAGGGACTATGCCATACGTTTTGCTCTCAAAGTGTGAGACCCCAGATAGTCCTATATATAAGATATAATAGGGCTAAACTCTTAACCCGGCTTAAACATTTTGGGTGGTGGCAAGACCCAAGAGGTTAAGAGAGTTAAGCGTGCTAGGACGGAAATATTCCTAGAATAGGTGACCCCCTGGGAAGTTGGAGCGTCACAGATGGTATCAGAGTCAATTACCACGAAGCGTGAGATGAGTCTCGGCTGAGCAAGGGTCTAGATGACGGGCTAGCGAGACGAGTCTCACATCGCCTGGTACTTGTGAGTCTGAGCCTGACGAGAACGTCAGAGCTTAAAGGTGGGGAGTTTGTGAGACCCCAGATAGTCCTATATATAAGATATAATATGGCTAAACTCTTAACCCGGCTTAAGCATTTTGGGTGGTGGTAAGACTCAAGAGGTTAAGAGAGTTAAGCGTGCTAGGACGGGAGAAGTCCTAGGATGGATGACTCCCTGGGAAGTTGGGGCGTCACACAAATCATAGTCAAGTCAATATGATAGGTACCCTTCAATGAATCAAATTTATGACCACAGCAAAGACTCAGGTCAAGTAAATTTTTATTTTTCCTTTTTTGAGAGAGAGAGAGACAGTAGACGTTCGCTTCATTCGTATAGAAAATAAATTCAGCAACAAAAGTTGAGGCAACTCGGTCTCAAATAAGATACAAGGCCATCATACTGAAAAATAAATAAAAATAATAAAATAAAGAAAGTAAATAAAATTAAAAAGTAAAACTAAAAAAGAGTTCACTTAGAACTGCAAGACTCAATCCACTCTTTTTCCATTTTATTTACGAAATTTGATAACTGCATAAAAAATAAGAGTCGTCTTTCTAAATCTGCATCTTCATAAAATAGATGGACTGTGTGATTCAAGTGTCAGATGAGATTTACGATGAGTCACTAAACACTTCTTTTATTGCTGAAAAAGCAGATCCGATTCAAGTGTCAGATGAGATTTACAATGAGTCACTAACCACTTCTTTTACCATTTCTTTTACTACTGAAAAAGCGGATCCTCTTTTAGAAATTCGTGAGGCATACATTAGCATAGCAATATTAAAAGAATCAACGATTAAGCGCATGTTTGTTTTGCCGAAAGTGAAGTTTAGATTGAAATAGATTTTTAGTTGAATTAGAGTTCAATTGAAAATTTTAATTTTCTATCCTTTTATTTGTTTCTATTAGTGTGGAGCTGAAGTTAATTTTTTTAGTTTTATTATTTGTTTGCCAGAAAATCAACGAAGTAAAAGCTAAAATTCTTAATTTCTGTTTAATTACCATATGTTAATATTAAAGGGTTGAAAACTAGTTTCCCCAAATTAATATTTTATTGATTTTTTTTTCTCTCTCCCTCTTTTTTCTAAATTTGTCTTCGGTTGGCGATAGGCTGAAGTCGATTATATTATTTTGGAGAGTTTGAGTTTCAATGGAATTCATTCTTCATTACCCTCCACCTTCGTGATACAAACACCAGTTATTTTATTCCTTTGCTATTAAAGTTTGATACTTTGGGGAATTAAAAAAGGGAGATAATAGGAATCATAAATCCATTTCAACTTTTAAAAATTTTATATTTATCACTAAAACTTTATATTTTTTGTGCAATTAATCACGTCAGTATATATGTTCTATCAATTTATATAAAGTGACTAATATTAGTCAGATTGTCCAAAAATAATAAAGAATTAATACGTGACAACTATATATGTACGTCTCTATATATATATTGTGGATAAAATTGATCACAACTATCTCTTTTAATTTTTAGTGCTCAAATGCTAAACAATATTTTTTTAACTACAAAACTAATTTTGAGAACTGAAAGGTCCTAGCATACTTGCATGATGATGTATTATTTATTGTTTCTTGATTATTTCTTAATAATTTGTAAATTATATAAATATTACCTAACAAACTGGCACATCTTTTATCAAAAATATTCTACTATCGACGGTTTCGAGAATGAAAAAAAAAAAAAAAAAAAAAAAATCTAAAGTTTAAAACTATTTGGACTAAAATGGTATGTAATCAAACTTCAGGGTCCAAAAATGTAATTCAGCGCTAGTTTAGTTACTCGGAAATTCCATACTCAAATGTGTTCAGAGACATACACTTTATATAGCCCATTTACAAAACAGTCCCTTGAAATTTCAATTTTCGCAATCATGTACCTTTATAATTTTATGGAAAGTTCAGTGTAGGGGTGGAACTGGGCCGGGTTTGGGTCGGGTAATACTAATGCCCAAGCCCGGCCCAAAAGAAAATGTTGGGCTTCGGGTTGGATTTTTACTCAATTTTTTTTTGAAAAATAAGACCTGGCCCAGGCCCAAGTCCAATCCCCAATACCCATCGGGCTTTGTGGAGGGCAATTTTATGCATTTATTATATAATACATAAATACTTTTATTTATATAAAATTAAAATAAAATACCTATTTTTAGTTTGATCACATCAAAGAAAACTTAATATCTAATATTCAATATACCCTAATATGGAACTAAATATTTTGTTAATATATAATATATCCTCGTATATATAAGTATATATCATTAATAACAAGAATTAGGGTAGCTGGAATACTATTAATAGCACCAATAGCTTGGTGCTATTAATTTTTTAGCCATTGGATTGAGAAATGAGTGGTTAGGATGATGTGGGCCCTCTAGGGTTGAGTAAGTGGTTGGTTGAATAGTATAATCTAACGGGTAAAAATAATCATAGGGTTAAATCTAACGGTGGAAACTAAATAGCACCATATTCTTTATGCTATCGATAGTACCCAGTCGGACTCTTAAAAACAATATATATTATATATAATATACTATATTATTTATTTTTTTGGGGCAATTGTTTATATAACCCTGAAAAGTTTTTGATTTTTCGATTTACCCCTCTTAGAAGGCTAATATTGAAAATACCCCTCCTACGTTCCAACCTATTTCTAATATACCCTTAGAGTTAAAATCATAAGTAACTCGTTATCTTTGTAAAATTACTATTTTGCCCTTTTCAAATATACCTTCTACCATCATCGTTTTTCTTATTTGCCCTTAAAGTCAGGGGCACAAAAAGTATTTCGACTTTTGGTCTTTTCCAATATACCCTTCTACCGTCACCAACCTTTCTTATTTGTCCTTAAGTTAAGGGCAAAATTGATATTTTAATTTTTTTAACGTGGTAGATATTTAACTCACGTTTAACCCATTAACTTAACGGGAGATAAGCTGGGGGTATTTTGCTATAACGGTGGAACGTATGAGGGGCATTTTAGAAAGAAAAAAAAATATAGGGGTAGATCGGATATTTTCAGACACATGAGGGGTATATAGGCAATTATCCCTATTTTTTTTATAGATAAATAATATATATATAACTAAATATTTTATTTTGATAATTAATATATCGGGCTTTTGGGTCGGGCTCGGGCCGGACTTGGACATGCCCAAATAGGCACAAAATTTCTTCGGTCCTAAATTTTTAAGCCCGGTCCGAACCCAAAGTTATAATTTTAATAGCCAAAATCCGGCCCAAACATGGCCTATCAGGCCGGGCCTTGTTTAGGCCCGGGCCCAGTTCCACCCCTATTCCAGTGCGCGCACTCATACCCTTTTGAATACATTACTTATCTTAACAAGAATAATTAGCATATTTTATGCAATTCATATTACTGCAAATTCATAATTAACTTAAATTTTATACTGAAAAAACTGTAAAATGACTTAAATCGAAAAATTGAAAGATCGCATACTAAAATCAAAATTTTGATGAGTTAGGTATTCGAATGAAAACGGGATATAGTTCAGATAAGTTTTATAAATTTATATATATCTTTATTCTGTTTTCAGGAAAGTAATTTCAAAGTTGAATATGATATTTCATGTTTTAAACATTTTTTCACACTTCTAATTATATACACTTCTTGATCGACCAAATGAATAAGATGCGCAGAACAATTATTATTATACCCAACAAGGTTTGTAGTCATTGTACGTTAAATGTATATGACAAAATTAAGGACGTACAGGAGTTTTGAAAATACTGTTGTGGGAAAGTTCAATTAAGTACCCTATAATTAATATAGCATATTTGTAACTCACTACCACATAGTTTGTATAAAATGTAGTATTTTCTCCTTAAGATGGCATTAAAATGGTGGCAAAATGTTATATTAATTTTACTACAGTTTACTATACTCCTTTTAAAAGCTAGTCCTCATGGGAACTAAAAAAATAAAAAAATAAAAAAACCCACACAAAATGTGTCTTTTTAAACTATAGTTTAAACCAAAACTATTCTACGCGCTACTGGCGAGCATTTCTAAGTTTTTCCTCTAAATATTCAAGAAAATTTGAAATACCATGTAATTTATTTCTCATGATTAATGCTATTATTACAATTACAATACAATACAAAAATAAGTGAAATACTAAAAAAGCCAATCACCCATGCCTTTGTCTTAATCTAGTCAAAGTTATTTTAGTTACAATACAAAGCTTGTCACATACAATATCAATTGTAGAGACATAAGCATTTCTCCAAGCATTATTGAGCAACAAAACACCACAAAAAACTGCAAAACCAAATAGATATCCTAATACAACACTAAAGTATATCCATAACCATTCAAACTTATCTTTAGGCCCTTCATTATACTTATAATTTGTTTCATTTGAGGAACAGTTTCTCTTACTTGGCGGTCCGCAGAGATATGGATTGCCGATGTAAATGGATGGATCATCGAGAGTTTGCAACTGATTTCCTGTTGGAATTACTCCAGAGAGATTATTATACGACAAATTTAAGTGGCTCAGATAAGACAGTGCCGAGAGACTTTGAGGAATATCACCGGAAAGGTTATTCATTGCAAGGTCTAGAGATTCTAGTGATTGCATTTTGCCGATTTTTTCTGGAATATGTCCAAACAAATTATTTCTAGAAAAGTTTAAATATTGTAGTGTCTGCAGATTAGTAATCTCATCCGGAATCTCTCCACTTAGATTGTTGTCGGAAAGGTCTATGCTCTCAAATAGATAGAGTATCTTCCAAATTGTAAGTTCCTCCCCCTTAACATCCAAGGATAGACTAATAATATAACCATCGAAACTAACATTATCAATTCTATCTGTTTTTCCTTCCTTCAAAGCCCTCCAACCGAAATTGCCAAAGGATCGTGGTATTTGTCCTGATAGGTTATTGCTAGAAAGATCCAAAATTTGGAGATAGCCAAGTTGTGCTAATTGCTGCGGAATACTGCCAGAAAACATATTTGAGCGTAAATCAAGAATTGTGAGTTGAGTTAAACTTTCGCCGATCCATAATGGTATTGCTCCAAAAAAGTTATTATATCCAAGATCAAGGGTAACTAAACCTGTGCAATTTTGCAATAAAGGAAATTCTCCAGACAAACCATTACTACTAAATTTCAACGACGAAACATATTTCGATGAGCATACGGAAGCAGGGATTCCCCCAAGAAGATTATTCTTCGACACGTCTATAATAGTAAGATGCTCTTGTGACTTCCCAATACATTCAGGAATTTCTCCTGACAAGTTGTTGTTTGACAGATCGAGAAGTTCAAAAAAAGCTGACTCACATAGGGCAAATGGTATACTACCACTAATGCCATTATTTGACAAGAATAAGAATTCCATCTGTGGCAATACAATGTTTGGAAGTACTCCAGTGAAAAAATTATTGGAGAGATCGATGATTTGAAGATTAAGTGGCAGAGATGGTAGCGGGCCTTCAAATTGATTTGAGCTCAAATTCAAATAATTTAGCATGGTAACGCCAATAGATAATGGCAATCTCTCCTTGATTTGGTTGTCGGAAAGATCTAAATAAGAAATAAAACGAGACATATTCCAAAACCAGCTAGGAAGAGTATCTGCAATTTTGCTTTTTGACAAATCCAGCCATTCAAGTTGCGATTGACTTTTGAGCCATGCTGGAAAAGTGGGACCCAGTTGGCAGGAGGCTAGTGCAATATATTTAAGTTGGAAAGGAGGAACCCAGTCATCACGAACTCGCACGGTAAGAGAGTTGAATGATAGGTCTAAGTATTGTATTTTTCTTACGTAGGAAAGCTCGACATCAGATATGACACCCTCTAATGAATTATTATATAGATATAGAGAAATTAAATTTGGAAGTTTCCAAACTCTTGCAGGAATTGAACCACTGAGTAGGTTTGAGCCGAGATCTATGTTTGTGAGGCTATTCATTTGTTCGAGCCATCCTGATAAATTCCCTATGAAGCTATTGTCACTGAGATATAAAGTCTGTAAATTGTTGCACGCACATTGAGGCATTTTCTCCACCCATTCCATGATTTCTCCGCCAATACTGAAACTTGACAAATCTAGTGAGCGCAAGTTGCATAAATATTTTAATGCCTTTGGATCCATACCCTTAAAATTATTATATCCTAAGAAGAGATCACTAAGAGTGCTCAAACGTAGAAACTCATCAGAAATAACGCCATGAAACTCATTGGAGCTTAAGTCAAGAAAATTGATGCTTGTAAGATTCCGCAGCCATGTGGGTAAAGTGGAGTTTATGAAGTTATCTCCAAGATCAAGCACATTGAGAGTTGTAAGGTTGAAATGTGGCAATGATATAGAGATGCCAGGGAGTAAACAATAAAATAAACGTAGCACTTTCAATGAAGGAAGCATATTTACAGCATGCAACCAACCTGTAGAAGTATTCAGATTCACATAGCTCAAATCAAGGTATTTTAAGGAAGATAAACGGGTGAGCCACAATATGTCATCTACTCTAAGAGTGCTGCCAGAAAAAGTGGAGTCAAATCTTAAATCAAGATAGCGAAGCTTTGAGAGATTTCCAATTTGAGGGGGTACTATTGTTCCACCAAAATTTGAATAAGAGAGGTTGAGATATCTCAAACTTTTGAATGAACCCAAGTACGGTGGGATGCTAGTTTCGCTGAAATTGTTCATGCTAAGATCTAAGTGCTCTAAATTGCTTAAAAGAAGTAAAGATGGATTGATCTCACCGCTCAAACATAAGCATTCCTCAGAAAATATATCACACGAGCCTCGAAGGTTGAGTTTCACAACATGACCTGTGGTATTGCTGCAGACGACTCTCCTCCATTTACAACAATTTTCTCCTTCCCACGAAGACAAGAATTTCCGAGGATCGACCAAGCGGGACTTAAACGCGAGGAGTGCGTTCCTCTCTAGCTCCATGCAACCGCTTGCCGCAATAGCATCGACGGTTAAAATCCACAGCAAGGAGGAAAGAATAAGAGTAGCCATGAGACAGGTTGAGAACATGCACATTTAAACCAATATTTAGAGTATTTATAGAGCAGGGTGGGGCACAAACTTTAGAATTTGGATATTGATCGATCCTTGAACCCCATTGGAGGCTTATTTAAAATATAATTTGGTCCAATCCCTTGAGAGTTTGCTTTAAGTGGAAGTACGTACATGGTTAATTAAGCTATTACAATTCACATCATGGGTTCGATAACATTGTATATATGGAGTCATAAGTCTATTAATGTAGGCCCCACAAGGAAAAAACTATTATTAATTGTTTTTTCGATAATTACTTGAACATTTCATAAAAATCATCAAATATCTATATATCTATATAGAATAATGAATACGTAGCTCTGTCCGCGTTTCGTGGGGAACTTCGAGGCCCCACAATTTTTTTTTTTTTTCCTCGGCTAGCTGGCTGGCTCTCTCTCTCTCTCTTAGGGATGTCAATGGGTATGGATACCCGAAAAATTACCCGAACCCGAATCCGAACGGGACGGGTATACCCGAGCTAAATCGATATGGATTTGGTTATGGAGATAAAAAGTAAAAACCCGACGGATATGGATACGGGTATGGATTTTGTGTATACCCGACCCGAATCCAAACCCGAACCCGAACCCGAAAAAATTATATATATACTAGTTATTTATTCATGTAAGATATAAAATATATAAAATATTATAGTAAAATATTTAATTATGTTTATTTATATAACATGAATGTATTTTGATTGTATTTTATTGTGTTTTGAAATTTTGATTTTACTATAATATATTTTAAAATATGGTTAAAAAATTCATTATTTTGGGTTCGGGTTTTCGGTTCGGGTTCGGTTTCGAGTTTTTGATCGGGTCCGGATATGGGTATGGATTTTTAAAACCCGAGTTCGGGTTTGGGTATTAACTTCGGGTTCGGGTTCGGATTCGGGTTTTGAAAACCCAACCCAAACCCGACCGTTGACATCCCTACTCTCTCTCTCTCTCTCACTCTCTGGGGGCTTCGGTGGGCCGCCCTCCCCACCTAGCGCTCTCTCTCTCTCTCTCTCTCACTCTCTCTCTCTCCCTCTCACCACAGCTCTCTCTCTCTTTTGTATTTAAATTTTATATTTAAATATTAATATATAATATTCAAAGTTTAAAATTTTCACTTTTTAAACTCTATAAAATTAATTAATTAATTAAATTTATTAATAATATTATATATAATATAATTAATTAGTTTATTAATAATACATATAATAAATGGCTGCTTTCAAACTTTAATTTTTGTTACTTCTTTTTATTTAAATTATTTTTTTACTTTTCCTTCTCTTCAATTTTTTAAAGTTTACAATTTTAAATTAGATTTAAAAAATTAAAAAATTTAAAATTTTTTTCAAAATATATATATATATATTAAAAATTATGTAAATTTTTCGCCGCGAAGCGCGGGCCTTCACTAATAATATTTAAAGCGGGACTTGATCTGATATTAATATTAGGTCAATATTCGTACTAATACCAGTTATATAATTTAGAATTTAAAATACTAAAATAAAATAATATGAAGAAAAGATGTTGAGTAGGAGGATCTAATTAAACTATAGAAATTAATGAATGTCATAAAATCTAAAGTTTCCCACTTTTTTTTATTCGTTTCACCGAAAAGTGTTGTACGTTCACATCATGACTAGTAAACTTATATATTAGTTCCTCGAAAAAAGCGTGGAAATTAAAAAACTTTCGAGAAGATTTTTTTCATAGAAAATCTCTATTTTAGTTTTCTGTCAGTTTGGTTCTAAAAAAAAAGGCTTTTTTGCAAAAAAAATCCACTTATTTTCGGATTTTGCAAAACCGGGCCACCTTTTTCGTTTTTGCAGATTCGGGCCGCTTTTTCAGCCGCCGGACCAAAATGCCCCTCGTATACAAAAGCCCTTCGCGTATTCCTCGACGTACGTATGCCTCGCCGTACGTAGCCGGCAGGCATTTAATACGCCCCCTCCGCGTACGCTACTCGCCGATCTCTAACCCGCACCAAATCGCCCCGCTTATTCGCCGCTCATTGTCGTTCGTTCTCAATACTTTATTAAATAACCCCAACATACCGTCGGGAAATATACCAAAGCTCAACAGGATAATAGTGCAACGCGGAGAAGCAAGGCCGGAGAAATGGTGCAACCTCCCCAATTCATCCCTAGCGACGTTCCGGTGCAATCTCTCCATATCCACTCAATCTCAAGCTAATACCGCAAATGACGGTGAAGCGTCTGCGGGGCAGGACCGGCGTGGCACTGCGAGATGAATGTTAAACTATATTTGAAGATAAGCGCCGGCGAGAAAGCAAGCTCGGCGGCGGGTTAGGACGATCGCAGGCCTCTCCTAACTTCCAGGGGTCCTCTTAACGGTTCTGCTTGTCAATCCAGAGTGTTTAACGGTTGAGCCTTTAATATTTTTGTACAATTTCGAGCAAAAGGCTGGCGCAACGTGGAAGGAGGCTAGTAATTAGAAACAAGGGAAGTGGTGTAATGAGTTTTATATTCCCGAGAGATAGTGTTAATAAAATAAGCGAATTTGTTGCACTAGTAATTGAGTTTATATAACTGTGATGGAATGTAGTAATAAGGTAATAATAAATTACGAAATAGTGCAAGGAGGCTAGTACTTGACAAATACGGTAGTAATACCAGTGTAATGGATTGGAAAAGATTGTTATTAAGCTTGTAAAAGTGCAATTCATAATACCAAAGGCAAAGGTTTGTTAACAAGTATTACTAACCTTCTAAGGGTGCGTTTCGAAGCTGCTACAGTACGCCTCAATGATTAAAGAAGATAATAGTGTGAATTATCTTAAAAATCATACTACCTAATAAAAACCGTGTAATTATAGTTCAACATTAAAGACGCAAATAGTGCAACCCAACGTGTTGTCAAAGAATGCACGTATATAGCCGTTAATAATAGTACAATTGGTTGAAGGAAATGGTCCAATATTTAGCTAGCAGTGCAAAAATAGACTGTTAATAGTGCAATATTTAGCGAATCAAATATCGTGCAAACATATTTTCTCCATCGCTGTGGTTCATTTAATGCTTGTGGAGGAGTATGTACAGTAATGTGTACGAACTGCCGGTGTCTCTTGGGCTCGTCTACCGGACGGCGCCTCTTCGTCTCACCTAATTGAGTATAACGTCACGTCAGTGTACGACTCTGACGGTACATTTATTACGATATGCGCTTCAACGCTATCGCCATTGCCGGAGTTTGGAGTTTGCTGTTCGTGTTCAGATATTTTTGCAGAAAAGGATACCTGTGATATGATATGATTAATTAGTGGTGCAAAGGGAAGTGCACTAGTGCATCATTAGTAAAATAGTGCATGTTACCCCGATATTAGTCCAACAATTCTTGTAGAAAGTACAGTATACCAAATATTATTTATATTCTAAAAGAATAATATGGCTGTTGGCTGTTTCGATTGCATACGTGCCTAGATTATATTGGATTCTAACGGTGTTCCGATGATAGGTTGGCCCATAATACCATCCCACTAACTTTGTAACTCCGATTGATCTAACTTTGTAACTCCGGTTGATCGATCCCTTTACCCCATTTCTAAACCCTATACGCTGTCTAAACCGCCTTCCAGCGCTTTCGTCTAGCCTTTCAAACCCATTGCTCTTTGTAACCGCCATCGTCTGCTTTGAATCTCTTGGTCCAATACACTCTCATTATCCGCTGCTAGCAATGTCGTCGAAGTCGTCGCAGCTAGTGAATCATTGGCGGAAGGCGCCGTCTTGGGATCTTGGCGTTCCGCCGTAGGTTCATCGTAAATTCGCGGTGTTTCGTCGGAGCCGACAGGAAGACTTACGATTCGGTCGTGAAGGCGCATCATTATCCCGTCATCCAGCTGACGATCTTCCGTAATATCATACTCTTTCCCGACATCACCTCAGATAGGCCGATGCTGGAGTACATCCTCCGACATTGGAAGAGGGGTGTTGAATTCGAGATTGGCTCGCAAGTGATACGCTTCACGGCCCAGGAGGTGGCTGTTCTTCTAGGGTTACCCCTCTCGGGTTCACCGATTGACCTCAGGAAAGTAGAGTCTGATATCCAGGGACGTTACCTTGTGGGTAGGAAGGTCGATCGCAAGAACCTCGAGGGGATTTTGATGGAGTTGTCACCGAAGCAGGACGAAGAGGACATCACAGACTTTGTCAAATTACTTATTCTATACTTTTTTTGTTGCATTCTTTTCACAAATACTAATAATCTCTGCCCCAAGGGTCTAGTGGGTATAGTCGATGATCTCCCCGGACTGGCTAGGTACAATTGGCCTGAAGCAGTCCACCGGCTTATCCGCGACAGACTATGCTCCGCCGCCAATAAATTGCAAGCAAAATCGAAGCGGGTGGGATACGTTCTTGGATGCACACCGCTTCTT
This sequence comes from Aechmea fasciata, assembly GCA_025177825.1. Taxonomy (NCBI): domain Eukaryota; kingdom Viridiplantae; phylum Streptophyta; class Magnoliopsida; order Poales; family Bromeliaceae; genus Aechmea; species Aechmea fasciata. Next base: position 8,672,620 of record CM045945.1, read on the forward strand.
CCAGAAAGTGTAAAGTGTTAAATTAATAGTGTAACATTGTCTTTGTAATAGTGTAACATTGACTTAATAATAGTGTAACATTGACGTCGTAATAGTGTAACATTGACGTCGTAATAGTGCAACATTGAATTTATAATAGTGTAACATTGTCTACTATATTACAATAGTCCGACTGAACTAGTGTAACATTGGCTTTGTAAACAGGTGGATATACGAGCACACCGGTTACGTATCTCCCCGCCCTACCGCCGTGCGATATATCCTCGTATCCAGAGGTGGGATACGATTAGATGGTCTCGCCGTTCACGGGGATCGTCAAGAGTGAAGGAAGATTTTAACTTCACTAGCTGCCGCCGAAGGCTCGAACTGTCCGCACGAACAACGCCGTGGTGGAGGAAGTTCCGCGTCGACACCGTCGCAGCATGACGATCCTCCGAGTGGTATAATAATGTAATGGAGGCAATTACCCGACGGAGGGTGTGGTCTTGAGTCTTGCCACTAGCGTAGCCGACATGAGCCACCCGCACTTCTACCCGCACCACAATCCTCGCCACCCCCACGTGGAAGTAAAAGGATGATGCAAGAAGGAGTGCAAGCTCCAACTCCCCACCAGCCTAAATCTTCTACGCGCTCGGCTAGTAGAGTGAAAAAACAGAAGATGGCATCCGCCGTATTGGCGACGCCCGCACCAACGTCGGCCGTTAAGGCGATTCCCGAAATGGGGAAAAAACGGAGCAGAAATGCTTCCAAATCTACGAAGGATGGGGCACGCGAGAAACTGAGCCCGCCTAAGCCTCCCAGCAGTGTCGTAAGAGGCGCACGCCGCGAAGCCCGTACCTACTCCGGCGGCCCAAAGCCGAAAGAATAAAGCCGACGACACAATCACCGAAGTATGTGACGCCTCATCATTTTACATTCTCAACATAACCAATGATTCGTATCATTAGATGATATATTAGTGTGAATGTACGTGGAATTCCTGATATAATAATATTTGTCCCCATTGTGCGAAATGTATAATTGTGTTACATATCAACTTGTAGTGCAATATATAGGACATTAGTGTAACATTTTACCAAAACCATTTCCATTTTTACTTCCGATGAGGTATGTAATAGTGTAAAATCTAATTAAGTTGTGCAAAAGATATTCTTAAGTAGTGTATTTCATGAACAAATAGTTTAATTGACCGCATTTGATATTACAATATGGCAGCTGCATAACGTCGTCATCGATATATGCGAAGACGTCGAACCCTTATCTTCAGTACCGGAGGTGCCGGTGCAGTCAGCGATTGCGGCGCGACGAGGTGACCAAACGGCTGCGGCGGGAGGGGATGCCGACCAAACGGCGGTGGAGGTGGAGGCGGCGGATGCGGCCGCCGTCGGCCGAGAAGGAGGAACGGCCGCTGCCGTGGATAAGGTGGAGGCGGCGAGCTGCGGTGCCGGATAAGGTGGAGGCGGCGGGCTGCGAGTGCCGTCGGCGAGAGGAAACGCCGCTGCGTGGATAAGGTGGAGGCGGCGAGGCGGCGATGCGGATAAGGTGGAGGCGGCGGCTGCGGTGCCGTCGAGGCGGCGCGGCGGAGCACTGCGGCGGTTGCGGATAAGGAGGAGGCGGCGGGCGCGGACCCACACGAAGACGACACGCGCTTCCTCTCGTGTAAGCTTCAGTTACAACATTTACTTCTAAATGGTGCAATTTTATATACATTGTTACACTACTATACACATTGTTGCACAATTATAATTATAATCTGCAGATCTCTTCGAAAAAGGATAAGCCTATCCGGCAGAGGCGGTTGGTGCCACTCTCGAAGGCGACAATGCCGCCGAGACACATTACGGACTCCTCTATATCGAAACGCAGCGAATCGGTAGGTTTGTGAATGAAGCGTCATTACGTTCCTTTAAAGTGACTTAGATTATAATAGTGTAAGAATGTGCTGCAATGGTGTAATGTCTTGTGATCTCACTCCCTTTATTGAATAACAGCCACCAAGCATAATTGACATCCCCCCCTCGGGAGCCACATCGTTACGAGCAAGGGGCCCGAAGCTCAATGTCAAGGGCGGCAAAACCCCAGTGTCCCGTGACGTTAAAGTATTACGGCAAAGGATCGTTACCATTGGAGGATCGGGGAGCGAATTGAAATGTTCCCGACAAGCGGTGGTAACGAGCTCGTATCCGTGCCTTCCAAAAATATTGAAGTCGGGCGGAAAGACTTTGTTGACCTAACCGGTCACATGGCTTTCGTAAGCTCCGATATTATTGACTCCTACGTGCGATTACGAAGGAGGCGGAAGGGCACAGTGCATCTACTCGACTTGTTTCCTTTGTCAAACCTTCGGGAGATTACGAGCTCCGATATGTTCCTCGCAAGAAATCACCGAGGGGGTGATTAGTGCAAAAGTTCGGTTCATCCCGCTCTTCAACCACGAGCACTGGAATTTGCTAGCGGTTGATCTACGAGGCGGGAAGTACCTCCACTTGTCCTCCATAAAAAATGAAAAATACAACGCTGGTTTCGATGATGCGGTAAATAGTGCAACGACTTCTTTTGCATTGCACTAATCATAACATGTTTGCCCCATTATATTTCTATATAGTGCAACGACTTCTTTTGCAGTGTAATAACGTGGCACAAATTTTGGAGACAAAGTTTCCCGATTTTTGCCGCCGACGCGGTACCCGTCCCGTCGACTGGGAGAGGCAGAACATGGAAGACATCCCGGTGCAACATCAATCTAATGTCTGCGCAATTTTCCTTTTAGCGTACGAAGAATACTTGCGAAGGGATGGAACTTGGACTTCTCCTAATGACATGACGAGGAAACGAGGCGAGATCGCATTGAATTTTTGCGTTATTTTTACCAAAGAATAATTCATGACATTATTGACACAATATACGTGTAATAGTGTAATAAATTCAAGATCGGTGCATTTAATCCCGATTCATTCAAGACTAGTGCAATTAATCTTGATTCATATATGCTTGTAGAATATTTGACCGAAGATGCAAAGGTAACAATGGTCTAGTACCTTAAACTGTTGCAAACGTAGTGATGAGCCAGTATCTTAACCTGTCACAAAGTTCGAAATATACGAAGTACAATACAAATGCTAATTCCAAATCTTTAACTACCATTGTTACACTATTCAGTACGAGATGATGAACTATTTTCCTATCGGTAACACTAATACATACAAAATCGCTCATGCACTATTACTATTACCGATGATTACTGTGGTGGATCTGCAGATGTAATCTCTCGCTGCTCGATTTGTCTTGCGACTGGAGGGTTCTTGCATGATCTTTTGTTGTGTCCCCACCTTTGGCATTTCCCGCACCGCTTCTTTATCGCACCATTCGAAATGGACTCTCTCCTAACAACCTTCCTTCTCCCTGGTTGTATGCGCACGGTTGGCGGCCGAGGTCGCACAACGTTAGTTGGTAATTCAGGCCATTGTTCTTTGCCTCTGGGGGGGGGGACGTAGTCGTTGTATGTTGCTTTATAAGTTGAAGTCTTGAAGCAGTCCTCGACAAAATCAAACGGATCCCGCATCCTGAATGAAATTGCTCCCATGGCGTGATTACATGGGATGCCGTCAATGTCCCAGCGGTTGCATGAACATGTCTTATTTGAAAGATCCACCACTTCTGTGCTATCCGGTGCAATAACCTGTGGATCACGCATATGTAATTGTTTGAAAAATAGTGTAATATGGACTAATCTACTGCAAGTAATCTTCCAGACATACTATGCAAACGGACATTGTAATCGAACAACACGTTTAATCAATAGTGTAAAGTATTGATAAGTGGTGCAACATATCCTTATAATCGTTTAACTTCCTCACGACATACCTGAAATAGAACATCGGTTGAAGGATTAAGCGTGAAAAAGCGGGAGGCTTCCCTTGAGGTCGCTAAAATCTTTTCAGCATAGGGCGTTATAACACTCGTCATCTTCTCCCAGCCAGATTTCTCAAGTAATAATAACTTGCTGTTTTCTTCCTTGTTTCCTCCACTAAGTATGTAATTGGGAGGCCTTTTAAGTGTCGAATAACACTGTTAATAGTTTCGGCACAGTTGGATGTGAGCATGGAATAACGCCTTCCAAGGAAGCAATGGGTAGCCCACCTATGCCGAGGAAGCTTCACGACATACTTGTACTGTTCCGGTTCAACTCCTTCATCTTCTCGCATGTGTTCGTTGAACTCGGCGATCGTGTATGCCCGCCCGCCGCCCAAAATCTTCGCCAAGCAGGTGTATTTTTTGGCGCGTGAGGGAGATTTGTAGACAAATGGTACATGCAATAACCATGAGCTGCATCCGGAAAAACTTCTGATACAGCTTCAATCAAACCTTTTTGACGGTCAGACACAATAGTTAAGATACTGTTTTCTCTCGGAACCTCGCGATCCGCGACGACACCTTCCCGCAACTGTTCGAGGAACCACTTCCAAGAATGCCGATTTTCACCCTCCACAACTGCCCACGCTAATGGCAGAATGCAGTTATTTGCATCAATACATGACGCTGTGAGAAGAGCACCCCTATATTTACCCGTCAGGAAAGTACCTAAACAATGACGAAGAGTTTATATTACTGCGTAATCGTGTAAATTATTAACGCGTATTCGTAAGAAAATACAATTTCGCATTATTTTAACATATAATAGTGTAAGGAAGTCATATAATAGCGTAAGAAAATACAATTTCGCATTATTTTGCAAAAACATACCGTCCAGACCAAGTAGTGGCCTGCAGCTAGTGAAGTTAAAATCTCCCTTTACTCTCGACGATCCCCGTGAACGGCGAGACCATCTAATCGTATCCCACCTCTGGATACGAGGATATATCGCACGGCGGTAGGGCAGGGGATATCTGTAACCAGTGTGCTCGTATATCCACACCTGTTTACAAAGCCAATGTTACACTAGTTCAGTCGGACTATTGTAATATAGTAGACAATGTTACACTATTATAAATTCAATGTTGCACTATTACAATGACACTGTTACACTATTACGACGTCAATGTTACACTATTACTAAGTCAATGTTACACTATTACAAAGACAATGTTACACTATTAATTTAACACTTTACACTTACTGGAAGAAGCGGTGTGCATCCAAGAACGTATCCCACCCGCTTCGATTTTGCTTGCAATTTATTGGCTAGGCATAAGAACATACGTGGATTCATGCACAGCCATAGTCTAAAATTGTACAACGATCGGGGAGATCATCGACTATACCCACTAGACCCTTGGGGCAGAGATTATTAGTATTTGTGAAAAGAATGCAACAGAAAAAGTATAGAATAAGTAATTTGACGAAGTCTGTGATGTCCTCTTCGTCTGCTTGGTGACAACTCCATCAAAATCCCCTCGAGGTTCTTGCGATCGACCTTCCTACCCACAAGGTAACGTCCCTGGATATCAGACTCTACTTTACGGCTGAGGTCAATCGGTGAACCCGAGAGGGGTAACCCTAGAAGAACAGCCACCTCCTGGGCCGTGAAGCGTATCACTTGCGAGCTAATCTCGAATTCAACACCCCTCTTCCAATGTCGGAGGATGTACTCCAGCATCGGCCTATCTGAGGTGATGTCGGGAAAGAGTATGATATTACGGAAGATCGTCCCGGATGACGGGATAATGATGCGCCTTCACGACCGAATCGTAAGTCTTCCCGTAGGCTCCGACGAAACACCGCGAATTTACGATGAACCTACGGCGGAACGCCGCATCCCAAGACGGACGGCGCTTCCGCCGGTGACTTTCAATGATTCACTAGCTGCGACGACTTCGACGACATTGCTAGCGGATAATGAGAGTGTATTGGACCAAGAGATTCAAAGCAGACGATGGCGGGTACAAAGAGCAATGGCTTTGAAAGGCTAGACGAAAGCGCTGGCAAGCGGTTTAGACAGCGTATAGGGTTTAGAAATGGGGTAAAGGGATCGATCAACCGGAGTTACAAAGTTAGATCAACCGGAGTTACAAAGTTAGTGGAATGGTATTATGGGCCAACCTATCATCGGAACACCGTTAGAATCCAATATAATCTAGGCACGTATGCAATCGAAACAGCCATCAGCCATATTATTCTTTTAGAATATAAATATTATTTGGTAAACTGTACTTTCTACAAGAATTGTTGCACTAATATAGGGGTAACATGCACTATTTTACAAATGATGCACTAGTGCACTTCCCTTTGCACCACTAATTAATCATATCACCGGTATCCTTTTCTGCAAAAAATATCTGAACACGTACAGCAAACTCCAAACTCCGCCAATGGCGAATAGCGTTGAAGCGCATATCGTAAGAAATAAACCGTCAGAGTCGTACACTGACGTGACGTTATACTCAATAAGGTGAGGCGAAGAGGCGTCGTTTTACGCTACCTCGCTATCTCTCGGAATCCGGACCAAATCAGCCCGGCTATTCGCCGGCCCCGCTGTTTGCTGTTAGGTTTGAATACTTTGATAATTTAGCCGATGCTACCGTCGCAGGGAAATATACAACCCCCTAACAGGGATAATAGTGCAATGCGAAGAAGCAAGGACAGAAAAATGGTGCAACCTCCAATTTAATCAAGGCATCCCCGGCGACTTTCCTGCAAACTCTCCATATCCACCGAAAATGAAGTTAATGGCTCAAATGAACGCGGCCTCGCCAAACGTGAGGTGTGGAATTTATATAAGGTGTGGATGTTATCTAAGTAGTGTAATGATTTAATTAAATAGTGCAATAAGTTTATTACCGTGCTAGAAAACACGTAACGCAAGAACAGATATTAAATTTTTGCTTCCTTCGCCTAATTAGTGTAAGTCGTCGACAAAACAAAGGCAATTTATTGATCGTATTGGTTTTTTATAGAAATCTAAATGTGCAACATTTCTTCGAATTGATTGTAAGGCTTATTGACTGCATCTAATAGTACAACCTCTGCTATATTTCGTGTAATACAGCCCAAAGCGGTGCAAAAAAAGAATAAAAGAATAATTTACAAGAGGTAACAAAGTAAAGAAGGGATATTTTTATTAATAATAGCAATTTATACATTGTCATTGAAGTAACTGCAATATAAATTTCTCGTTTTGCATACAATACGAAGTTCATGTTCCGTTCTATCACTGTAACATTCGCATACAAATTACTATTAACAATACTAGGCTTTCATTGAACAACATTACAGAATCACCATCAAACCTAGCCATTAAATCCACAACACCGATACCACTCTACTGATACTCCACTTGGATGCTGAAATGGAGGAGGGAAAGTCTCGATCGGATTGGTACGTCCGTGTTATTTGCACCTCTTCATGCAATTTTGGCACTACATTTTTCGTAAAGAGACAGTTTAGTGAGAAACTTTTATAAAAACAATCGAAGTTGAATAAAGATCCAGAAAAATTTACGAACCTGCATTTCCTCTAGATAGTGCGAATCAATCTTACAGCCTCGTTGCTGGATGGAACACTTACGAGCCAGCTTCCTCGTCGTGGACCTCTCCGGCGAATCTCTCCCAATGACTCGTGTACCTCCATCATGGGATGCCGTATTGCACCATTATAAGATGAGTTGTACTATTATATCCTAATTTACACTGTTAATATCATAATCGGGCATGTGTTGCACTTTTATATGGGATATTGCACCATTTAGCCTGGCGTTGCTTTGTGTTGTTGCATTATTTTACCTGTGTTGTTGAACTATTTTCTCCTATTTCACCGGAATGTCGCTAGGGATGAACTGTTAGCTGGGAGGTTGCACCATTTCTCCGGGCCTTGCTTCTCCGCGTTGCACTATTATCCCTGTTGAGCTGCTGGTATATTTCCCAGCGACGGTATGTTGGGGTTATTTAATAAAGTATTGAGAACGAACAAAGAAACAAATGGGCCGGCGAATGTGGGCGATTTGGTGCGGGTTCCGAGAGATCGGCAGTAGCGTACGCGAGGGGCGTATTAAATGCTCGCTACGTACGGCGAGGCATACGTACGTCGAGGAATACGCGAAGGGCTTTTGTATACGAGGGGCGGCTGAAAAAGCGGCCCGAATCTGCAAAAACGAAAAAGGTGGCCCGGTTTTGCAAAATCCGAAAATAAGTGGATTTTTTTTGCAAAAAAGCCAAAAAAAAATGAAAATATTCTTTCCAAATTTTATCGATAAACAATATTTTCTTTTCCTAAAAAGAAAACTGAAAAATGAAGCTATTAATTTGTCATGAAAAATAAATTTTCAAAAGAACTAATTTTCTTTGAAAATAAAGAGACATTTATAAAATACATTTTTCTAATTAAGAAACTGTTTGTTTTCTACGCTTTTCTGACCAACCAAATACAGTGTATTTATAGTTTTACAACCTTTAATATATACTATAATGAATAAGAAAAACAATAAAAACAAGATCTTCAACCACTCTAATCATATATTAGAACTAATTCTTTCCCTAATACAATTTAGGAGATAAAAATCTAATCAAAATAGCTAGACTATAATTTGAATGATTCTCGTCTCAATCTAAATTTCCCAAATTAAGTCAAGGAAATTTGAATATTCCTCCAATTATTGACTCGATCCAAATGTCTAAAAAAATATATATTTACCTTGTTTCTCTTTCGCACCTTATCACATCATTTTTGTATGACCAAGATCGAGTCCAATAGATGAGTTTAAAATATGTCTTTTTAATGAAGAGTCAATGATATATAGGTATTTGTACGTGTGGCCAATAAACAACGCTCCTAGTTTTTCTTTCTCATGTTAAAATCATGATAGGGATCGATTCATATGACCAGGAAAAGAAATTTTAGGGCAAATTACACTTTTGGTCCTCAAATTATACTGTTTGTGACATTTTGATTTTTAAAATTTAATTTGTGATAACTTGTGGTTCAAACTTGTCTAATTATATAGAGTGACATAGCATCTTGGTTATTGTCCTTTCGTCATTCATATATATAGCACTATCATGTTATTTGCATATTTGGGGCAATTGCTTATATATTCCTGAAAAGTTTCCGACTTTTCGATTTACCCCTTTTAGAAGGCTAATATTAAAAATACCCCTCCTACGTTCCAACCTATTTCTAATATATCCTTAGAGTTAAAATCGGTTAAGTACCTCTGTTATCTCTGTAAAATTACTATTTTGCCCTTTCCAAATATATCCTTCTACCGTCACTGTCTTTCTTATTTGCCCTTAAAATCAGGGGCACAAAAAGTATTTCGACTTTTGGTCTTTTTCAATATACCTCTCTACCGTCACCAACCTTTCTTATTTGCCGTTAAGTTAAGGGCAAATTTGGTAATTTAATTTTTTTTAACTGTGATTGATATTTAACTCACATTTAATCCAGATTAACTTAACAGGAGATTTAGAAAGAAAAAAAAAAAGTAGGAACAGATCGGATATATGCAATTATCCCTTAATATTTATTCAACTAAATTGGGTTGTGAAGTTTGATTGTAGCATTAGAGAGTTCGAATGACACATTATAACAAATTAAAGCTTGAGGACCAAATCATTTAACGTGTCTAATGGTTTGAGGACCAAAAATGTAGTTTAATTAGTCTTTTTGGTTTTGGGCACTTTCTAATGATTCTTTTTCTAGTCATATATATGAATCCCTATCATGATTTTGATAGAGAGACCAAAAAACCTAATAAAAACATTATTCGTTGGTCATACAAATAACCATCATAGACCCTCCCTTCGAAGGATAGGTATTTGAGGGACGACAACGGATCGGATACGGTCGGATATTTGATAAAACTCCATCTGTATGTTTTTTTGTTAGAACTAAAATCGAAAAGATTAAGACAGATACGATATAGACACCACTATTAATATATTTTTGGCGCTAATATTTGGTCTCTTGACGAGGAAAATTCCAACACGAGGGAAGAAGAAATGGTAAATTGTACTACTAGTCCAAAAATGACAGAAGAAGAAAGGATTCATTGCACTACTAGTCCTTCAATTTTTAAATTCTGACTTTCGACGATGTTTCATTTTCATCGATGAACTTTCAACAACGTTTTGTTTTTAGCATTTTCGTAAAATAAAGCCCATTGTTTATACCTCAAAACGTCACAGATAAAGACATGAAATACAAAACACGACACGACACAGAGACGACGACTCGGAAGATTAAAAAAAGATTTGGACGTTATAGCTAGACACCACTATTAATATATATTTATTATATATAAAATATTAACTTTATACGGTACCCAGAAACAAAGTGGACGGAGCGTAAAGAGTTTAAAGTATAACTAATGCAGGGTTGGATCATAATTTTCAACTAGTATCATTTAAACAAGTTGCGTGTTGCGTGAAATTTGCAAAATATAAAATTATGCCAGCCGAGAGATTAATCTCTTGCATGATCATTAATTTTTCGCTATACAAACTTGTACCAATGTGAAAATTTTATAGCATAGCTGTGACGCCCCAACTTCCGAGGGGGTCACATCCTAGGACTACTCCCGTCCTAACACGCTTAACTCTCTTAACTTCTTGGGCATTGCCACCACCCAAAATGCTTAAGCCGGATTAAAAGTTTAGTCCTATTATATCTCATATATAGGACTATCTGGGGTGTCACAATCTCCCCTCCTTTAAGCCCTGACGTCCTCGTCAGGCTCAGACTCACAAGTACCAGGCGATGTGAAACTCGTCTCGCTAGTCTGTCATCCAAACCCTGGCTCAGCCGAGACTCATCTCACACTTCCGGCTGGTAATTGGCTCTGATACCATCTGTGACGCCCACACTTCCCGTGGGTCACCCATCCTAGGACTACTCCCGTCCTAGCACGCTTAACTCTCTTAACCTCTTGGCATCGCCACCACCCAAAATGCGCAAGTTCTAAGAAGAAAGTTTAGCCCTATTATATCTCATATATAGGACTATCTGAGGTGTCACAATAGCTCATAAGACAAGAAACTTCACAGGTCTCAATGTCGGATAGTTAAAGAACGGCACACAAGAAAAAGAACTAATCAGAAGAATTGGATGTATTCATGGTGTTGAAAATTGTTCTGCACACAAGATGTTGAAAATTGTTCTGCATATGTAGAACACTAATATATGGACCGGATACGGATCACGTAAAGGTTAGACAATGCCAAAGCTGAAATGTTTCAATCAGTATCAATCTGAAACTAAGTCCCAAAAAAAGTTCAAAAACTGAATAGATATGTCCAAGATAGAACAGGTCTGAACACTCTTTTAAGTCCGAACTCTGAGTGAAAGTTCAGTTTGGAGGATTGATTAAGATAAAATGAAACTAGCTCACAGTATCTAATGTGATGCTAAACTGGGATTTTGATCCCCGATAATGGGACTAAAGAACTAAATTTACAGATATAACAAACAATATATACTGAAAAAAAAAATTCTTCTAACAGAAATAGGAAAGAAATATAATTAGACACCAAGTATTATTAAGCATGCATGGGAAAATCAACATTTAATTAGACACCAAATATAACTTCAAATTAAGCCCGACAATGTCATTCCAAAAAAGAAAACAGCTAAGTATTTTGGATTTTTGGATAAAAATTCTAAGCAAATATATTTTAGAAAGAGTGTGAAACAACCGTTGTACTCTAAAAGCTTAATCTGTTAGAGAACGGTGTTTAAACTTTTTTATATTTAAGACTTCTTGATCGGCTCATGACGTGGGCTTAAATTAAATAGGAGAAAATTAATATGCTAGGAGCCTGGCGTGACTCGAACTCATGACCTCCTGCTCTGATATTATGTGAAACAACCGTTGTACTCTAAGGGCTTGTTTGGTTCAAGAGTGGAATTGGAATCGATAATAGAATGGGAATGGATTGGAATGGTAATCGGATTGCTTCACTCCCCCATAACGTTTGGTTCATTTTTGGATTGGAAATCGGAATGAATTATTCCTATTTCACTCTTTGGTTGATACAAAGTAAAAAATAATAGAATAACATAATACTAATTTTACTTTCAAATATAATTTTATAAAAGTATCTAAAATTTATATAAACAAAAATTAATACAACTCTCAAGTTAGAGCTATAAAATTTTTTTTTTAATTTATTTTAAAAAAATTTATGCAAAAAATAACAAAAAAAAATGCATAATTTTTTTGAATAAAACTATAATAAAAATAATATATCACGTTTTTTTTTTTAATGCTAAGAAAAGAGGAAAGAGAAGAAAAAGGATGGATAAAGTAAATAAATATTGTGTTGGGCTAGGACGAGGTAAGTGTGGGCTTGGGATTGAAATTTCAATCCGGGCTTAGAGGCCGGAATCAATTTGTAAGCTAATGGACCATTCCCATTCCGATTTGGAATGGGAGTCCCAAACCGATTCCTTTGAACCAAACAAGATTGGCCGAATTTGATCAAACCGATTCCCATTCCGGATCCAAAATATACGAACCAAACATGCCCTAAAAGCTTAAGGTGTTAGAGAACGATATTTAAACATTTTTATATTTAACAGAGAGGAGGACAGATTAAGTGGAAAAAAAAAAAAAAAAAAAAAAACAAAACAACAACATTTATAAATATTGTAGTAATTGAATAAATAGAGAATCAACAAATTAATCAACCTGAGAACGTAATTGGAGTCGAGGCGTTTATTGATTACCTCACAATTGATGGCTTGATGATTTTTTTTGAAAGTTTAGATGATTATCCGTAAATGGACAAGAATTTTTGCATGACTACTTGATTTGTGGGGAACAATCAGTGTTTAGAATTCATGATTTTACACATGTTGGTATTTTAAACAAACGTTCTACAACGCATCCAATATATATCACAGATTTTAAGAAAATTAATGTCACGCCCCAGGTTGCACATTCACCGGGCACGCCGACAAATCCGTCGTATACAAAAGAATTTTCTCTGTATACGAAGCGTAGCTGTACCTGTATAACATACAATACTACAAACAGTAGCATAGAGCTGAAGTAAACTATAAACACGCAGGTAGGAAAACAAACTTTATATACATACAATCGCAGATACAAAAGAACACTACTCGCTCCAGCGAGTTCAACTGTATAAACAAAAGTGTTAAACAAAAAAAAAAATCACTCCAAAAGTGTCACTACCTGCAGGAGGATCCTCTAGCTCAGTACTCGACGGGGAAGGGCTCTAACTTGCAACGTCCTTGCCTCGATCTAACTCTGACGAAGCAGCAGCCGCAACAGAAGGCCCTACAACAGCAGTGGAAGATAGAGGGCGTGAGAACTACTATAAAAATAAATAATCCTCAGTGGGTACCGCCCTAAACACATCGGTCCACTCACTAAGTCTACAGGGTAAGCAAGAAGTAGAAGAAGCTGGAAACCCTCGACAGCTAAACTAAAAATCCTATACTATTGTGCTCAAAACCACCCTCTGTAGAACAAGTAAAAGCTGACCCAATCTTACGAGGGACTGTGAAAGCACCCGTCCCGCCTGTCGAGACAACACTACAACTGCCCCAGAGGTAGCTAGCGGAGAGCAAGTCCACAACGAGTATACAGCGACACCAACGCAAAAGCACAAAGCCAGACTCCGGAGCGGCACTCGTGGGAGCGAACCAACCGAGTATGCAAGCGTATCTCTGTCGAGCTCAATCTGGCTCTCACAGGCATAGTCAAGTACCCTGGGTCTAAGCACTAATACACCACGTGACTCTTGGCACAAACTGTAACTAAAACAGTATCCTGGGCCTATCGTCAACCCCCGACGGTCCCCGACAACACGACCAGTCTAAACCCAACAGAACTGAGCTCAGCATCCCCAGCACGAGCGTAAAAGTAACAACACTACTCAGGTATCCATCGCACTCAACAGCGACGATACAGTAAATCTCAGCTCCTAGAGCTAAATCTGGTAGTGTAAGCTAGTGACGATCCAAAACATGGTTTTCTCCTAAGTCAAATTCAAGTCCAACATGTAAGGAATTATATACTCTCAATGCATGTTTTAAATCCAGGTTTACTCTACAATATTCATGCATTCGGGCTACCACTAGTTACATCAACAAATAAGCATACATATTGACTAATTCGGAACATAGGAGTGAAACGATGAAATCCCACCTTGATGTTCAAATCCTGGCAGTGAAGAAGGTGGCCCGGATTCCACTTGATCCCTCGCTGGTCCGCCGAAGTCCGGAGTTCCCTGCTGCGAAGAGGTAAATGCACGATTTTACGAATTCTGTCCGAAAAACAGCGGCCGAGAAAAGCTTAAAGTTAACCAAGCTAACCTTATCCAAATTCAGCGATTCAGGGCTCGAAATCTTCGTCTCGCAGTCACGAATCCAACGCCGCAAGTTTCGACGCGATCCGACTTCCCTGCGCAGAGAACTAGCCAAAGTGCCGCCGACGCCGGAAAACAGCAAATCGCACCTCGAAGCGCTCGCAAAACAACGGCTCGGTAAAGATGGGGTCGAGACGGGCTGCTCCAAATCCAGCAAGTAAGGTCTCGTTGGAATTGTCTGGAAGTCGCAGATCCAACGCCCCAGATTTTGCCGGATTTCGACTCTTCTACACAGAGAACAAGCCAAAACGCCGCGGGTCGACGGCTGCGATCGCGACGGCGGCAGCAAGGTGCGAAAACGAAGAATTCCGAAGTGAACGGAGGGATGTCGACGGCCAACTCACCTCAGGAAACACCCTAACACTGTCGCTGAGTCGATGGCGACGGCCTCTCGCGCTCGCCTAGCTCCTTCACAGCGTCAGGACGTCGCAAACCCGCGGAAACCACACGTCGGCGCGTCGTCGTCGAAGCTCGAGCTCCTCTTGAGCTAAGGGACGACGACGGCGGCAAGAAGAAGATGGAGGAGATGAACTACTCCCTCTCTCCACTCTGCTGCAGGTAAGGGGGAGAAGGGGATGATGTGACAAGTGTGCACAAAAGTGAAACTGCACCATACCTCCACTTTGTACCTAAGACAAAACCCCACTTGTACCTAAGACAAACAGTAACCCGAGAGCCTAATCACGCGAGGCTATACCCCAGATAGCCCCGGTGGTTATACCGTATAGCAACCAATCTTGTATCGGTATAAAACCGTATTTGTACCGGCATACCATCGAAAACTGCTATTTGCAGATTTTCGTGACACACGCTGCTCTCGCGTTCCCACGGGCCCCGTTTGGCGTCCATTTGGCGCCAACGCGATCCAGGCTTATCCCGACACTCTCCAGAGCTGTAGACAAGACTCAGGTGCAATTTTCCGGTTCTCTACAATTAAAATGAGCGAGGAGCTAATCAGAAGATATAAAATGGTTATATTAATACGAGAGAAACTAAATTATGTCAACACATGGGAAATTAAGTTTAGAAACAAAAAACTTGCAGGGACCAATCTGCAAAATCAAAATAGTACAGGGACTATGCCATACGTGTTGCTCTCAAAGCGTAGTCAAGTCAATATGGTAAGGCACCTTCAATGAATCAAATTTACTAGTGAAGGCCCGCGCTTCGCGGCGAAAAATTTACGTAATTTTTAAAATTTTTTGAACAAAATTTTTTAATTTTTTAATGTTTAAATCTAATTTAAAATTATAAACTTCAAAAAATTGAAGAGAAAGAAAATAAAACAAAGATTTAAATAAAAAGGGCTAAAAAAACTTAAAATTTGAAATGCCATTTATTATATGTATTATTAATAAACTAATTAATTATATTATATATAATATTATTAATAAATTTAATTAATTAATTAATTTTATAAAGTTTAAAAAGTAAAAAATTTAAACTTTGAAGTTTTAAATTTAAAATAAATATTATATATTAACATTTAAATTTAAAATTTAAATAAAAAAATATAAAATTTGACAAGTAAAAAGCAAGGAGAGAGAGAGAGAGCTCTGTGGGGAGAGGGAGAGGGAGAGGGAGAGAGAGAGAGAGAGAGAGAGAGCCGGGTGGGGGAGGGGGGCCCACCGCAGCCCAGAGAGAGAGAGAGGGGGGTGAGAGAGAGAAAGTTTAAAAAAATTGTGGAACTCGCGACGTGACCCACGAAACGAGAAGCGCCGTAGTTACTTTCATTATTCTATATAGATATAGATGGCCGCAAAGACTCGAGTCAAGTAAACTTTTATTTTTCCTTTTTATTGAGAGAGAGAAAGGTAGCACGTTACCTACTTTATTCATATAGAAAAGAAATTCAGCTACAAAAGTTGAGGCAACTCGGTCTCAAATAAGATACAGGCCATCATACTGAAAAATAAATAAAAATAAATGATAAAAAAAGAAATAAAATAAAATAAAATAAAGAAAGTAAATAAAATTAAAAAGTAAAACCAAAAAGAGTTCACTTAGAACTGCAAGACTCAATCCACTCTTTTTCCATTTTATTTACGAAATTTGATAACATAAAAAATAAGAGTCGTCTTTCCAAATCTGCATCTTCATAAAATAGATGGACTGTGTGATTCAAGTGTCGGATGAGATTTATGATGAGTCACTAAACACTTCTTTTATTGCTGAAAAAGCATATCCGATTCAAGTGTCAGATGAGATTTACGACGAGTCACTAACCACTTCTTTTACCATTTCTTTTACTACTGAAAAAGCGGATCCTCTTTTAAAAATTCATGAGGCATACATTAGCATAGCAATATTAAAAGAATGGGTTAATTACATCCGTTGTCCCTAACCTTTACACTATTTTTCAATTTGGTCCCCAACCTTTTTTTTTTTTTTTTTTCCAATCCGTCCCTAATTTTTTGATTTATTTCAATTAAGTCTGACCGTTGAATCATTTATTAAAATTAACGGAAAATACGTCATTGCGTCGGTATATAGGAGGCGCCATGTCGGCGCCCGCGGTGCTTGTTGTGTCAGCGGTTAAAAAAAAAAGGTTAGGGACCAAATTGAAAAATGGTGTAAAGGTTAGGGACCAGATTGAAAAATAGTACAAAGTTTGAGGACTAATGGTGTAATTAACCCATTAAATTTATAAATTCAAAAAAAATTTAATTTAAAGATTTAAATTTTAAGTTTAAATTTTGATTTTCAATTCAAATTTAAATTAGAATTCAAATTCGATTTTGTACTTAATTTTTAATTTTTAATTCAAATTCACATTTGGAATTCTAAATTCTAATTTAATTTCAAACTTCAATTTGAAATTTTAAATTCAAAATATGAATTTGAATTCGAAGTTTAAATTCAAATTTAGAATTGAAATCAAATCTTAAATTCAAATTTAAATTTTAAATTCAAATTTAAAATTTAAAATCAAAATTTTGAATATGATTTTAAATTTAAATTCATATTTTAAATTTAAATTTTGGTTTCAAAACTTTTATTTTAAATGTAAATTGAAATATCAAAATCAAAATCAAAATTTTAAGTTTGAATTCAAAAATTTAGATTCAATTAAAAATTTAAATTTAAAATTTGAATTTCAATTCAAAATTTTAATTCAGTTTTAAATTCAAATTCAAAATTCTAATTTCTCGTTAGTTTAAAATTTTAATTTTAATATTATTTTTGAATTTAAATTTAAAATTTTGAATTTTTTTTAGGGACTAAAATGAAAAATGTGCAAAGTTTAGGGAGCTAATTGACATGCAAAAGGTTGCCACATAGGCGCTGACGTGGCGATTCCGTTAATTTTAGCAATTTTTTTAACGGTTGGGATCTAATTGAAATAAAATTAAGAGGTTAGGGACTCAATTGCAAAAAAAAAAAAGGTTGGGGACTCAAGTGAAAATTGGTAGAAAGGTTGGGGACTACCGGTGTAATTAACCCTAAAAGAATCAACGATTAAGCGCATGTTTATTTTGCCGAAAGTGCAGTTTAGATTGAAATAGATTTTTAGTTGAATTAGAGTTCAATTGAAAATTTTAAGTTTCTATCCTATTATTTGTTTCTATTAGTGTGGAGCTGTAGTTAATTTCTTCAGTTTTATTATTTGTTTGCCAGAAAGTCAACAACATAAAAGTCGAAATTCTTAATTTTCTGTATTTGTTTTACTAGAAACTGTATAATTTTCATATGTTAATATTAAAGGGGCGAAAACTAGTTTCCCCTCTAAATTTCACTTCGGTTGGTGTAACGACGCAGCCCACAAGCAATAATAACTCGTTGGGCCCAACCATCGGCCCAAAATACTTAAGCACAGTTATTATTACTAGTGTCTAAGTCTATTATAAACCCAATGACAATCCCTTTGCCATCGGATGTGGGACTATTGGGGTGTCACAGACTCCCCCCGTCAGTCCAATCACACATTGGGCGCAAGATCGCCAGGCTATGTGAGACTCGTCTAGCTAGCCTGTCATCCAGACCCTGGCTCAGCCGAGACTCGCCACACATGTCCAACCCCCGTCAGTCCAATCACACATTGGGCGCAAGATCACCAGGCTATGTGAGACTCGTCTAGCTAGCCTGTCATCCAGACCCTGGCTCAGCCGAGACTCGCCACACATGTCCAACTGGTGAACTGGCTCTGATACCAAATGTAACGACCCAGCCCACTAGCAATAATAACTCGTTGGGCCCAACCATCGGCCCAAAGTACTTAAGCTCAGTTATTATTACTAGTGTCTAAGTCTATTATAAACCCAATGACAATTTCTTTGCCATCCGACGATGTGGGGTATTGGGAGTGTCATAGGTTTAATATTATTTTGGGGAGTTTGAGTTACAATCGAATTCATTCTTCATTCCTCTCCACCTTCGCGATACAAACACCAGTTATTTTATTTCTTTGCTATTAAAGTTTGATACTTTGGGGAATTAAAAAAGGAAGATAATAGGAATCATAAATCCATTTCAACTTTTGGTCGCTTGAAAATATCTACCTAAACTTTAAAAATTTTATATTTATCACTAAAACTTTATATTTTTTGTGCAATTAATCATGTCAGTATATATGTTCTATCAATTTAAAGTGACTAATATTAGTCATATTGTCAAAAATAATAAAGAATACGCGACAACTATATATGTACGTCTCTATATATATATTGTGGATAAAATTGATCACAACTATCTCATTTAATTTTTAGTGCTCAAATGCTAAGCAATATTTTTTAACTACAAAACTAATTTTGAGAACTGGAAGGTCCTAGCATACTTGCATGATGATGTATTATTTATTGTTTCTTGATTATTTCTTAATAATTTGTAAATTATATAAATATTACCTAACAAACTGGCATGGCACATCTTTTATCAAAAATATTCTACTATCGACGGTTTCGAGAATGAAAAAAAAAAAAAAAAAAAAAAAAAAAAAAAAAATCTAAAGTTTAAAACTATTTGGACTAAAATGGTATGTAATCAAACTTCAGGGTCCAAAAATGTAATTCAGCGCTAGTTTAGTTACTAGGAAATTCCATACTCAAATGTGTTCAGAGACATACACTTTATATAGCCCTTTTACAAAACAGTCCCTTGAAATTTTAATTTTCGCAATCATGTACCTTTATAATTTTATGGAAAGTTCAGTGTAGGGGTGGAACTGGGCCGGGTTTGGTTCGGGTAATACTAATGGCCAAGCCCGGCCCAAAAGAAAATGTTGGGCCTCGGGTTAGATTTTTACTCAATTTTTTTTTGAAAAATAAGACCCGGCCCAGGCCCAAGTCCAATCCCCAATACCCATCGGGCTTTGTGGAGGGTAATTTTTTGCATTTATCATATAATACATAAATACTTTTATTTGTATAAAATTAAAATAAAATGCCTATTTTTAGTTTGATCACATGTGACACCCCAATAGTCCCACATCGGATGAGAATGGGGTTGTCACTGGGTTTATAAGAGACTAAGACACTAGTAATAATAACTGGGCTTAAGCATTTTGGTAGGTGGTTGAGCCCAACGAGTTATTGTTGCTAGTGGGCTGGATCGTTACATCACATCAAAGAAAACCTAATATCTAATACTCAATATATCCTAATATGGAACTAAATATTTTGTTAATATATAATATATCCTCGTATATATAAGTATATATCATTAATAACAAGAATTAGGCTAGCTGGAATACTATTAACAGCACCATTAGCTTGGTGCTATTAATTTTTTAGCCATTGAATTGAGAAATGAGTGGTTAGAATGATGTGGGCCTCCTAGGGTTGAGTAAGCGGTTGGTTGAATAGTATAATCTAACGGGTAAAAATAATCAAATGGTTAAATCTAATGGTGGAAACTCAATATATAGCACCATATTCTTGGTGTTATTCATAGTACCCGGCCGGACTCTTAAAAACAATATATACTATATATAATATACTATATTATTTAATTTTTTTATAGATAAATAATATATATATAACTAAATTTTTTATTTTTCTAATTAATATATCGAGCTTTTGGGTCGGGCTCGGGCCGGACTTGGACATACCCAAATAGGCACAAAATTTCTCCGGGCCTAAATTTTTAAGCCCGATCCGAACCCAAAGTTACTATTTTAATACCCAAAATCCGGCCCAAACATGGCCCATCAGGCTGGGCCTTGTTTAGGCCCGGGCCCAGTTCCCCCCTATTCCAGTGCGCGCACTCATACCCTTTTGAATACATTACTTATCTTAACAAGCCTAATTAGCATATTTTATGCAATTCATATTACTGCAAATTCATAATTAACTTAAATTTTATACTGAAAAAACTGTAAAATGACTTAAATCGAAAAATTGAAAGATCGCATACTAAAATCAAAATTTTGATGAGTTAGGTATTCGAATGAAAACGGGATATAGTTCAGGTAAGTTTTATAAATTTATATATATCTTTATTCCATTTTCAAGAAAGTAATTTCAAAGTTGAATATGATATTCCATGTTTTAAACATTTTTTCACACTTCTTATAAACACTTCTTGATCAACCAAATGAATAAGATGCGCGGAACACATTATTATTATACCCAACAAGGTTTGTACGTTAATTGTATATGACAAAAGAACGTACAGAAGTTTTGAAAATACTGTTGTGGGAAAGTTCAATTAATTAGCACTGTTAAATATAAAAATATTTAAACACCGTTTTCTAACTGCTTGAGTTTTTACGAGTACGACGGCCACGTCTGGACTCGAAACCTTTTTTTTTTTTTAGTCGGTCCATGACGTAGGCTTGAATTAAATGGGATGAAATTAATATGCTAGGAGTCTGGCGTGATTCGAACTCAGGCCCTCCTGCTCTGATACCATGTGAAACAACCGTTGTACTCTAAGGACGTGTTTGGTTCAAAGTCGGAATTGGAATCGGAATCGGAATCAAAATAAGTTGGAATCGGAATCGGAATAACTCATTACCTAATTCTGTTTGGTTCATCACCTGAATCGGAATCGGAATAAATTATTCCGATTGTCGGTGTTTGGTTCAGCTAGATATAAAAAAATAATCAAATTAATATATTAATTTTATCTTTATAATTAATATATTAATTTAAATGCAAATTGAAAATTAAATATTAAAAATTTACATCAAAATTTTGAAATAATATTAAAATTTTAAATCTATTTTTTTAAAAAAATTAAACTTTGAAGTTGAGTGTATAAGTCAAAAATGTAAATTTGATTTCTTCAAATTCAAATTTACAATTTAAATTTTAATTTGAATCCCTAAATTTAATTTAAATTTTAAATAAAATGTGAATAAAATTTTATTTAAATTAAAGTTTAAATTAAATTCAAATTTATAAGTTAGATTGAAAATACTTGATTAAATTTTAATTTTTAATTCAAGTTCAAATTAAAATTTAAAATTATATATTTAATTTTTAAGTTTAAATTTATATTTTAATTAAAAAAGTTAAAAAATATCCATTCCGCCCGGATTCAACTTTCAATCCGGCCTCCTAGGCCGGATTGAAAAAAGAGACGATTGAGGGATTCCCATTCCACTCGGGAATCGGAATCGAAATCGGAATGGTACTCCCGCGTACCAAACACCGACAAACGGATTAGCCCATTCCCATTCCCATTCCTGATGAAAAATAAGCGAACCAAACACGCCCGTATATGACAAAATTAAGGACGTACAGGAGTTTTGAAAATAGTGTTGTGGGAAAGTTCAATTAAGCACCCTATAATATAGCATATTTGTAACTCACTACCACATAGTTTGTATAAAATGAAGTATTTTCTCCTTAAGATGGCATTAAAAAGGTGGCAAAATGTTATATTAATTTTACTACGGTTTACTATACTCCTTTTAAAAGCTAGTCCTCATGGGAACTAAAATAAATAACAAAACCAACACAAAATGTGTCTTTTCAAACTATAGTTTAAACCAAAACTATTCTACGCTACAGGCGAGCATTTCTAAGTTATTCCTCTAAATATTCAAGAAAATTTGAAATACCATGTAATTTATTTCTCATGATTAATGCTATTATTACAATTACAATACAATACAAAAATAAGTGAAATACTAAAAAAGCCAATCACCTATGCCTTTGTCTTAATCTAGTCAAAGTTCTTTTAGTTACAATGCAAAGCTTGTCACATACAATATCAATCACAGAGAAATAAGCATTACTCCAAGCATTATTGAGCAACAAAACCCCACAAAAAACTGCTAAACCAAATAGATATCCCAGTACAACACTAAAGTATATCCATAGCCACTCGAACTTATCCTTGGGCTCCTCATTATCCTTATAATTTATTTCATTTGCAGAACAATTTCTCGTACTCGGTGGCCCGCAGAGATATGGATTGCCGATGTAAATGGATGGATCGTCAAGGGTCTGCAACTGATTTCCTGTTGGAATTACTCCCGAGATATTATTATACGACAAATTTAAGTGGCTCAGATAAGACAGTGCCGAGAGACTTTGAGGAATATCACCGGAAAGGTTATTCATTGCAAGGTCTAGAGATTCTAGTGATTGCATTTTGCCGATTTTTTCTGGAATATGTCCAAACAAATTATTTCTAGAAAAGTTTAAATATTGTAGTGTCTGCAGATTAGTAATCTCATCCGGAATCTCTCCACTTAGATTGTTGTCAGAAAGGTCTATGCTCTCAAATAGATAGAGTATCTTCCAAATTGTAAGTTCCTCCCCCTTAACATCCAAGGATAGACTAATAATATAACCTTCGAAACTCACATTATCAATTCTATCTGTTTTCCTTCCTTCAAAGCCCTCCAACTGAAATTGCCAAAGGATCGTGGTATTTGTCCCGATAGGTTATTGCTAGAAAGATCCAAAATTTGGAGATAGCCAAGTTGTGCTAATTGCTGCGGAATACTACCAAAAAACATATTTGAGCGTAAGTCGAGAATTGTGAGTTGAGTTAAACTTTCGCCGATCCATAATGGTATTGCTCCAAAAAACTTATTATATCCAAGATCAAGGGTAACTAAACCTGTGCAATTTTGCAATAAAGGAAATTCTCCAGACAAACCATTACTACTAAATTTCAACGACGAAACATATTTCGATGAGCAGACGGAAGCAGGGACTCCCCCAAGAAGATTATTCTTCGACACGTCTATAATAGTAAGATGCTCTTGTGACTTCCCAATACATTCAGGAATTTCTCCTGACAAGTTGTTGTTTGACAGATCGAGAAGTTCCAAAAAAGCTGACTCACATAGGGCAAATGGCATACTACCACTAATGCCATTATTTGACAAGAATAAGAATTCCATCTGCGGCAATACAACGTTTGGAAGTACTCCAGTGAAAAAATTATTGGAGAGATCGATGACTTCAAGATTATGTGGCAGAGATGGTAGAGGGCCTTCAAATTGATTTGAGCTCAAATTCAAATAATTTAGCATGGTAGCGCCAATAGATAATGGCAATCTCCCCTTGATTTGGTTGTCGGAAAGATCTAAATTAGAAATAAAATGAGACATGTTCCAAATCCAGCTAGGAAGAGTATCCGCAATTACGTTTTGTGACAAATCCAGCCATCTAAGTTGCGACTGACTTTTGAGCCATGCTGGAAAATCAGGACCCAATTGGCAGGAGGCTAGTGCAATCCCTTTAAGTTCGTAAGGAGGAACCCAATCATCGCGAACTCGCACAGTAAGAGAGTTGAATGACAAGTCTAAGTATTGTATTTTTCTTAGGTAAGAAAGTTCGACATCAGATATAATACCCTCCAATGAATTATTATATAGATCTAGAGAAATTAAATTAGGAAGTTTCCAAACTCCTGCAGGAATTGAACCAGTGAGTAAGTTTGAACCGAGATATATGTCGGTTAGACTATCCATATGTTCAAGCCATCCCGATAAATTCCCCTTTAAGTTATTGTTGCTGAGATACAAAGACTGTAAATTGTTGCGCATGCATCGTGGTAGCATCTCTACCCATTCCATGATTTCCCCGCCAAAGCCGATCCTTGACAAATCTAGTCTAGTCAAGTTGCATAGATGTCTCAATGCTTTTGGATTCATACCTTTAAAACCATTATATCCTAAGAAAAGATCATTAAGAGTGCTCAAATGTAGAAACTCATCTGAAATAATGCCATGAAACTCATTGTCGTATAAATTAAGATGAGTGATGCTTGTAAGATTCCGCAGCCATGTGGGTAAAGTGGAGTTTATGGAATTACCTTCAAGATCAAGCACCTTGAGAGTTGTAAGGTTGAAATGTGACGAAGATGTAGAAATGCTAGGAAGTGAACACAAAACTAAACGTAGCACTTTCAATGAAGGAAGCATATTTACAGCATGCAACCAATCTGTAGAAGTATTCAGATTCACATAGCTCAAATCAAGATATTTTAAGGAAGATAAACGGGTGAGCCACAATATGTCATCTACTCTAAGAGTGCTGCCGGAAAAAGTGGAGTCAAATCTTAAATCAAGATAGCGAAGTTTCGAGAGATTTCCAATTTGAGGGGGGATTGTTCCACCAAAATTTAAATAAGAGAGGTTGAGATATCTCAAACTTTTGAATGAACCCAAGTATGGTGGGATGCTAGTTTCACTGAAATTGTTCATGCTGAGATCTAAGTGCTCTAAGTTGCTTAAAAGAAGTAAAGATGGATTGATCTCACCGCTCAAACATAAGTATTCCCCAGATAATGTATCATACGAGTTTCGGAGGTTGAGTTTCACAACATGGCCCGTGGTATTGCTGCATACGACTCCCCTCCATTTACAGCAATTTTCGCCTTCCCACGAAGATAATAAATTCAGAGGATCAACCAAGCCGGACTTAAACGTGAGGAGTGCGTTCCTCTCTACCTCCATGCATCCACTCACCACAACAACGTCGATGGTTAAAATCCACAGCAAGGAGGAAAGCATAAGAGTAGCCATGACGCAGGTTGAGAAAGTACACAACATCAAAATAAGAGAATTGATATGGAGTATTTTATGGAGAAGGCCACCCATTTGAGCCATATATATATATAAATGTTACATACATGGTTAAGCTATCGCAATTCACATCAAAGTACGTTCGATTATTGTATGGAGTCATAATTAATTCTCCTGTAGGTCCTATACAAGGAAAATTAAGCTGCAGTTGTGTGATTTTCATGGTCATACAAATTAATGGCCTGATTAGGATTGCATTCAGCATTGACTTTGTTAGATATATCTCGAATTCTAGTACCGCAAAGTTTTCTATCTCTATTCTGTTTTGATTATCCCATAAGTTAAAATTATGCCTAATTTTATTGGGATATTCCTAATCTTAGTGGGTTTGTATTCCTGATTGTATTAGGATTTAGCCATATTATTATGCGTGTATTTTTGGAATTAGGGTTTGTGAGAGAGGCATATATTGTACACCACTTTTATTATAATTAAGTCTTTCGCTCCGTCTTCGCCCGTGGATGTAGGCCGATGGCCGAACCACGTAAATATTGTGTGCTTTATTTTCTTCTCTCTTTCTCGGATCTCTTTTGAATATTTTCGCATCCGACGAACTAGATCTTCTCGGTTTTAGTTCTAACAGACTTAAAAGTTAAATTTGCTAGAAGCTAATTTTTTAGATGGCTGATTCTGAATAAAGTAGTCTTAATTATTACGAATATTATATATAGAGTATTAATTTGGCTACGAAATACCAAAAGCTGTTGTATATATTTAAAAGTGATTCATAACACGTTTGGTGATTATAAATTAAAACGTTGTTTTAAATCACAAATGACAAAAGGTTATAAATGACAAATATTTAGTTTTATATAATTTGTGTTAAAATCGGAACGGCGAAAAAAATAGATTCAGAAAATAATTTAATGCGAGAAAAAAAAAAAGATAAAGCGAAAAGAGCACACCGATATTTACGTGGTTAATGGCCTACGTCACGGCGAAGACGGAGCAAATAATTTATTAATGTCGAAAATACGGAGTACAAAGAAGATCTCTCAAAAACCAAAACTTAATTAGATCCAAAACATCACAACCATCGTCCGTACAAGAACCTCCAAGATGACTTCAGATCTCTAATCTGTACGGATCACACAATGGACCTTAATTAGCACACGGCTAATTAGCATTGCCTCTAATTACGGCTCCAACCTCCAAGAGACTTAATTAATTAGATTTGTGTCTAATTAATATTGCGGCGTCATTAGAGCTTGCCTCTAATTAGCATTGCTACTTCCGTACGGATGGACCATCAACATCTCAATTAATTTAATTTGCATGGCGCTTAATGGCTCTTAATTATAATGCATATATGCCAAATTAAATCCAATCCCAAATAGATTAAAATTTAACTCCAAATTAGATAACTACAAATCTAAACCAAATATTAACAATTTCTTTTGTAAGTATGTGCGTTCAATTAATACGCATATATATATAGTTCATGATTGATGATTGATGATAGATCTAGTTAAAATATTAAATATATGATTAATACATTAAAATTTAATTAGTAAGTGATAATTACAAATTCATGTGGAAACTACGAACCGGCCTATCTAAACCATTGAGCATTTTTTGAGATTTATGCCTAAGGTTTTAAATTTTTGATTTTTATTAT
The DNA here is from genome assembly GCA_025177825.1 of Aechmea fasciata. Lineage (NCBI taxonomy): Eukaryota > Viridiplantae > Streptophyta > Magnoliopsida > Poales > Bromeliaceae > Aechmea > Aechmea fasciata. The sequence continues at coordinate 8,699,552 of CM045945.1, forward strand.
CTAACTTCATATTTTTGATGATTTCGAAAAAAAAAAAAAGTACTAGAATGGAGTACTCTACATCAAAAGGATTAGAGAATATTCCAAAAAACTAAGAATATTTTGTTAGATTATAAAAATTCTCAGCAGAAGAAATCAAAGTTACTATTAGATTTTCATAGTATAAATTTAAATTAAATACATTTTAAAATTAGATAGCTTAAATAAAAATGTCCAAAGTTTAAGTCTTTTTAAGGAAGGGTCAATGATGGAAATTTGTATGACCAACGAATAATGATCCCAGTTTTTCTTTCTCCTATTAAAATCATGATAGGGATTCATATGACCAGAAAAAGAATCTTAAAGTGCCTTAAAAAAATTTAAAAAATGGCAAAATTACACTTTTTGTTTCTCAAATTATGATCTGCCTGGCATTTTGGTTCTAAAAATTATTTGATTTGGTTTCTGGCTCAAACTCTGTAAATTAATAAAATCAAGCCCCACTGTCTAATTTAACTGACTAAATATTGACGTATCCCCAATATGAAAGTTATATGGTATCTTAATTATTGTTCTATCATTAATCACAACACCGTCACGTCAATTATACGTTAGCAATGCATTATTAATATTTCACCATTTAAATTGGGTTATAGGACTAAATTACAACAACTTAGAGAGTTTGAACGAGAAATTGGAATAAATTAAAGTTTAATAGCAAAACTCTCACGCTTGAAAGTTTGAGGACCAAAAATATAATTTAGCATTTTTTTAGGGCACACTATTTTGGGCTTTTTTATAAAGTAACCCTCCAAAATTTTAAAATTAGAGAAATAACCCTGTTAAAATTTTCTTTGGAAAAATAACCCTCCTTTCGCCATGTAGGCGCCACGTGGGATTTTTGCTATGAAGGCGGTGAATGATTTACCGCCTTTAGATATATATAATGAAGGCGGTGAATGAATAAATCATCTACCGTCTTTAGTGCAAAATATCCTAACTATATCGAAATTTATCTAAGTTCTGAAGATAGATACAGATAAGACGGTGAATTTCACCGTCTTTACATATATATTATAAAAGCGGGGAATGATTCACCGCCTTCATTATATATATCTAAAGGCGGTGAATCGTTCACCGCCTTTATAGTAAAAATCCAACATGGCGAAAAGAGGGTTAGTTTTCCAAATAAAATTTTGATAGGGTTAATTTGCCAATTTAAACTTTTTGGAGGGTTATTTTATAAAAAAGCCCACTATTTTCCTGGTCATATGAATCCCTATCATGATTTTAATAGGAGAAAGAAAAAAAAAACCTAGAAATATTGTTTGTTGGTCATACAATTTTCTATCATTGAATCTTCCTTAAAAGGATATATAGGTATTTAAGGGGATGAAAACATATCAGATACGGTCGGATATTCGACGAAACTTTTGGTGGATTTTTAGTCGATCGGATAAGTTCAACCGTACCGATCGTCGATTTGGAGGCTCCATCATCGAAAACAAATGAGTGGCAACGGAGCCTATTTGCTATCGATAGCATTCTAGCTATATATATATATATATATATATATATATATATATATATATATGAAGAATTCAAAAAAAAGCACCATTGAGGTGGTGCTTTAGAGTTTTTAACCATTGGATGGGGAGATGTAAGGTTGAGATGATGGTGGTAGGTGGTGGTTGATGGGATAGGTGGTGGTAGGTGGAATAGTGTTAGATCCAAAGGCTATTAGTAGTAAAAAAGTAGATCCAATGGCTAGAAATTTAGAAGCACCAAAAGTTGGTGCCAAAAGATTCTAATATATATATATATATATATATATATATATATATATATATATATATATATATATATATATATATATATATATATATATATATATATATATATATAGGCCATTGCTACTATGCTATTATGAGTATTGGAGCCCTACTACTCATAAGTTGTTTGTGATGATATATATATTAATTGTTGATTATTCATATTTGTATTCAATTTTTTCGGATATCCGAACAATTTTAAATTCTTTGAAACTATATCAGCTTTCATATTCGACTGGATCCGAATATTATTAAATATGTATGTGATAAGGCCGGATATCGTCTGATTCATTTTCGACGCTAGAGATGCAAATGGAGCATATCTAGGGAGAGAAATGGTCCCCCATGTCCCGCTCTGCTTCTTGTCAAGTCGAGGCGGATTTTTAACTTAGTTAAGCTTCTAGAATTTTTGACGCGAAGCGAACCTCGATCGGCGAACTGGGAAAGGTCATTTTTAACTTAGTTAAGCTTTGGCGGTCCGTCTTGTAGTGCTCGGTGTTCTTGCAGGGTGACCAAACTTGTTGTAGTACCTGTTCTTCACTCTCTATCTTTCTTTCGGGCGCACTGTTGCATTGCATTGCCTAGTGCAGTGCAAGGCGCTTCTCTTCCTCCCCTGTAACCCCCCTTCAAATAGGCCATACCCCTGTTTAATCAAAAAAAAGTCGAGGCGGATTTTTTGAAGCGATTTAACTTTAATCCTATTTTGGCACCCACGTACCATTTGGAGCGAATCAAAATGGAAACGAACTTTTGGTGGATTTTTAGTGGGTCAGGACGGATCAAGGTACGGAAGGGATCTCTCGCCTCCCGCTTCATTTACTTAATGGATTCAAAACGAATTATATTCTTTTTATATTTTTTATTCTCACTTACTATCCAATTTCGGACGGATCGAGGCTCCACCAATCCGGATCCATTTGCATGTCTATTCACCACTGCTACTTCTCACTCGTCTATTGGTCTCTCTTGATCACGCAAATTCCAACACAAGGCAAGAAGAAAGAGTATACTGCACTACTAGTCCCAAAAAAGACAAAAGAAGAAAGGGATGTACTGCACTACAAGTCCTTCAATTTTTAAATTCGACTTTCAGAACTCTGAACTTTCAACGATGTTTCATTTTCAATCCTGAACTTTCAGCCATGTTTTATTTCATATCTCTTTCCTAGAATAAAACTCATTGATTTAACCAATAGGCAATAGGCATCACAGACACGAACACGGACACGAAGTATGGAACACGGCATGACTTGGACACGATGACTAGACAGCTCCAAAAAACTTAAGACACAAACATGAGATAGCTAGACACCACTATTATTAATATAAAATATACATATTTATTATATATAAAATATAAACTTTGTTAAAATATTATTATGTTTCTAAATAAAAGTTAATAAAATTCTCATTAATATTTTTGAGAAAAAAATTCTTCTTTATACATAATTTATTTAGATTGTCCGCAAAAATTTATATGCATTCATCGAAAAGTCAAAATATCCATAAACTTTCAATAGCATTTTGGTTTAGGCATTCTACTAGAATAAAATTTTTTGTTTGTACCTGCTTCATCTATGGCTATGTTTGTTTGTACCTGCTTCATCTATGGCTATGCTGAGAATTGGATGTGTTCATGGCAAAGTTTGGATCAGCACTAAATGGCAAGATGTTCAAAATTGTTCTGCATATGTAGGGCACCTACGGATCGGATACGGATCACATAGAGGTTAGACCATGCCAAAACTGAAATGTTTCAATAAGGAATCAATCTGAAACTAGGTCCCAAGAGAAATTCAAAACTGCATAAATATGTTCTAGTTAGAACAGGTCTGAAGACTCTTCAAATCTGAACTCTGCTTCGAAACTTAGGTTCAGAGGATTGATTCAGACTAAACAAAGCTAGTTCATAGTATCAAATTTGATTCATCAATGAACTTACTCTACCCACATTCAAAATGGACGGACGAAACCATCGGAAACCGAAACTCCAGAAGCCTACACGAAAACTGGGATTTTGATTCCTGATAATAGGACTAAAGAACTAAATATGCAGGTATAACAAACAATATACAAAAAAAAAAAAGATGCTTCTAAGAGAAATGGGAAAGAAATATAATGTCGCTATTAATGTAAAACGAAGATAGATTTTCTTTCAGACTACTAAATCAAATGAAAGGAAAGAAATGCAAGGAAAGATCAATTTCATTCTTCGAAAGATTCTGTCATATACATGAATAGTTACTAGAGAAGAATATACTACACAAAAACAGATCATACCGATAAGTTTGTGGGGATCACAAGTGAGACATCAGATGGCAGGTATAAGAACGAAGTAATCTTATTTCAAAGAAGATGTTACACTCAAAAGCAAGTGCCCAACATAATTTAGAGCACCCACCAATACTATTAAGCATGGGAAAAACAACATTTAGACACAATCAAATTGCACTTGTTCTCTCTCTACGTAGTTAAGAAAGAAAATATAGCATTAGGATTTGACCTGATTTTACAGCTTCATTGGAAATAATCTCATCCCTTACGAAGCAGCAAAACTAATCACACTCAATAGTATCATGATTCTGGGAGAAGTTCAATCTGATCCTTCTGCTTTTGCTGTTGTTCCCTTTTCTTCAACTCATTCTCGTATTTGGCTAGCCTCTCCTTCATCTTTTCCTGGATAACACAAACTCTGCCTCAGAACAACGAAGGGCATATGCAAAGCGAGAAAGGAACTAGTCAAAAGAGAGGATTTCGATTTGCCTTGTAACTCTTCTCAACCCGGTGCATGACATAGAAGCCGAGGACTCCACCGAGGATAGTCCCTGTTATGATTCGAATGTATGCCCACTTGTACGACACCATCTCTTTCGGTCCTCCCTTTTCCTTCGATACTAGCTACTATCTGTGCGCATGCAACGCATATTTTAGAAAAAAGAAAACAGCAAATTATTTTGGGTAAAAATTTCTAACTTACAAAGCAAATATAATTTGGAGAGAGGTTGATGTTGGGTAAAAAAATACGTTTTGCAACTTATAATGCAATGCCCAAGGAGGTTGGTGTTGGTTTTCACTTATTACCTAAATGATTCAAGGCTTTCTTTTTAGGATATTGAGGTAAGAGACAATGATGGATTAACTTGTATTCAAAACACTGCAACATTTAGAGTCCAACGATTTCATTAAAAAGTAATCAAGTATCCAGGCACCACTATCCTCAGATCAAATAAGCAAAAAAACATAAAACAAATGACAAATGAAACGGCACTACAATTACTTGATATGCTTTTCAGTAAATTTACCAAATATTTTCCTTCTTTGTCACTCTCATACTATCATTTCTTTAATTCATCTTTATGCTATTTGCAATTCAAAAAGTCAAATTATATAAATCCTTTGCCGAAATTCGGCATAAAATTAAACGAGAATAGTAAAGAAAATAAAATGCGAACAAAAGTAAAGGAAGCCCCATCTTATTAAGTTCAAAAACATAGTTTTAAAAGACGCAAAGGACTTCTAAAGCCTAAGTGCCAGTCGAAATCATGCAAGTTATGCACACATTTTCACTTTATTTAAGATAAAATGCAGCACAATAAGATATGTAAACAAATGTGTGGCTCAAATCAATGCATATATTTAAATGAAAATGTGTTGGCCAAGCACATCCACTTTCAAACTTTAGAGGGCGCAAAAAAAAATTTGAAACTGCTTCGGAACTTCCCTTCTCCTATGCTTTAAAATGGCGCCACCATCGCCAAATGCTTCTTCGGCGACGGTTCCCACCGCATCGGAAGAGAGAAGCTATAAAGCGCTTCTACAACTCTTTTGGTGCAATGAACCAGGCCTTACATTCCCAAACTAGGCTTTAGCTTAGAAAATTAGAATTATCAAGAAAAACAATGAAAAACATTTGTTTGGTACCCTTGTGCTTTTTTATATTTTTTTAAAAAATAGAATTTTTACATGAAATAGTACAGAAAGGGATAGTGGATTGCTTGCAATTCTTACATTCACGATATTTGCTCGGCACCAAAAAAAAAAAAAAACAACGAAAAGCATTCGTTCGGTATCGTTGCCGTTTTTCTCTATTTTTTAAAAAATAGAATTTTTACATGAAATAGTACAGAAAGGGATAGTGGATTGCTTGCGATTCTTACATTCACGATATTTGTTGGGCAAAAAAAATTTAAAAATTTAGAAACAACTTTTTTTTTCCATGATTTTTGCCATCCATTACTCGGCCGAAGTGTATTATTACAAGCTAACCAATCACGACAAATTTTTTATATAGAATTAGTGTTTCAACAAAATAAGATCGAAAAAAAAAAAAGGGGGCAATGAACCTATTAATTATAATTAGAGCTCAAAACAGCAGGAATTAGACTAAAAATGTTGTTCATCTCCAACTAAGTTTAAACAAAATTACGAATCAAATTTACATGATGAGCCAAACATTATTACATTACACAAGAAAAGCACAAACCCAAAACCCTAAAAACAGCAGGATCAACTACAGATAAGCAAAATTGTGTACTCACATCATCAACACAAAAGCTAAATAGAGTTCAATTTGGATGACGACCCAAAGATTACATGAGAGAAACTCAAGACCCTAAACCCTAATTTATGAATGAATCAACCATTAATAAAAGACATGAAACTTCCTAGCTTTTTCCCTTGCATATTCTATTAGAAAGGTTTAGGAGATGATGGAGTTGGGCAGGGTAGTCTGACCTTGCGATGGCGACGGTGGGCGTCGGATGGGAAGGAAGACAGCACGACCTGCAGTCGGATGATCGAGCCGCCTGCCTTCCTTGTTCAGCTCGACGCAGAAGGCAGTCTCACGTTTGGCTCAAGAAAAAGAGCGATGCCTTCCTTGATCCACTCCAAAACTGGAAAGACATGTTATTTGGGTTAATTGTTAAATTACCAACATATCCCTACAAAGTTTATTTTTGAAATAATTGCCTATATACGGGTCATACGTTTGAAAATATTCGATTTGTATTCCTACCATTTTTTTCTTTCTAAAATACCACTCATATATTCCACCGTTATTATAAAATACCCCGATAGTTATCTCCTATTAAGTTAATTTGGATTAAACGTGAGTTAAATATCTACCACAGTTAAAAAAAATTAAAATATCAAATTTGCCCTTAACTTAAGGGTAAATAAGATATATTGGTGACGGTAGAGGGTATTGGAAAAGACCAAAGTCAAAATACATTTTGTGTCCCCTGACTTTAAAGGCAAATAAGAAAGACAGTAATAATAGAAGGGTATATTTGAAATAACAAAATAGTAATTTTATAAAGATAACATAATTAATTAACCGATTTTAACTCTATAGGAGTATATTAGAAATAAGTTGGAACGTAGTAAGGATATTTTCAATATTAGCCTTCTAATAGAGATAAATCGAAAAATCATGAACTTTTCACGGGTATATAAGTAATTGCCCTTTTATTTTTCATATGTTGTTTCCGCAAAAATCATTATATTTTCAAATATATTCTTGCTGTTAGAAAATTTTAGTTAGCCATAGGCTAAATACTTAATCCTGATTAGTTAATAAGATGAATTGACCTTTTTGCCTATTTTAAATTAACAATTGGGACTTTTTGAAGGGCAAATTTGTAATTACAAAAAGATCATTTTACTTATAAAATAGATGGACTTTAATAGTAACAATCCAGAGGGACATATTTGAAAATATTAAGACTTTTATCAGGACAATATTTAAAAATTAAACTTTGTAGGAATATATTTATAATTCACTATATTTATAGGGATCTGTATGAAATTAACCCTTATTATTTAGTTAACTGTAATTTTATTTTCGCAAAATTTAAACTCTAGTAATTAGAGTAATGCTTCGGTACTTAAAAAAAAAAAAAGTATGAAAGATCTTAATCCTTGATTAATTAACGGTAAAAATATAATTTTAATACTTAGCAGGTAAAATGATTATTTTAAGATTATTTTATACAAGATTAGTTTGGTAATTAAACAATACAATATTTTAAAGAGGTCCTAAAATTATGCATTAATTATAGGGATTTTAGAAATAGTTTTATTTCTAAGAATTGAGGTCTTAAAACTATGTATTAATTATAGGGATTTAAGAAACAGTTTTATTTCTAAGTACGATGAATTTAAATTTTAAATATTAAATATTTAAAATTTAAAAGTGAAATTTAAATTAAAGGCTATTTTGATACAGACGTGAATCTCGTATTATAATTTTTAAGATTATAAGATTACGATCGTATTTTTAAGACGAGATCGTATTAGAAGTAGAGTTTTGATACATTAAATTTTAAATATTAAATAGATAAAAAAAATTTTAAGAAACTTTTAAATTCCTATAGTTTAGACATTAATTTTGTATCACTTATTTAAAAAATTTTGAATGCAAGTTAAAATATTTATAATTTAAATGTATTTAATAAGTTAAAAAAAATTTAGAATTGTTCTACTTTAGACATTAATTTTGTATGACTATTTAAAAACATTTGTAATGTTTCTAAATATTTAAATTTAACATATTTAATACGTTTAACAAAATTAGGAATTCATCTTAGTCCTTAATTTTGTATACTAATTTTAAAAAATTAAATATGGGCAAATATTTAAATTCAAGGTATTTAATATGTTTAAAAAATTTAATAATTTTTCTAATTTAGATAATATTTGGGTGTGTAAACAATATTTCAAATCGAAAATAATTAAATAACTTGAAAATATATCAAATTTTAATATTTGCGTGCGTAAACAATATTTACATTTAAAATATTTCAAATCGAAAATAATTAATTAAACTTGAAAATATAAAAGATCATATTGTCAAATATCATATTGTCAAATCATTTGAAATTTGTCTTATATAAAATGCCAAATTATGAAAGGAAATATAGAGAGAAAAAAAGAAACAAAGAGAAAAAAAAATTGAAAATATAATAGAGGTAAAATGAATAAATTACCTATATATTAAAAGACAAAAATACCTTTTGAGGTACCAAAAAATGATCTCTCTTCCAAAGTGATATTGCGTCACAATTTAAAAGAAATTAAATCGAGCCGTTGAATACGCGTGAATGAACGAATCTAAAAAAAAAAAAAATATAGAAGCATTACTCTAGTAATTAACTTTATAGCCCAATGCAGGCCAAAATCAATTATGCAAAAAAAAAAAAAAAAGTTGAAAAAAAAAATAAAATACTAACTCATATTTCACACCTTTAACTTTTCCGTCATTCACTTTCTTTCAAATAAATATCAGAACTGAAAAAAATAAAATAAAATAAAATAAAATAAAATTAGTTCCTCTACCATACAAATAAATACAAGAAGAAAATTAATTTTTATTTGAATTTCAGTTCATTTAAAAGTCTACTTCAATCTAATTTTATTTTCGGTGAAACAATTAGACCACAGGTGTAAGAAGGTAAAATGCACAGAACACGACACGACGGCTCGAAATGGCACGGCCCGAAACGACACGACGGCTCGACACGACGGCTCGAAAAGGCACGGCCCGAAACGACACGACGGCTCGAAACGGCACGGCCCGAAACAGGCTTGGACAGCACGACCCTCTTGGGCCGTGCCAGCCGGGCCAGCCCGGCCCGCACCCCATAGCCTCAGGCATGCCTTCCGCCATGGGGTCTGAGCTCCTGGGGAGGAGGGCCCAGGAGCTCTCCTCCCAACTCCCAAAGTTCTTTTGACTAGAGACTTTTTGGTCCAATGGATCAAAGGCTTTTTGGTCCATTGGACCAAAAGTCTATTATATTTTTCTTTTAAAAAAAAAATAATAATAATACAAATTTATTTATTTTTTAAAAAATTTAAATATTTACTTTATTATAATTATTTTTATATTTTAATCAAAATGTTAATTTAAATAAAAATATTTATTGTTTATATTTTTAAATTTCATACTAAATTTTTTAAAAAAATTTTAAAAATAAACTTTGATAGGCCGGCCCGAAGCACGGCCCCCGTGCCTTCCGGGCCAAAGGGCCATGCCAGGCCAGAGGGTAGAAAAATGGGGCCCGGCACGACCCAGCCCGAAATTAAATTCGGGCCGAGCCGGGCTGGACCCTAGCACGTTTTGACACGAAAAATGTGGGCCGTGCCGGCCCAACACGGCCCACAATTACACCGCTAGGTCTGCCTTGTTGGAATAAGATAATCCCACTTGGTTACTACTTTCGTAGTAGTATTATTAACTTTTTTTTTTCTTTTAATACTAAAAAGAATTTTGTGAACTCTAAAATACGTAAGATATAAATCAATAAAAAAAATAGTGGCCATTAGATGAGAGCAATGAAACAAACAGGATTGCTAGTGGCAGAAGTTTTAACTTCAAAGTCCAGTGGCTTCACATTTATATATGTATTTATTCTTAAAATATGCACTCTCTCTCTCTCTCTCTCTCAATAAAAGAAAAACAAATTTTGGTTAATTTCATACAGGTTCCTACAAACATAGTAAATATCCAATATATCCTTACAAAATTTAACTTATATATATTATCTCTTAAAAGTCCCGATATTTTTAAATATATCTTTTAACTTTGTTATTGTTAAAAAACTATTTATATTTTTAATTTTGCCATCATAAATATATCCCTCCAAAAGTCATAACAGTATAAATATAAAGGGGGTAAAAATGTCAAAAACGAACCTAGGTTGGTTAAGTATTTAACTTATGGTTAGCTTAATTCTTCTAACGGATTCTAACAACAGAAATATATTTAAAAACATCAAGACTTTTGCAGCGTTAATATATAAAAGTTGAACTTTGTAAGAATATATCTATTATTTACTATGTTTGCAGGGATCTGTATGGAATTAACTTTTTCTTTTTCTTTTTTTTTTTCTTTTTCTTTTTTTTTTTCTTTGCACATTATGCTGGGGCATTTTCAATGGTTCTACATGGTCAAAGTAGCCTGGATCCCAAAGAAATTAGGGAGTGCTTATAATTGGTGTTTTTTTGGGCTAGCTCTGACTTTTTGGCCCTAGAGCCCTGTGACACCCCAATAGTCCCATATCGGATGGAAAAGGGATTGTCATTGGGTTTATAATAGACTTAGACACTAGTAATAATAACTTGGCTCAAGCATTTTGGGCCAGTGGTTGGGTCCAACGAGTTATTATTGCTAGTGGGCTGGGTCGTTACAAGCCCTTTTCTCTCTTCCTTTGGCTATTTCTTTTCTTACTTTTTGCTAAGAGCTAAAACATAAATTAATCCTATAACAAGTAAAGTAGTGAAAAAGGGTAAAAGATTTATTTGTACTTTTAAATTGATGCCAAATAGGCTTTAGTTTTCAGGTTGATTGGATTCTAATGATATTTCACATTCTTGGGTCCAAGGCTTGAGCTCGGCCAAAATTTCCTAACAAATAGTATCAGAGTCCATAAATTGATTTTGAATTAGCCGCTCATCTATGTATTATAGTGTAGTGGCCTATTTATGTGGTATATATCTTTTAATACGCTCAAAAAGAGTTAAAAATAGCTAAAGTCCCAAGAAGTGTGGGCTAGTTGTATGTACTTTGAATTTTCTCTTCTGTTTTATTAGGTATTTTATGCGCCTATATATGTTTTGAAAATCGTGCTCAATAAATTCAAAAAACAGAGTGGTTGTTTCAAGAGTGGTTCAAGATCACAAGCTTGTTTGGGAGCAAGATTATGGTGATTGATTTTGTTTACACTTTTCTTCTTTTTTCTTTTTCCTGTGTTTAATTACATCTATGAGCTTGATTATGTGATAGTTCATGTTTAGGTTCAGAGAACCATTTCAAGTCCTCTTTTTTTTTTCTTTTTTTTATTTCTCTTACTTAGTTATGTAACATGTCATCTGTATTCCCTATTTTTATCTAGATAAAAGTTTTACGGATTTAATTTTAAAATAAAATTTTCGAAAAGGACAGTACATTAAAAGACACACGTGTGCCACGTGCCTCATCAAACCATGGGCGGAAAAAATGTGTTTGTTGCAGAGTCGTCACGACGTTAACATCTCCCATAACTAAGACCATGTTGCATGAGCCCAAAAATTACCCAAAAAATACTTTTCCAAAATTTGCTTTGTATATCCTCCTGAATAGGGGTGAAAATGGTGAGAATAAGTTCCGATCAAATCGAACACTGGATTCGACATGATATGAATAAGGAAATCAAAATTTGGACTTACCGACCGTCCTCTTGTAACGCGATAAAGCGAAGCGACCACATAGAATCGAATCCTAATTGATTAATATTTTACTAGCTAAATTTATTTTTAAATAAAATAAGCAGAGCGGATAGCGTGCTACCCGTCTCTCAAAAATAAAAATAAAAATAATAATAATAATAATAATAATAATAATAATAATAATAAATCTATTAGAATCCTCTATTTTTTTTCTTTTTTCTTTTTTTTTTTCCGCCCCCTTCGAGGCCGTATTGCCTCACTCATGTAGCTTAATTCACTTTCCTTATGAATAAAGTAGGTAGCGAGCTCTTTTTTCCTAAAATAAAAAATTTGGTATTTGACATATATTTATATTCGAATTTTTAAAAAAAAAATAAGGATATGAATATAATTTTCTAATAAAATTCGACCGTATCCGACTATTTTCATCCCTTAGAGACAAAAGCGGTGCATTTTATTTGTTAAAATCCACAAGTCATTATCAAATTCGTAAGTAATAACTGTTAGTAAATCTATGGTTAATTTAAAATTTGTTTAATTCTTTTTTTTTTTGTATCTCTATTCATAATATAATATCTATACTATCTATATTCTATGTTTAATTCTTTTTTTTTTTGTATCTCTATTCATAATATAATATCTATACTATCTATATTCTATATTATATATAAAATCAAGTATTTCAAATAGATTTGTACAGTGGTTGCTGTAAAAGGAAACCACTAAAAACAATATTATGGAGCAAAGGAATCCATGCCTGAATCAAGTAAAATTTTTTATATTATCAATGACAATTCATTAGTAATATATAAGAATAATACCCAAAAAGATATTCAATTGTATCTTAATTCGTTTTAGCAGATTTGTTAGCAAAAATTTAACATCCCATAACTATCCGTATCCGGATTCAAATATCTGTCCATACCTGATCTGATCCATTTTCACTTTCTAGCTATACTTAGGGTTGGTAATCTATGTTTGATTCAAATTTTTGCTCAAAATGAACTGAAATTGATCGTTTTTTAATAAACGAACCAAATATAAGTTAAATTTTTTGACTTACAAAATTTTTTAATTCTTTTTTTTTTATATTTTCTCTTATATTTTCCCATAATAATATATATCTATATCTATATTATCTATCTATATTATATTATATATATATAAAAGCACGTATTTCAAATTTGGGTCCGTGGGCGGACCCATTTTTTGGTGGGAATTGAAAAAAAATTTATTCCTTTTTCCTTACGTAAAATAAATAACAGAATTAAACAAACTTTTAATTCTTTTTTATTTCCACAATAAAAAAAAATCTATACTTATCCAAATTTTTGCCAATCGGAGAATATCTCGTAAATCTATAGTTTAATTCAAAATTTGTTTAATTCTTTTTTTTTTTTTGTATCTCTATTCATAATATAATATCTATACTATCTATATTCTATATTATTATATATAAAATCACGTATTTCAAATTTAGATTTGTACTCGGGTGGAAAAAAAATTGATTTATCTTTGCTTATGTAAGATAATGTAATGAAATAAATTTTTAATTTCCTTTTATCTCTAAAATAGAAAAAAAAACATATACTTATCTAAATTTTTGCCAACCTTAAAATATCTACTATGAATCTATATTTTAATTCAAAATTTGTTTAATTTTTTTATTTCTAAAATAAAAAAATTATGTTTATTCAAATTTTTGTAACAATATCTACTGTAAATCTATATTTCAATTCAAAATATAAAATTAATTTTAAATTTTAAATTTTGAGACTATCAATATGTTACAAAGAAAATAATTTAATAGATAGATTAATTGATAAATTTGAAAATCATATTTTTGAATTAATATGATTTACAATTTTATGATCAATTTATAAAAAATTATGATCAATTGGTTAAAAATATTTGAAATAAAACTAAACGGTTATAATTAATCTATTAGAAAATAGCACTCATATTCATCTATTTTATATTAAAATTTAAATTTGAGTTTAAATTATGAATTAAAATTTAATTTTTGATATCAAATCTATCCATCTATTTTACAGTAAAATTTTAAATTTGAATTTAAATCGCGTATTAAATTTAATTTTTAATTTTTGATATTAAAATTTAATTAATTATATAATGGATCAAAATTAAATTTTAAATTTTGAAATAAATGTCAATTAAATTTGATTCTTTTAGTTTAAAATACTTATTTAAATTTTAGATTTATAAAAAAATAAAAAATATATAAACATATTTAATGTATATAAAAAGCGTGAGTTTTAAATTTTTTCATCTTTCCAAAAATGTCTCAATCCTTTTTACTAATATTTTCATGTCCAATAATTTTCAAATCATTTCAAATAATTACTCAAATAATAATTTATTCTCCAATGTTGATATTAAGATTTTGACATTGGAACTCATACAACGAGTAAAAATAAAATTATTTATAATTTTTATTGACAAAACTACCCTCAATATCCGCTATCTCCATTTATCAAATATTTTTTTTTTCCGCCAATCACGTAATACGTAAAATTAAATTTATTTCTATCTAACGTAATACCCGCCAATCATGTAATATGTCCGCTTTGATTCACATTTTCATGTTAAGTTTATTTCTAAAAAGAAATAAGCGAAGCGATAGCGCTACCTATCTCTCAAAAAAAAAAAAATTTCTATCCACTCGTTTTATCAAATATATTTTTTTCTCAAACGTAATATCCGTAATATTCAAAATTTAAATTTAAATTTATAATAATACCATAGAATTTAATACTCATGAATTTAATAATTTGAATTTTAATTCATGGTAGTATTTTTTTTTTACATAAGATAGTACATTTAATTTTGTGAGTATTAAAATTTGGAGCGTATAGAAGCATTAAATATTGCTAAAATTATTTTAATACTCTCAAATCAAAATTAAATTATTAATTAAATATAATTTTAAATATTTTTAGTAAAATATTTAATATTTAACTAATGCGTCATAAAAGTATAAAATATTTCTTAAAAAAATTAATACCCGCCCAATCAGAGCTAAATTATTAATTAAATATAATTTTAAATTTTTTTAGTAAAATATTAACGGGTCATTCCCAGAATCGCTCGTGTTTGGCTACCGTAATCATACGAAAGGGGGCCAATTTGGGGTGTACATTTTTGCTTTTAATATTCCAAAAATAATTTTGTCGTTACCTATATGTATGTTTATCATATTGCATTTATAATTTTATTTATACTTGGTACCCAAAAAAAAAAAAAAGAAAAAAAGAAAAAGAAAATGAACGGTGGATTATTTTAGTAATTTAACATGTTACAACTGGTTGGTATTGTGTACGCGTTGGCACACACGGCCCACAGAGACGTGAAGTTATTCTCTGGACCTGGTGTATCCGTTAGTGTTATGCACCATGTGAAACATTTGATTAAGCTAAAATACATAAAAACTTGTATAAATAGTGGGTTTTTTTGAGTTCTGTCGAGTTGGGTGATATCTTTATATTTTGAGTACTCGATTTGACGCTGCAATTGTCTCTTTTTAACTTTTTCATTACTCTCTCGTATATTTTTTTTAGACATTTTTTCTTTTCATTTTATTTTTCTTGAGGCCTCTGCCACACTCTATGTAGCTAAATTTATTGTTTGAATGAATGAGAGATAGCGTCTTATCTTTTTTCAAAAAAATAGCGGTTTTTTTTTTTTAATTTTTCTTGCTGACTTTTAAAAATTCACATATTTTTTCCTTAAAATTTTAAGTTGATAAATTGAGCCCTTGCGTTAAGTTATCGCCACTATTCTGTTCATTTCTCATATTTATTCTATAAATGCTCTTGAAAATAATAGAATATATTAAAAATCATGTTTTTTTGCTTATAAAATAAGTAATGACAATTTAGTTATTTCGTCCTCTCTATTAATGCTATTATCTTCTGAAAAAATTTTGAAAATATAAAATTTTGAAATTAGAGAAAAAGTTAAAAAATGATGTTTATATAAAAAAATTTCTCTATTTTAGCTACTTGATTATTATTACTATTTCAGAATCGAAATATAATATTATAGATGCGACTTGTAACATTTGAAAAGCTCTATGTGCGAAAAGATAATGTGGATTTTTTTAAAAGATTATTACCTAGAGGCATTGAATATTTTATTTTTGATTGGATTGATTGCATATGTTTATATTATCTTAGCAAAATTTTAGTTATCAAATTTATACATTCAAGTTGGATAGTTTCTAAATGAATATATATATATATATATATATATATATATATATATATATATATATATATAGAGAGAGTTGAGCTAGAATACTTCTCAAAAGCAAAGGCTTTGCTTTTGAGTTTTTAGCTCATTGGTTGGAGAGATGTAGGGTTGAGATGATGGTGGTAGGTGGTAATAAATGGTGGTAGATGATGGTAGGTGGAATAGTGTTTGATCCAAGGGGTATTAGTAAATAAAAAGTAGATCCAAGAGAAACTCAAAAGCACCAAGGGGTTGGTGCTTTTGAGAGTATTCTAGCTCAACTCTATATATATATATATATAATAGGGCTACTTATACTATTATGAGTAGTAGAGCCCTACTACTCATAAGTTGTTTTTCGATGATAGAGCTTCCGAATCGACGATCCACTCCGTTAAATATGATCTAAAGTATTTAAAACTTCTAGAAAATAAATTTCGTAAATTTTCGAAATCATAATAAAGCCTATCAAGTTGGCATAACATGAACGGTCAAAATCGAACGACGTCCTAAAAAAGGATGATCGGATCCTTCAATTCAAGATCGGAGTTATTGATCTTTATCTATATAGTGAATAGAATTTTCTATCAAAAATTCAACCTATTCCAATTCTTTTACCGTTAAACTAGCAAGTATCCCATACCTAGTTAAAAATTGTCAAATTTGTGACCTCTTGATCGTAAGGTAAATGATGTCGAAAAATTATAAAATTTTATTTCTAGATGTTTATATAATCTTAGCAAAATTTTAGTTATCAAATTTATACATTCAAGTTGGATAGTTTCTAAATGAATATATATATATATATATATATATATATATATATATATATATATATATATCTATATATATATATATATATATAAAATTTTCTGTTAGTTGATCGGTTAAAGTTTACTTTTTTTAATATATAAAATAACCATTAAAATCTTGAATAAATATATTTTTTTACATATATTTAATATTTTTTTTATATTTATAATATTTCTATAAAATTTTTATATCATTCTATATGTGATTTTTTGTAAATTATATAAAATAAAAAATTAGAATAATGGTCCTAGAACATATATTTATATTTATTTTTAGTAATTAAAATTGAGACTCTAACAAATAGAGTCCGGCTGGGGTAGTATCGATAGCACTAAGGATTTGTTGCTATTGAGTTTTCTACCCTTAGATTTAACCGATTATTTTTACCCGTTAGATTATACTATTCGACCAACCACTTACTTAATCCTAGGGGCCCACATCATCCTAACCATCCATTTCTCAATCCAATAGCTAAAAAATTATATTTTGGTAATTAAAATTGTGAATGGATAAATTTGGTGCACTCCACACAAGTGAGTGCAGGAGTGTGGTGCATGAGATACACTCATACACCCGGTGTAGGGAATGGTTTCCCAATCACTGAGAAATTTCATATTTATTCTTTTCTATAAATCAAAATTATTATCTCTAATAATAAATTGCAAGATCGGGGAAGTTCACCAAATCCTTTGAGTGGCGAATCATTTTATTTCGTTGTGTTTTTTTTTTTTTTTTAATTATATTAGTTTTCGATCCGTGCGAGAGAGAGAGAGAGAGAGAGAGAGCGGGGAGAGGAGGAGAGGAGAGGAGAGCGGGGACGAGGACGAGGACGAGGACGACGACAATGGAGGAGGTGGATCACTTGGGGCAGGAGAGGAGCAGGGCGGAGTTCGACGTGGAGGCGATGAAGGTCGTGTGGGCGGGGTCGAAGCACGCCCTAGATGTCGCAGATCGCATGGCGCGCGTCGTCGCGAGCGATCCGGTGAGTGCTTGGTCACGATCGATCTGTGTGGTGATGGTGTTGTTTAGATTGGTATTGGGACTGGGATTGGGATTGGGATTGAGATTACGCCGCTAGGGTTTGGGAAATTGGGAGGGTTTAGAGATTTTGATGTAGTTTTGATATGCGGGGCTTTGTTTATGATCATTTGATATTTGAAGTTTTTGAGGTGAAAGAGATCTCCAAGATGATTTTTTTTTTTTTTTTTTTTTCTGGGTTTAGTTTTAAGGAAGTGACCACCCAATTGTGGAATTAGCGTGTTGAAGTGATATCGTAAATGTTGTCTATGTTAACAAGTAAAGGTTTCGTATTGCAAGGTTGTGCAGTGATGGATTAGGTTTATTTCTGTTGTAGTTTTGATGTGGGTTATGAAATTGGTTTGGTGTATTGTGTCTTTGGTAGTGTTGGATTGAAATTTTGGAGATTTTTGGTATAATTATTTGGTACTCTAGAGGTTTTCGAGATGAAAAAGATTTGAGTTTTGTTAGTGTTCGATTGAGAATTTGGAGTTTGTATGGTATATGATTATTTGGTATTTTGAGGTATTTGAGATAAAAAAAAAATGAACTTGGTGATTTTTTTTTCCTTCAAATTGAAAACAGTGAGATTGCAAGGTGATTTTTTTTACCTTTAAGAAATTACCATGGTAGTTAAGAGTTTGTGTGTGCTTTTTTTTTCTTTTTTTGTGAATATAAGTAACGATTTTGTATTGCAAGGTGGTGATGTACTTGGGCTTTTTACTTGCACTTTGTAATCTCATGTAATTATAGAAAGGGCACTGATGGTGACATGTCTTCTCCGTTCAGGTGTTTCGCAAAGATAACAGAACGATGATTGGGCGGAAGGAGTTGTTCAAGAACACCTTGAGAAAAGCTGCCCATGCATGGAAACGGATCAACGAACTCCGTCTCACTGGTGAGAGTTTTGTTGCGGCATCAGCTGTTTGTGTTTATTTAGCTGATAGACGAAGGATAAATTATATTCTGATTTGATAATAGGAATATTTGTGATGTCTTCTCACCATACGTTCTTCTTACTTTTTGGTGGTACAGAGGAGGAAGCATCAATGTTAAGATTCTTTGTTGATGAACCTTCTTATGTGGATTTGCATTGGGTAAGATGTCCGAACCTTGCACTTTTGCTGGATGTTATTATTATAAAAGCATTTATAATAAGTAAATGTGTCTCCACTGTGCATTCGTTCTTCTAATCATACTAGTTAAGTGGACAACAATTTTTTTAGATGGTTAACTTTGAATTGTTAACTTTGAATTTTGTTTTAAATTCGTACTCCTTGATAATATGCTGTTTACATGGTATAAAATACATTAATATACAAATTGAGTTCTTTGAAAATAATTTTTTTGAGTAAACTATGATTTGCATGTTAGTGTAACGACCCAGCCCACTAGCAACAATAACTCGTTGGTCCAACCACCGGCCCAAAATGCTTAAGCCCTGTTATTATTACTAATGTCTAAGTCTCTTATAAACCCAATGACAATCCCATTCCTATCCGATGTGGGACTATTGGGGTGTCACAGACTCCCCCCGTTAAGGCCCTGACGTCCTCGTCAGTCCAATCACACACACAGCCTATGATCACTGTGCGATGTGAGACTCGTCTCACTAGTCCGTCATCCAAACCCTCGGCTCACCGAGACTCGCCACACATGTCCGTCATCCAAACCCCCGGCTTCACCCGAGACTCGCCACACACATGTCCAAATTTGGTGAACCAGTTCTGATACCAAATGTAACGACTCAGCCCACTAGCAACAATAACTCGTTGGGTGCAACCACCGGCTCAAAATGCTTAAGCCCAGTTATTATTACTAGTGTCTAAGTCTCTTATAAACCCAATGACAACCCCATTCCCATCCGATGTGGGACTATTGGGGTGTCACAGTTAGTCTCTTTAATTTTTACAAATTTTTTAAACTGTCTTTAAGTTTTCATTTGTTATTATTTGTATGTTAAAAAAAATAATATCTCGCTATTCTTTCCTAAAATGAAGAAAAAAAATACTGGCTTGAAAATTTAAGTTGAAATACATTGGATCCTCAACTATTTGGAAATAAGTCCCTCAACATTTTTTTTTTATATGATTGATACTGAAATTTAATAGTTTAGTAGTTTACTAAAATTGATGCGATAACAAATTTGTTAAATTTTAACAGTTGTTGATAAAATTTCTAATATTTACTCAAAATTATTTAATTCTAAAAAACCTAAAAATTAAAGTTTTATTAATTAAAAGACAAAGTTTTAGAGTTATTTATGGTTGCGGGGTCTCCATACATTTTACCAAAATTTAATAATTTTTTTAAAGAAAGTAAAGTTGAATATGGCCTTAAAGATTGTGGGGTCGATGATGATTTCCAAAATCTTTTTTTTTGTTGTTATTATTAATGCGTTTCCAAATCAATGATTTTTTTAAAAAAAGATCAAATTCTGTTCTTTAGAGAAATATGTTTGGAGGTCCTTCACCTAATGTGCTTTTTGAAATTGGCTTTTCATATTTAAATAAATTTTAAATTTCTTTTTAATTTTTAGTTAAAAAATAGTTTTTAATTATTAAAAAATTATCAATTTAATTAATAAAATCTATTTAATTGTAATTAAAGCACAAATTATAGAGTATCCATAAAAAAAAAAAAAGTTGCAAGAATATCTTTTAAATAGTTCCAAAAAAAAAAAAGTCGCCAGGATCAGTTTTCAATAGTTCTATTGCTGAGAGGGCCTTAATTTTATTTTTCAATTAACAAAATTAATTGTTAATTATTATAAAACTATCAATTTAATTGTAATTAAAGCACAAATTAGAGAATATCCATCGAAAAAAATAAAGGCACAAGAATACTTTTCAATAGTTCCAAAAAATAAAGTTGGAAGGATCAATTTTCAAAATTCTATAGGTGAGGGGGCCTTAATACAATACATGGTAAGAAATTTGTGTTGATAGGCCCTATAGAATACCAAAAAGAGTTTAGTTGCACCTGCTGTATTTTGATAGGAGGAGATATGGCATGAAAACTTAATTCAATCTACATATATAATAGATAAAAAGTTAGGGCTGTAGGGCTTGTCGAGATTGTCAAGATTGCCGTACTTGGCCACGACGGCCGGCCGCGTAACACAGCCCGCTATTAAAAGCGGGCTTGTCGAGATCGTCAAGATTGTCATAGTTTGCTAGCGACACTGTGCGTGGTTAAAAGCCAGACTTGGCTGTCAAGAGAGCGAGAGGATGAAGACAGACCACGACAATGCGAGAGGATGAAGATGTTTTTTGTCAAAATTTTATAGGTTGAGCTAGGGAGATGGAGGAATATTGTGCTGGGAAATTGTAGAGATTTTGTGGGAAGGATAATAACAGAAAATATTGTGATAAATACTTTGTCTATTATCCATTGGATGAGATCTAACGGGTTAAAATTACCATATAATACAAAATTTTTCTTAGAGTAGAAATATCCAACGGTTATTAGATTTTTATCAAGCAACCAATGGTCGGGTGTTATTAGGAGGCGATTGTTATTCTATTATAGTATAGTGGCAAATCTGGAAACCAAAAAAATCATAAAACTCTATTTTCATAGTAGCATGGATAAGAAGGCTTGTTAGGGTACAGTTAAATGGTTTGCTCCATGTTCCTGAATTGGCTAATGAACTATTTTTGAAAATTTCTTCCTTCACTCACAATTTTTAGGCCTTTTGTGTAGCGTGCTTCAAATTTACACAGACGGAAATTCCATATATGGCCTAATTAATAATTTAATATGCATTGGGATTCTATTCTGTTATTCTTTCTGTTTTGGATGATTTGATCAATTAAACAACAATTGTGTTCCATTACTCGTATCTCTATTTTCTTCTTCAATATGTTCTCTGTATGGGATTATTTATTTGCACTGTAAATCCTATCCTCTAGCTTTGATTTCAGTATTTGTATAAGTTTTGATTCAATTCTAATGCTACTGTCAAGTACTTCGCTTCTTTTTTAATTGAAAAAAATTTAGCTCCAGGTGCCTTATTTTAGCTAATGCCAGAAAGCTGAAATCATCCTCCAAACTATTGATTTCTGTCTAGCTAGATGGCTAGATGCTATTATAAGGTGCATTAGGTTGAGGACAATAATACAACAATAAGTGTATAGTTTTGTTCTTTTCATTATCTACTCTATAGAATCTTAAGGATACACTGAATTGAGTCTAGAAGGTACTAATCTGCACCTTATAGTTTTTCTGAAATAAATTTATATCATGCAAATATATTAGAATTAAAAGATTTATGATTGGCCACTGCAGCCATTTAAACATTACATGCCTAGTTCCTTGACAAAAGATTAAATTGGCAATAGGTACGCCTAAAGCGATTCCTAGCAAAATGTGTTTGAGCTATTTTCTACCATTTTAATTCTCTTATGCTCTATTGCTCTATATACAACTTGTCCTATGATCTAGACATTCAAATCTATGCTCTTGCTGCTATGCGGATCTTCTGTTTCTTACTTGCTTTTGATATGTCTTCTTTAGGGCATGTTTGTCCCTGCTATAAAAGGTCAAGGAACTGACGAGCAACAACAGAAATGGATACCACTTGCCTATAAATTGCAAATCATCGGATGCTATGCTCAGACTGAACTTGGTCATGGCTCAAACGTCCAAGGCCTTGAAACAACAGCAACTTTTGATCCCAAAACTGATGAATTCATCATTCATAGCCCAACTCTAACTTCAAGCAAAGTGAGCAGTAGATTTTATTTTGTTGTTCCTTGGATCTTGGACAAAAATATGCTTATGCTTCTGTTACCTTTTGTTACTCACAGATGGCTTTCTTTTTTTTATCAAAATTTATGATGCTTATAAATGTAATGCTGTGAGCAGTGGTGGCCTGGTGGTTTAGGAAAAGTTTCTACACATGCAGTTGTTTATGCACGCCTTATAACTGAAGGGAAGGACTACGGCATTCATGGTATCTTACATCTCTAGTTCGTAGGCTAATGGGAGAATTATATTTATAGTTTTGTCTATTTTAGTTGTCTAATATATGTTGAAATTCCAGGATTCATTGTCCAATTGCGAAGTTTAGATGATCACTCACCTCTTCCTGGTATTACTATTGGTGATATTGGAACTAAATTTGGTAATGGTGCATATAACACAATGGATAATGGTGTTTTGCGATTCGATCATGTGCGCATACCGAGAGACCAAATGTTGATGAGGTTCGTAAGTCCCCTGCATGATTTCTTTTTGTAGTATGCATCTCCTATTATCCTTTTCATGCTATACTGTAGAGTTGTAAATTGATCTTACAACTTTTGTTACCTAATGCTGTAGGCAGCATGAAAGTTTGCTTTTGTATTCTTCTCAGTTTCTATTTCCATTCCTGTTAACTCTTTTCATCCTAAAAATATCTTTGATGTGCCATAAGATGTTGCTACGTTCATTTTTACTGTTGTTTCTTGGAAATTAAGCAGATTCTCAATTCCTAGGTCTCTCAAAGATATTTGTGTTATTGAGTCAACCACTTGGATATTGCCAGTTGACAAATAAAGCTAGTGGTTTTCATGTTCAACACAATCGAAGGCAAAGATTGATGTTTCTTTTGGGTGTTTTTCTTTTTCATTCTTTTTTATTTTGGTTCGTAGAAGTATATGAGATGCAGAGTTGTGTGTATCTTTGGTTCCAAATACTATATATTTTGTCCATTAACAGTAATTGCTTTAATTGCTTAAAAATAAAAAAAAAGAATTTAAAAAAAGCGATTCTCATGAATGAGTTACCAAAGTAGCAGTTAACACTGTTAATGTGAGTAATGCTGTGCTTCATTGGAAGAGGGCAGGAAATAGTCTTATGGACAAAGAATTAGTTTAAATTCCTTTTTTTTTTTTAATTCCTTGCAGTCATCTGTATTTGGAGCTATATGCATTGCAATTTTTATCAATTAGGTTTGCGGGTATCACTCAGTAGTATTTTCCTCTATTATCTGTACTGAAATATTAATCATTCTTAGCACTTCAAAAATACAAGTGATCAATCTTAGTTTAAGTGAAGTAAGTATCGCTTTTTTGTAATTAGAAAATCTGGTGAAGAATGTGGAGAACAAATCCCCTATTTGAGCTTGCACCAAAGTCAATCGGCTAGACGTGCATTGTGGTTTTGATTTCCATTTTTTCTTACATGTAGAACATCGTTATGTGTTCTTGGATGCTTGTTGCTTGAATCTGCATTGTTGACAATACATTGCAATGGAAGTTGATAATCTGAGCACTGTTAAACTGTTACATTAGTTTTAAATACAATCGTACTCTGGAAGACTTACAACTGTTGAACATTTTGTTTTCTGAGGCTTCCGACCTTCCGTTTTGCAAGTATATTTAGTTGATGCTTCTAGCTCGAGAATTCTTTACTTCTCTTTGTGTATCGTTCTTTCTGTTGTCATCTGTTGCTAAGTGTGATGATTGATGATTGTAAAATTTGTCGAGATTTGTGAACACTGAAGTCATCAACTTATGTTGAAAGAGCAGTATTCAGCTCCTGTAAATTGAGATCAAGCATTGTGAAAATATACTCCAGATGCCGCATCAGTCGAAAATCAGACTCTTATTATGTTAGCTTATTTTTATTAGACCCTTATTATTTTGTATTACATCACTAATTCTGGTCCGTTCGTTACCTTACCTTGTGACTTCCAACTCCTAATATACTGTGAATTCTCATATATAGCATTCAGATCGAGTTGCATAAAATTATCTATTAAAAGTCTCTGTTTACCTTGGTATTCATTAAATTGATCTGTAGTGACTTTTCTAGAAGTATCAATGCTGCTGTCAGTTCTGTCTTTTGCTACTTTACCAAGTCTTTTGCTTTGGAGATGTCATATAGGGTTTCTCAAGTTACAAGAGAGGGAAAGTTTGTGCAGTCAGATGTTCCAAGGCAGCTACTTTATGGGACTATGGTATATGTCCGGCAAACTATTGTATCTGACGCCTCTAAAGCTTTGTCTCGAGCTGTTTGTATTGCTGTGAGGTATAGTGCTATTCGCAGGCAGTTTGGTTCGCAGGATGGTGGTCCTGAGACTCAGGTATTGCTAAAATACTCTGCTTTAACTCAACGCTAATCATGATATATATAAATATTTTTTCTTTCAGATATCTTACTATAAGGCAAACTAAACTATTTATTTACACATATGCCTGTGTAGAATTTGAATTTTTGTGTATGCCCTTTAAATAATTTCTTACATTTGTACCCTTATACTTACAATAACGTCTGTCTTTTAATAACTAGTCATAACAGAAAACCAACTTCTGCCATGAATTGGATGACTCCCAACTTGAGTGCATTTTTCTAAGAAATTGCACTTTCAAGAGGTATACACGAAAGTTCAGATTTGCACTTTCAGAGGATTTGTAAGCACATAGAAATGCCTTCCTATAAATCAATGCTCTTTTACTGGCAAATAAGCTAGGCACTTTGTTATTTAAATTCACTGTCTTAAAAAGTGGTGCATATCAGCCGCATCTGCATATAGCTTTGTACTGTATAATGAGCACAAAATAAACCATCTACTATCATAAATTTTAAGCAGATATAAGTAGGTTTAACATATTATACTATCATTAGCTATATGCAATAGCTATATGCAATACGATACATATACTTTTGTTGATTTATATTAGTTATCACTTAAAAATATTTTTCTTGAATAAACTACTTGAAATTTTGATGTGCATAGAATTACGATGTGCTAAAAAATATTTTAAATAGGCCATCGGAAGTTCTATATTTTGTTTATTTTTCTTCATTCTTCTATATTTTATTGTACTTTAATTACTATATTTCTCTTCATTCTTCTATGATTTCGTTATACTTTATCTCATCTATCTTGTATTTATTATAATAACTATATATTGTTTAAGTTATATGAACAAGAGATGCACCTCCATTGCACATATGCGCTATGCAGTGGGTTGACTGCTATAAACCACCTTCCGCTTTTGCGAACATCCTTTAATGTTCACTAGCCTTCTACGAGTTCTACTATTTCATAATTAGTTAAACAGTTTATTCGTAGTTTATTACATTCTTTTGAGTCGGCAAGCACTCTTTGATGTACTTCGGTAGAAACCAATTGAAGAACCCCAGATTCGGCATGTCGACCATCTGTGGTGGCAGTATGTTTTCACTAGCTTTTCAAAATATAATTTTATTTGAATACTATGGTGTTTTGAACAGTTTGTAGTCTATAGAGTTGGGTAAGTGATATGGATACGGCAATATGACTAGTTCTAAACTGTTAGGATTTGATACAGTGAAATGGCTGTAAACAATATTAGCCTAATATATATTTGTCAAGACTAATGATATTGTTTGTGCCTAAGAAAGCACAATATTGCATTTCAATAACATGGTTGTACCAAGTGTATATGGCTATAGAGAATGAAGATGAATTAATGGGATTTTAATATTCTCATCTTCATTACTTAAAGTTATATCTTCAATATTGTTGATTTATTAGTAACGTATATATGCAAACAGTTTTACATGACTAGAAATTGGAACTTTCTTGTAGGTCCTTGATTACAAGACTCAGCAAAGCAGGCTCTTCCCATTGCTGGCTTCGGCATATGCTTTTAGGTTTGTGGGAGAGTGGTTGAAATGGCTGTATACTGATGTGACCCAGAGACTACAAGCCAATGATTTTTCGACGTTGCCAGAGGCTCATGCCTGCACTGCTGGTTTGAAATCGGTGACCACCTCAGCAACAGCTGTACGTAAACTTTTCTTTGTCTTGTTGATGAACTTTTCCTTGCTTGATGAGGTTTAGTTACCCTTTTGATGCTTTACATCCTTACTCATATAGAGATCTTCTTCTAGACGCTGCTATATCTTGAATTATAATGCAGATAATTATTCGTTCTGCTTGGCATATAGTTTTCCTATTTTATATGGTTATGTTATATCATATAGAGTAGTTAATATTCTGGTATTATATTTGTAATGTCTACTTTACTGCAGGATGCCATTGAAGAATGCAGAAAGCTCTGTGGCGGCCATGGATACCTGTGTAGCAGTGGGCTTCCTGAATTATTCGCTGTTTACGTTCCCGCCTGCACTTATGAAGGAGACAATGTCGTTCTTCTTTTACAGGTAAGCATACCATTCCTTTTGCTTTTGTACTTTGCCTCTGCTGATATTGTGAAGCTGAATTAGTTGTTCTTTTGGCTATTTCAAACTGGGGTGCTTTGCTACTTCACTTGCTGCAAAACTTTGTTCTCTAGTTCCGAGTAATTGTCAAGTGTTAAGCGTAATATATTGAAAATCCCCTGTTTAATGTGGCCTTGAGCTGGTTGGTTCTTTGGCGTTGCATTGTTTTCTGTCGACTCTATTCTTGTTACATTTAAATATTCAATTTTTAGTTTCATTTGGTAAAATTCTGTGTCCATGTTTATTCCTCTGATTACATCCCATTTGGTGAAGTCTATCTTCTTTTGATCCATCTTGTCAGTTACTCCTGAGACAAACTGGATATTTTTCAATTTTCATCTACCAATCTCATGAAGTTTTAGATTATACAAATTGAGTAATATTTTTAAGTGGGTCTCTCTCTCTCTCTCTCTCTCTCTCTCTCTCTCTCTCACAACATTCTCTTTACGCCTAATCTCTTTATGCATGTAACGACCTAGCCCACTAGCAACAATAACTCATTGGGCCCAACCACTGGCCCAAAATGCTTAAGCCCAGTTATTATTACTAGTGTCCAAGTCTCATATAAACCCAATGACAAACCCATTCCCATCCGATGTGGGACTATTGGGGTATCACAGACTCCCTCCGTTAAGGCCCTGACGTCCTCGTCAGTCCAATCATATACACACAGCCCAAGAACATCAGGTGATGTGAGACTCGTCTCGCTAGCCTTGTCATCCAGACCCTAGCTCAGCCGAGACTCGCCACACATGTTCAGCTGGTGAACCGGCTCTGATACCAAATGTAACGACCCAGCCCACTAGCAACAATAACTCGTTCGGCCCAACCACTGGCCCAAAATGTTTAAGCCCAGTTATTATTACTAGTGTCCAAGTTTCATATAAACCCAATGACAAACCCATTCCCATTCGATGTGGGACTATTGGGGTGTCACAATGCACCACTCTTGTTTTAATTACAATGACTCGCGCTATTTCAAAGCTGTTTCACAAGTAATGTTTGCCTCTGGATTTTTAACCTAATAAAGCATTATCCGAATCATTTGGGCAATTTGCAGGTTGCAAGGTTTCTCATGAAGACCGTCTCTCAGCTGGCTTCTGGAAAACAACCTGTGGGAACAACTGCATACTTTTCTAAGATACAACACTTGACGCAGTGCAAATGTGATGTTACTAGAGGTATTATCTATATTCTTTATTAATTTAACGTATGCTTAATCCAAGGAATTCACCAAACCAGGTATTGATGCACCTTTCTCTGATATTGTTTTTCTTGCATCTTTTGAGCAGCCGATGACTGGTTAAATCCTTCAACAATAGTAGAAGCTTTTGAGGCTCGGGCTGTTAGACTTGCTGTTAATTGTGCCCAAAATATCAGCAAGGCTTCAAACCCAGAAGATGGTAATCTACATCTCCATCCTTTGCTTTGTGACTTCCTAAACCTTTGTTCTTCACCACTTCATTTCCTGCCGTTTCTTTTGTCTAAACTAAGTTTAAAATGTCGGATAATATTACGGCTTTTGACATTGCTTCATGTGTCCAGGTTTTTATGAGCTGTCTGCTGATTTACTTGAGGCAGCAACCGCTCACTGCCAGTTGATTATTGTGTCCAAGTAAGTTTACCTTCACTTTTCGCACTCATAAAAAAAAAAAAAAAAAAAAAAAAACTAAGGACTCATTTATATGAAAAATTTGCCATTCACATATCAGGAGTGCTTTGAATACGTTCCTAAAATCCGCCTTATCGAATCAATCAATTTAGTATCACACTTAAATCATAACTCTTACCGCACCCAAAACGAAACAAATCCTACTATAACCTAATCCTTTCTTCATGAGGTCTCATTGCCATGTCCTCATTAATGATTATCGAACGATTGTAGCGAGCTGCGAGCCTCTTCAGCGAATTTCATCTAAACCTTCCATATAACGTATGCGCGAGTCATCAAAGTAGTGTTCGCCCTAAATATATGTATTCTCTTCTTTTTCACTCGCCCAGGTTTATTGAGAAAGTGCAGCAAGACATACAGGGACACGGAGTTCGAGGGCAACTCCAGATTCTCTGCAACATCTACGCGCTCTTCCTGCTTCACAAGCATCTCGGCGACTTCCTCTCAACCGGGTGCCTTACTCCCAAGCAAGGCGCCCTAGCCAACGAGCAGCTCCGGAAGTTGTATTCCCAGGTCTCGACATAATATATCGCATAGTATGATCCCGTTTCGTTCTAATATTTTCATGTAAACACATTATTTACTAGCTATTGGTATGTTGAACAGCTCCGTCCCAACGCCATTGCCCTAGTCGACGCGTTCAACTACACCGACCACTACCTCGGCTCAGTCCTCGGGCGCTACGACGGCAACGTGTACCCCACCCTCTACGAGGAGGCGTGGAAGGACCCGCTCAACGAGTCCGTCGTCCCCGATGGATACCACGAATACATTCGCCCCTTGCTCAAGCAGAAGCTCAAAGTATCCAGGCTATGAAGGCGCTGTATCAACAAACAAAATCGAAACAAGATTATTTATTACATCCAAGTGTAGGTTTTAGAAAATGTTGGCTCGCATCGATACTATCGGTGCCAAATAATGATGGGCAAGTGTGAGTTATACCTGTGACTTAGTACTGGAATTATTATCAGATATATGAACTAGAATACAATATTTTTGACGTTTTATTCCTAAATTATGCGAATGAGAAACTATTATGTGAAGAGTGAAACTGCATTTGCATTTTTTGGGTATTGCGCAGTATAAAGTCGGGTGCTTTTGGAACATTGCTGAATCCTTTACGGAGAACTTCATCTATTCCAGATCGAATGAATGTTATTTTACGCAACTTAAGGGGCTGTTTTGCATGTTGTTACAACTATGTTGCAATTATAAATGAATGTAGATTCAAATTCGTTATTTGAGTTGATGTATTTGAATTTCAATGTTGTAGTTGGAACTATGCGAGGTTCAACTGCAGTAGTTGAAACTATGCACAGCTCGAAGAGAGTAACTTTAAATAAGAGATAAATTTATCTTTCTAATCACCCTTTAATTTCTTATTTTTTTAACATTAGGAGGCTGCAGTTGAAACTATGCACAGATCGAAGAGAGTAACTTTAAATAAGAGATGAATTTATCTTTCTAATCACCCTTTAATTTTTTATTTTTTTAACATTAGGAGGGAATCTCACTGAACTTTTTAATTAATAGGCTTGTAAAATATTATAGTTATAAAAACAATCCTCCCAACCATTTATTGACAAAATTAGGTCGAATCGCCATTTTTAAATGCGAGGAAGCTCAATTGAAAATATTAAAATTGTTCATGGTGTTTATGAAATAGTTAACTGTTTACTATTTTTAAAAATAGTATACATCTTTTGAGGTTCATATGTAGAAAAAAATATAATTTACATGAATATAATGAATAATTTATTATTTTTTAAAAGCAGTGAATCATTGATCTCGTTCTAAAAGCAAGAAATCATTCACCGCTACCGCCTAATTATAAAAATAAAAATTTAAGGTACCTACATTTACAATTAAAAATGTATATAAGCTTACTTGCCCAAAAACTCCCACCACCCCATAAAAATATTGATAAATTTTGTAAATACACTTCTCAACTCTATACAACTAAATAAATTATATATAATTATAATATTTTCTATCACATCTAATTAAATAAGATCGTGTGTAATTATAATTGCTGCATTTTTAAGATACATGTATCTAACTACACATGCATATATAATTGCGTCCAACTAAACGGCCCTTTAAAGGAGAAGCAATTTGCTTAATAATACTAAAATAAAAAGACCAGCAATATCTAAAATATCAAGCCATTGAAGAGCACTACAAATTTCACAACCCTTTTGTGGATACAACACTTCATGGATATGTTATTCATCATAAAAGGAACAGTCGAAAGAGAGCTTCGCGCAGCCGCTCAAACATCCTGAAGTAAATGAACAAGAAAACAATGTAAATCGAATGCGAAAAACATCAAATCGGAACAACATATAATGAAAGAGATGAGAGTAGAAAAGTGCGAGTGTAAGTAAAACATCGGTTGTCGACGACAATATCCTATGCTGCGTACTTGCTTAGCCTGTTACGACTTCTTCGATGGTGACAAAACGGCCTTTTTCGATCGAAAGCTGGCCAGCGACGCCAATAGCGACAGAGTACAGCCCGTCGATTAAGCTGACGGACGGGGCGCCGCTGCCACGAGCTTTGATTGCAGACAAGAAGTTCAGGTGTTCCAAGTAGCTTGATCCATGATGCAGCCCATCATACCTGCAAAAACCACAGTATTTCTAATCATTAAAAGCTAAACTTAAAGCTTATAGACACTGATTTTCACTAAATTCTCCGTGTTTTTAACCGAGATCTCTCTCTTCTTACCTGCTAACATCAGTACAGTATCACAATGCGAACTTCTATTATTACTTCTGTTACTGCACAGCAAAGATTTAAGTGTCGTGGCATGGGATCGTGCCGGAAACTTGCCAGCACGGTACGACACAGTGCCTTCCGAACCGTGCCGATGCGTGCCGGTCAAAAAAATTCTTGTGTGCCGACACATAATAGTATGAAATATTTAGTTTCTTTAACGACAACATATTCTAACTATTTATTATATCTTTTTATTATATATTTTGAACTTCATTAAGAAAATTACTTACTAATTTAAAGAATAGAGGGTTTTGAGCTATGCCATCAGTATGGGGTGCATCGTGCCGGTATCTTGTTGGCACAAGATGACGGTGAATATGGCCCGTGCCGGGTACTTAAAACCTTGCTACAAAGAAGGGTTTATTATCTAGTGAAGCGGATTTTAAGTTTTTGGAGGCAATTCTACCTTTCAGCATGTCTGGTCGCAAGCCCGGAACAGATGCTTTTTTTATACATGATGAAATTATCTATCTCTTTATGAACACGATTGTTGTCGCAACATTGTTACAGTAAGTAATGAAATCATATCTTTCAAAACTTTGCTAACTCAGATAATAACATGTAAGAATGAAACTTCGATTCGGTAATGTATGGTTATGAACATACTTGATTCGCTTATCCTCGGCCTTTATTGCTGCGACTCCAGCCCGGCCTTCTTTTCTGCTTCCGACCCTTACTATACTCTCCGGAACAAAAGCCTCGCCCTGTTGAGAAAAACTCTTTTAAGTTTATCCACAGTATGAATCTACATAAAAACAGTAAAAGTTCATCTCATCTAATCTAACAGATGCTCAACATATGACTAAAGATATCTTAAAAAAAGAGAGGACAAACTACAGTTAATATAATAAGAATTTAAGTTTGATTGGTTGATTAAATGCATGAATTTGCACACGAAGAGAGAAATATATCGTAAGGAAATTCGGAAGCAATTTCTTCGGAAGTACAGGGAGATGCACGTACCTTTCCGATGTCTCCGACGACGGAAATCTCCTGCTCATTCTTACTGCCTTCAGCGAACATGCAAAGGTCAAGCATTCCACGAGAACCATTGTCGAACTCCACGATGACGAACGCATTATCAATAATATCAGGTACCTGTTTTTGGAATTGAATTACGAGGCAGGAGAGTATCCTTCAGCAAGCACACAAATGTATAGTATAGCAGAAGTAGATAAAGCAAACAAAAAGAAAAAGTATGAACAACTCAACAGTCCTTGTCTCTTGTTTATAATAATTTAATATGGAATATGAATTTGAGAATGAGATCTAAATAGTCCTTTAATCTGCTAAAGTTTTATTCCAACAAACAAAAAGAAAAAGTATGAACAGCTCAACATTCGAATCGATTAAAGCTATATTTGACCAGAAAATGGTAGGAAAAAACCGATAGAGGTAGAAGCCATTGACTTCTTTGTGAAGTATGAATAAACGAATTCTCTGCAAGCATACGCACAATGATATGAAATATCTAAAAATTCATTCAATCACAATCAATAATATGATCTTCTCTCTCTCTGCCCTGTAGTCTCAGTAAGAGAATGTATTAACCATTTTGAGAAGATGATTCATGAAAAGGACATAAAACTTCACTTTACGAAAATTTGTACCCCGTAGGAATAATAATTAATAACATATCATCAAGATGCATGGGATTATTCTCGATCCTTTCAGATATTGAACGAAACGATCTATTGCAATAACATCTTATTGTTTAAACTATCTTAAATTCGCAAGTACTTTCATAAAACTGTGTATCGATAGCATTTACGTAAAAAGTATGATACAGTAGCAACTGATGAACAGAAGACACTTCAGAACAAGATATTCCAAACAGATTTAATACAATATGCATCGCTAATGTGAAAAGTAAACTAAATTTTGTAACTTTTTTTGTGATAAATTATCCAGCATATGGTGATATCAACGACTTCACTGGTAAATCAGATAAGGACTAGAACTCTATCCGACATTATAAGTATCAAGCAATTTAACTGATAATAAAAGATAGGAAAAGAAAATCTCACCTTTCCATCATAAACTTCATCCTTATGGTTAACATCAATAGCTCCAGAAGCCATCACGCGAACTGGATTTGCAGCCGCAAACAGCCGCATTAAGTCAAAGAAGTGGCAACACTTCTCGACCAACGTTCCGCCACTATTAACATTGAATCTATTCCAGTTGTTGACCTACATGAATCTCAGAATGGCCTAATACCCACTTGAAAAACAAAACAAGCACCGAGAACATTAAACGCACAGGCTTAGCATACCTTAACGAGAAAAGGAAACCGATGTTCGCGAATCGCCACCATTTTTACTTGTCCCAGAGTGCCGCTTTTAACAACTTCGATTAGTTTAGCCACGGGAGGCATGTACCGATACTCTAGTCCAACTTGCACAAGAATCTCGGGTCTCTTTTTAGCAGCCTCTATGACCTACAATGGGAGCCTGAAGAGCTTTCATCGTCGACAAAAACAAGCTCACAAAGAGAAGATCGGAGAAAATATGTGACAGAATTTGCGACTATGACAGCGAAAAAAAAACTTAATCTGCTTCAGACAGGTTTTGAAATCTCATCTTAAGAACAAATAAAGCTCAGCCAAACGTACGACCTTTCTGCAATCTTCAACGGTGGTGCACAACGGCTTCTCGACAAGAATGTGGTGAGGCCTCGGATGGTGGATGACGTCCATAAGGATTTCAAAGTGAGTCATGTTCGGAGACGATATAACAATGACGTCGCAGAGCCCACTGTCTAATAACTCGCGGTGCCCCGAGAATGCCTTAAAATTTTCCGCATACATTAAAATTGTGCATACAGATAAGGGAAAGAATTTTCTTTTTTGGCACAAAATGCAGTAAACAACAGGATTTCAAAATATGTCAGAAACATCGACACATTCGTATTTATGTCAGAATATAGTTCCTTCTTTGCAGAGATCGAAAGCCTAAATCAAAGATAATTTAATGCGACTATCCAATTTTTTGCTATGGAACTGTTTGTAGATGCTTGATTATGCACACATTTACTAACCATAGAGTACAACAATAATTTCTCAGTCAAATTACACATAAACACGAAGAAATGTTCTTTTCATATGTAAAAACATTACGTAACGTATCTTCATATCGGTAACTATGTCTAAGTATGTTTCGATTTTCTCTTATTTAATTCAAATCACAATTATTTCACAACCAAGCATGATAATAGTAATAATTGAGAGAAAAAGGGGAAAATGTACATAATTTACCTCAACTTTGGCTCGTTTTGATTCAACTGCCCAACCTTTTAAAACTTTGATTTTGTTACTCAAATCTTTAAATTTTACCTGACATAAGCCAACCAATGGCTCTTCCGATACAAATTTTGAATTCATTACTTACTTTAGTGGAATTACAGTTGAATAAATTATATGAAATATGCTATAATCAGATCCCGTAAAAATAAACGATGCATTCGAATTTTGAAGTTTAAGAGTCAGCAAATGGCTCAAATCAGATGAATTAAAATTTTTAAAGATTATATAGTTGGGTCAAAATGAGTCATAGTTCAGATAAATTCAATCATTTTTACAAAAAAAAAGTACGAAATTTACTAGAACTATAGACCAATTTTGATTCAACTAGCTAACCTTTCAATTTATTTGATTAGAGTTAGTCAACAACACTTTAACTTCAAATTTTAAACGCGTCATTTATCTTCATAGATTTAGTTAGTATATCATGCAATTTTCACGACAATAAATTTATGAAAGTAAGCAATTAGCTTAAAATTTAAAGTTAATGTATCATTAATCAACTCCAATCACAAATTGAAAGATTTAATAGTAAAATCAAAATTTTGAAATGTTGGATAGTTAATCCAAAATGGTCCACAGTTCAATTAAGTTCTGTACATTTTTACAAAAAAAAAAAAAACAAGACCAAAAAAAAAGAGTGATGTTATCCCTTACTACTATTCAAAATTTCAAACTTATCCTGAAATTACCCAAATACCATTCTAAAACAGAATTTCATGAGTAAACACTAGAATAATTTGGCTCTCCAGAGATAAATAAGATATTTTTAAAGTTTTGAAAGGCATATTAGATATTATCGTATAGAGTCCGGCTATGGTGCTGGTAAAAGCACATAGCATTTAGTGCTTGTAAGTTTTTCGCCGTCAAATCTACCTCTTTGACTATTTCCATCTGTTAAATCATACTATTCAACCAACGAGACACTCAACCCTAAGAAACCACTATCATCCTAACCACACATCTTGTAATCAAAGGGTCGAAAACCTACAAGCACACCAATGACTTGGTGCTTTTAAAAGCATCACATAATAGCGGATAGCGGGTACATAGCATTTGGAGAGTCTCATAGTAGAAAGCGGATAGCGGGCGCTACAAACCCATAGCGGGTTTCATAAAAGCAAATTCAGTATGTTTATGTTTCTTATAAAATACATATAATTTTGAAGAAAAGACAACTAATCATTCTCTTTTTTTTAGTATTGCAAGCCTATATATTTAATGTCATTATCTATTAAGAATTTAATATTAACTTTAAAATATTTAGCAAACCAAAAAGATGACGATATCTGATTATCTTTTAAAAACGGATCACCTTTTTATTTTCCAAACCCTTAGAAATAGGGTATATTTCATTTAAGGATCCGACCAGATAAGCTATTTTAACCCGTTTTAATTTTTTTAAGGTTTGGGCTCATACCGCCCGCTTTTCTACTGCTTTATAGCGGGCGCTATGCCGCTAAAGCGGTCGCTATGAACCCGAACCGCTATATACCGCTTTATATATTATAGCGTAGCGGTAACACCTAAAAACCGCTATAGCGGCCG
This sequence comes from Aechmea fasciata, assembly GCA_025177825.1. Taxonomy (NCBI): domain Eukaryota; kingdom Viridiplantae; phylum Streptophyta; class Magnoliopsida; order Poales; family Bromeliaceae; genus Aechmea; species Aechmea fasciata. The sequence goes on from CM045945.1 coordinate 8,736,147, forward strand.
CCATGGCGGGCATAATATTTAAAACACGTAATAATCTATAAATATAATGAAAGGAGCTAATCCGAAGCCTCCCCACATTTGGCAAGGGGCTTCGGTGCGGTCCACCCCTCCTTTTCCTCTCTCTCTCTCTCTCTCTCTCTCTCTCTCTCTCTTACTTTCTTTTTTTATTTTTTTCTCTCTCTCTTACTCTTCTTTTTTTTTGCGCTCTCTCTCTCTTGTTCTTTTCTTTTATTTTTTTTGCTCCCTCACTCTCTCTCTCTCTCTCTTACTTCCTTTTTTATTTTTCTTCTTATCGCTCTCTCTCTCTCTTTTATTTTCTTTTTTTTTATTTTTCCTCTATCAATATTTTTTTTTGCCTAATCAAGACCCTATTTTTTAATAGTCAATATAACAAAATTAAATTTCCATTTACTAAATATCAACATCTTTTCTTTTTTATTTTTTCCTATATCAAGTGTAAAATTTTATCGTATAGATCAACCCTACTTTTTTAATTATCAAGAAAAAAATTAAAATTTCATCTAATTGGGAATCCAAAGAAGGCCTTCCCTTATTTTGACGGCCGTGGGGCCTACAAGTTTTTTACGAACTTTTTTAGCATTAATTGCATAATGCTGCCCAAACTTTCCACCATTTTTTATTTTGGTTTTTATTTATTTATTTATTTATTGCAATTAAGCTTTCAAACCTCATAATTTCATCGCGATAAAATAGCAATCGTTAAAAAATATTTTAGAATTATCGAAATTATCATGCCATCGCCTATTTAACTTTTTTTACATGTCAATTTTGATTCCTAAATTTTGTATGCTTTTCACTTTAGTCCTCAAAACATATATGAATTGATAATCCTAAAGAAGACCTTTCCTTATTTTGTTGGATTGTGAGGCCCACACAATTTTTTTAAGGATTAATTTATGTAATAATATAATAATATTATTAGATTATTTATTTGGCAATTTAATTTTTTTTATAGTATAAAAAATATCTATTTTGATTTCGAATGCCTTTTGATTGGTCTTATTTTTTATTGTTCGATAATAACGTCGATTTCGTCGCTAATTTAAAATTTAGAAACCAAATACTTTATTAATTGTATGTGTGACGATAAAATTTAACGAGGGCACAATGAAGACGTTGCCGCCAAGAATACTAAAGATAGTTCTTTCACTCTAATTAATTTTTTAATATCTTTTTATTTGTAAATTCTACCTTGATGATAATAGAAAAATATTATTCATATTTCTTAATACGTAATGAGCTTTTGTTTTATTTTAAGCTGATTTATTCATTTTACTTATTAGGTTTAAATATTTTTAGAAAGAAATCTATTCTAATTTCATTCTTTAATTAATTTATTCTTTAATTTTAAATTTTAAATTATTCAATACTGCAATAAATAATATTTAAAAATATTGATTTATAATATAAAAAAAAAAAGCGATGTTAATATTTATAATATTTCACCGTTGTATTGTCTTTCCATAGCATCGCGCTAAAATAGCTAAAATATTAAATTTAATTGAATTTTTAAATAAAGTTATTAGGATATTTTAACTCTATAAATATTGAAAGTTAAGAATATTAATAAAAAAAAATAGCTTTCATAATATATAACGGATATATAAGTTTGTTTTATATTTTTCATTATAATTCTCTACAATTTTAAAATTTTAAAAATTATACATATTAATTTACTGAAATATTACCTATCCGCCCGCCGCCGCCAAGGGTGTGTTTGTTTGGGTGAAAGTGAGAGGGAAGTGGAAAGGGGGGAAGTTGTTTACGCCACTACCGTTGTTTGTTTTGCCGTAATTTTGATACGGCCGAAACTCGAGTTCACCCAAAATAGAATAATTGACTTTTTCCTCCCACAGGACGAAGTCAATTCCGGTTAAGTGCAAAGAGGCAAAGGAATTTGTTAAATTTGGTTAGATAATGCGATCAAATTTAGTTAGGTAAGTTTTAATATATTTTTTGTCTAATTTGCATATTTAGAAAATGATAAAAAATAAATTTATTATATTTTAATAATTTTTTAATTTTAGAATTTTATTTGTTGTATTATTATAATTTATATATGCAAACAAATAATATAATTTTTTAAAATTTTATTTTATAATTATACATATATATATATATATATATATATATATAGAGTAGAGCTAGAATACTTTTGGAAGTACCAAGTTTTGGTCTTCTAAGTTTCTAGCCATTGGATCTACTTTTTGACTACTAATAGCCTTTGGATCTAACACTATTCCACCTACCACCACCTATCCCATCAACCACCACCTACCACCATCATCTCAACCTTACATCTCCCCATCAAATGGTTAAAAACTCAAAAGCACCACCTCAATGGTGCTTATGAAAGTCTTCTAGCTCAAATCTATATATATATATATATATATATATATATATATATATATATATATATATATATATATATATATCTACTATCCTATTAATAGGATAGGTGCACTGTCCTATCAAGTTTTTAACCCTTGGATGAGAAATTGTAGGATTATGATGATATTAGTCGGATTAGAGTTGAATGGTCACTGGGATTGAGTGGTCCCCAGGTTATAATATTTAATCTAATGGTTAGAAATGATGAAAGAGTTGATCCAAAGGCTAAAAAACGATAGACAAGTGCTCTATCCTATTAATAGGATAGTAGACTCTCTCTCTCTCTCTCTCTCTCTCTCTCTATATATATATATATATATATATATATATATATATATATATATATATATATATATAATTATATTAATTTTTATTTATTATAATTTATTATTATTTAAGTTATATTTTTTACGTCGTCTCTCCTCTGAAACAAAGCAATGACCATGAGGCTGCCCAGCTTAACGATTAGAAACAAAACGGCGAGAGTAGATTAATTTTACTTCGACTCCCGACCAGTAAAGTCGGCACCACCCAGTCTCTTTGCATTAAACGGCTTGTCTCCCGACGCAGGTCACATTACTATTAATAATAAATATAAATAATAAATTATTAATAAATATTAATAAAAATGATGTTTTGTAAAACCTGGGGAGGAGGGGAGTTGTGGAGGAGGGATCGGTGGAGTTGGAGGGCGAGAGCGAGGGAGTCGGGGTGGGGGTCGGCGACGCACGTGACGACGGCGCCCTCCTCGCGGAGGTGGTGCAGGTTCAGCACGTGCTCCCGCCCCATCATCCCCACCCCCATGATTCCGTACCGGATCATCCCATCCTCCTCTCCTTCTCTTCTTCCGCCGCTGCCGCCGTCCATCTACCCTGCCTGTCTGTAAATCTGTCCGTCTGTCTGTCAGCCACTGCGAGGGAGGGAGTGGTAGAAGTGTAGAACAGACTGCTGCTAGGGATGTCAATGGATATGAATATCCGAAATACTATCCGAATCCGAATCCGAATGGGGCCGAATCCGAATCCGAATGGGGCGGATTTACTCGAGCTCGACGGGTATGAATTCGGTTATGGATATAAAAAATAAAAACCTACGGATGTAAATGGATATAGATTCCCGACTTTAACCTGAATCCAAATCCGATGGATATGGATTTTATCCGATGTAAATGGATTTGGATTTGGATATGGATATCAAAAATAAAAATCCGACGGATATGGATTCATATATGGATATTGACCGAACCCGACTCGAACCCGAACCCGAACCCGAATCCGAACCCATCCGAACACGAACAAAAATATAATATAATATATATAAAAAATTCAATCTTTAGATCGAATCTAAGGTCAAAAAAATACTTACACTTTTGTAATCTAAACCAATATATATATATATATATATATATATATATATATATATATATATATATATATATAATTGGTAAATATTACTTTCGGATTCGGGTTTTCGGATTTAGAATCGGGTTCGGGTTTTTGGTCGGGTTCGGGTTCGGGTTTCGAGTTTTTGCTTGGGTTCGGGTTTGGATGTGGACTTTTAAAATCCATGGGGTTCGGGTTCGGGTTTCGGGTTTGGTAGTCGGGTTACGGTTTTTAAAAATCCGACTGAATCGACCCGTTGACATCCCTAACGGATATGAATATGGATATGAATTTTGTATTTACCCAACTTTGAACTGAATTCGAACCCAAATAAATTATATATATATATACATAATTTATTTTTATTTATTTATATACTATATAAAATATTTAATAAGTTTTATCCCTTATTGAGATCTAAATTCGACGGTGTGGAATTTTAAAACCCGCCGGGTTCCGGTCCGGGTCCAGGTTCCGGGTTTTTTGTCGGGTACGGATATGGGTATGAATTTTTAAAACTTGCTGGATTTGGATCCGAGTACGGATTTTAATTTGGTTTTCAAATTCGAGTTTGAATTTTTAAAAATCGAACCCAAACCCGATCTATTTACATCCTAACTGGGGTATTTTTCTTATTTGTTTGAAGCAGATTTTATTAGCCTTCTTCTATAAATACTCATGTTTTTGAAACTGATGCCATACCTAACCATATTGGGAAAAAAATCATAATCTAACCCTTTTTGTTTTAATGGATTAAAAAAAATAAAAAAAAACTTAAAAGAGCATTTATATGTTAGTTAGGAGAGAGAAAATTTTCCTCTCAATCTACTCATATTTAAAAATAATTTTATTTAATAATAATGATATTATTATTACTGAATGATAATTTTATTAACTGTTATTTAATTGACTATATATGTCAGATTTGATCATATTTATTTGTATACTCAAATTTAATACTAATAATAGTAATAATAATAATTTTTTAGTAACTAGCTGTTTTAGTCACGAAATGGCAAAGAGACGTGGTGGTTGGTACTTAAGATTCTAAATTTGAATCATAGTTGATTTACATTTTCGTTGATTCATATTTCCATCTAAGTTTATTTCTAAAAGAAATAAACGAAGAGGTTAGCATGTTGCTATCTTTCTCTCTAAAAAAAAAAAAAAGAAGTTCAGTAATAATAATATTTATTATTATTAAATATTAACTTTTAATTAATACTATTATAACAAAAATTAATTATTTTTAGATATTAGTAGGTTGGGAGGAGAGAGAGAAAAAAAAATATCTCTCTCCTAATTAGCATATAAATACTATTAAAGTCATATTTTATTTTCTAATCCATCCAAAGGATGCTAGATTAGGAATTTTTTTTTGAAAAGAAGGCTAGGTTGAAAAAAATTGTTCTAATGAGGCCAGACATGGCATTTGTTCCATTTTTTGAGTGGGGCCAAAATACTGTCGGCACCAAACAAGTCCCATCACTACCGATTTACTTTCAATGATAACTTTCAAATCGACAAACGACACAATTAAGAATAATCAGTACTACTTTAAATATCTAGAAATTAAATATGTTAGCTTCTGCGAAGGAGGGAGTGGGTGGTCGGACAGACTGTAGGATATTCTTCTTTCCAAAATTTGATATTTATTCTAATCAGATTTTATTACTCTTTCATAAATGCTCATTTTTTAAGTGAGACTAAAATACTGTCGACACCAAACGAGCTCCATTGCTATCGATTTGCTTTTGATGGTGGAGTTTCTAAACGACGAACGATACTGTTGAGCGTGATCTGTACCACTTCAAATATCTAGAAATCAGATATGCCTGCTCCTGCGAAAGAGAGAGTGAGTGGTCGGATTGCTGAACGATACTGTTGAAGGTTTTGAATAATTTGCATGCTTGTAATCTGAGTGAATTTTCAAATTTGCGACACTAATAATGCTTCATATAGCATCAATTTTTCAAGATAAGGGGCCTTTCAATAATATGGTATTCTTTATCTTTCAAAATGATTTCGTTATTTAAAACAAAATGAAGATTCGGAAAAAAGTATATGGAGATTCACCAAGCTTTCCGCAGATGAAGAAGCAACTCTTTTGCGACGATCCAGTTGAAGAGAAAATTAAACATACCAGCAAAATCACAACAAATAGTAAGCATAATGATGCAGGGAAAACAATGATACTCAAGATGTTTTCTTGTTGAAAATGAAATCGAACATTTCTCCGAACCTCAGAGATGTTTACTTGTCATGTTGCTTTCTTATACAAAAACCATGACCTAGCAAGTATAAAAGTTCTCCTTAGAAACAGTGACAGGAAACTATAATATAGTAATTTTCATTTCTTATTCTGTAAGACACGAAATGATAAATCCAAGGACAATTGATGACTCAAATTGGTGCCAAAAAAATGATGTAGTGTATCGACTTCCGCATTGAAAAATTACCAAACTCTACAGGAAACTAAGATGTAATAATCAGAAGCCGGGGGGAAATAAGCCAAGTAAACTGTGGTGCTATAAGATCAGAACCTGACCTTGGGCAGAAATGTTGCGTCCACTACAAAGGCTGAATCTCGACTTCAGTGTGCTGGTTGTGGACGCCGTTCTCAGATCCCGCTGACTCGCGATTCTCGCTCGCGTTCATTTCTTGCACCGCAGGTGGGTTGATGATGGTCATCGGCATGACGACATTATCGGAGAGGTGTCCCTTCATTTCCCGGTGCTCCTGGCAGATTGCACACCAATGCATGCAGCAGTGGACCGCGCAAGGATCGCATGGAGAGTTCTGAGATATGCCGGAAAAGTATATCATTAAAGACCCACATTGCATGAAAGATTACATACATTAATAAATTCAATGAGAGTGTCAACACGAACAAGCATGTTGCGCATAACAAGCAAGGTGGGAGAGAGAATGAACAAATATTTTCTAGGTTCATCCCTAATTTATATCTCCAACACAATTAATAGGAAAATGATGGAAAGGGTTCATAAGCATCGAAGGAAAGAGTTGGAAAGAGATGGCCTTTTAAAATGTAACCAGATAAGATTGTCATGCCAACAAATGATATGCTTTTTCTCCCCAATATTTCAATTGTTATAAATGATGATAATTACCTATACTTATGTACCGGTAAGAGTTTTGAATGCGATATGAGAGAATAAGGTAGATAATTTGCTCATATTCAGTTAGTGAATCTCTCATGTCGATAACAATAAGAACTACCATAAGCAGGTAATGTGTTTAAAACCAGAGGTACCGAAGACAATACAGATTAGAGTCTTTTGTTATCTCTACTTAGTACTCTAGCATGTTCACATCCCCAACTAACGATAGAATCAACAAATTCCATACACATGCATTTGTTGCTTGCTATACAAACTACTTCATGGTCTTTGTGATGTGCAATAGCACTCAGAGCAATCATCTCTGTAAAACGCCAGACTACATGTGCATATTTAATAGGAATAATTTAATTAGTACCTTGAGATGGTATTTCGTCTGCAAAGACTGTCTGAAGAGTCCAGTGTATATGCCGCACATCCACCACGCGAACAATATTCCTTCTCCAATCAGAAAAGAGGTCCTCGGATCGATGCCATGAAAGATTGCTGTGGCAGCTGCAAGTGCCATGCCTCCTTCAACAAAGATTGCGTGGCAAATGCATGGCTGTGTCCAAGGGATATCCTCTCTGAGGCTCTCAACATTGCGCCCGAACAAAACACAAGGACAGAACAATCCAGTCCAGCCTTCATCGACGAAAGTCAATTTTGACAAAAGAAGAAGAACAGAAAACCGCAAATGTTAATGATAACTCTAAAGTGAACAAACAAATATTATGATATAGCACATTGACTTGGAAAGGCAAAAGATTCGACTGTTCGGTGTCACAATAAAGATTAAAAAGCAAATGCTTTTAACTATAGCACAAAACTCACCATCTACACCTTCATAAGGTGTTAATTACTGATTTTTATAAAATAAATAATAATAGTTTGACTAGTAGCGTGGATCAATTGATGGAACTGGCTTTCGTCCTCATTCCTGCAAAGTGTCGTTGCACCAAACATCCATCTTATAGGTGCATTGAATGACATTTGTATACTTGCATTATATAAAAGGTGATTTTCGACACAGCCTCAATCAAAACCTTATTCAAATGCTTTAGTGAAGTCCAAAATGATTGGCATTTACTCACTAATCCCGCAGCAAAATTTCCGTAAGAGCTGTCCAACTCTGTTTGAATAGCATGCTTAAGTACTAAATCAGATCTAATTTCTCTCTTCTGTTTTTTATAATTTGGTGTTAGATAATTCATTCATTTTGACAGACAAGGATGCAAAGTAGTGCCTTATCAACCAACAATTATCCAGACAATGATTATCCAAAGGATGATGATATCTTACAGCTTTCAGTATCCTCCGCACACCCACAAATTCCTGTTGTCCAGGGCTCATCCGCCGGTGGCTCGTAACTCTCCGGAAGTGGCTGCCCGCACTCGTGGCACCTCCGGACCTCCAACTGATTCCACCAAATAGAAAAAGATTGGGAATAAATATTAAAATCAAACTAATTACATACAACAACTTCCACATATTCAGATCATATGATCAAAAACCAGCTAGGATGTGATCAAAAGGGTCAAAGAAACTTTGAAAAAAAAAATGGCGACCCTCTCAACTAAAGTCAATTTTGAAAGTAGAAAATTTTGTTTTTTTAATTTGAGTTAATTTTAGGGTTCCATAAGTTATAAATTAAAAAATTTCACACTTCCTACCAATGAAAAGCTGTTAAATTTTAAAAAAACTGACGCTTTCACTGATTAATCTAACAAAGTCCCCTATTGAATCAACTAAATTCATTAGATCAACTGCCGAATATTGTGCATTCATTTTTTTCTTTTTTTAGGTCAACAATAAACTGAAGAAAATAAATTCAATTAAAAAAAACCAATCTACCGAAATAACTGAAATAAAAATAAATGAAAATTGATCGGGCATCAATCAAAAAAACAAAGTTTATGAACATATTTCAAACTGGCCTTACAATTCACAGGACCTCCATACAATATTACCTTTCCATAATAAGAAAATAATTTTAAAAAAGCATGAATCAAAATGAAAAATAGATTCAATCGCTATAAAATTAACAAAATTCACACTTAATTTAACAAAGGCATGAAATTTGACGGACTCGCTAATTAATTTAACAAAATCCCCAATCAAATTCATCCAAATAGTCAGAATCACACAAACAAATGGAAGTTAACGACAATATCAATCAAAAACTGTAGTTTAAGATCCAATTTCAAAATGCACTTATAATTCACAGGATCTCCAAGCATTTTTACCCTTCAATAATAAGAAAACAAAAAAAACAAGAATCAAACTGAAAAACAGGTTCAATAGCTATAAAAATTCACAAAATTCACACTTAAGTTAATGAAGGCATGAAATTTGAAGTGACTCGCTAATTAATGTAACAAAATCCCCAATCAAATTCACCGAAACGGTTCGAATCACACAAACCAAATGGAAGTTAAACTATAGTTTAAGATCCAATTTCAAAATGAACTTATAATTCACAGGATCTCCGTACATTTTTACCCTTCCATAATAAGCAAAATAAATAAATAAATAAATCAAAACGAAAAACAGGTTCAATAACTATAAAAATTCACAAAATTCGCACTTAAGTTAATGAAGGCAGGAAATTTGAAGGACTCGCTAATTAATGTAACAAAATTTCCAATCCAATTCATTGAAACGGTTCTAATCACACAAACCAAATGGAAGTTAAACTATAGTTTAAGATCCAATTTCAAAATGCACTTATAATTCACAGGATCTCCATCCATTTTTACCCTTCGTTAATAGGAAAATACTAAAAAAATAGATTCATTAGCTATAAAAATTAACAAAATTCACACTTAGGTTAATGAAGGCATGAAATTCGACGGAGTCTCCAATCCAATTCATCGAAGTAGTTCGGATCACACAAACCCAACGGAAACCAACAACAATATCAACCAAAAAACTATAGTTTAAGATCCAATTTCAAAATGCACTGATAATTCACAGGATCTCCATCCATTTTTACCCTTCGTTAATAGGAAAATACTAAAAAAATAGATTCATTAGCTATAAAAATTAACAAAATTCACACTTAGGTTAATGAAGGCATGAAATTCGACGGAATCTCCAATCCAATTCAACGAAGTAGTTCGGATCACACAAACCAAACGGAAACCAACAACAATATCAACCAAGAAACTATAGTTTAAGATCCAATTTCAAAATGCACTTATAATTCACAGGATCTCCATCCATTTTTACCCTTCGTTAATAGGAAAATACTAAAAAAATAGATTCATTAGCTATAAAAATTAACAAAATTCACACTTAGGTTAATGAAGGCATGAAATTCGACGGAGTCTCCAATCCAATTCATCGAAGTAGTTCGGATCACACAAACCAAACGGAAACCAACAACAATATCAACCAAGAAACTATAGTTTAAGATCCAATTTCAAAATGCACTTATAATTCACAGGATCTCCATCCATTTTTACCCTTCGTTAATAGGAAAATACTAAAAAAATAGATTCATTAGCTATAAAAATTAACAAAATTCACACTTAGGTTAATGAAGGCATGAAATTCGACGGAGTCTCCAATCCAATTCATCGAAGTAGTTCGGATCACACAAACCCAACGGAAACCAACAACAATATCAACCAAGAAACTATAGTTTAAGATCCAATTTCAAAATGCACTTATAATTCACAGGATCTCCATCCATTTTTACCCTTCGTTAATAGGAAAATACTAAAAAAATATATTCATTAGCTATAAAAATTAACAAAATTCACACTTAGGTTAATGAAGGCATGAAATTCGACGGAGTCTCCAATCCAATTCATCGAAGTAGTTCGGATCACACAAACCAAACGGAAACCAACAACAATATCAACCAAGAAACTATAGTTTAAGATCCAATTTCAAAATGCACTTATAATTCACAGGATCTCCATCCATTTTTACCCTTCGTTAATAGGAAAATACTAAAAATATATTCATTGGCTACAAAAATTTACACAACCCACCCTTAGGTTAATGAAGGCATGAAATTCGACGGAGTCTCCAATCCAATTCATCGAAGTAGTTCGGATCACACAAACCCAACGGAAACCAACAACAATATCAACCAAAAAACTATAGTTTAAGATCCAATTTCAAAATGCACTTATAATTCACAGGATCTCCATCCATTTTTACCCTTCGTTAATAGGAAAATACTAAAAAATAGATTCATTAGCTATAAAAATTAACAAAATTCACACTTAGGTTAATGAAGGCATGAAATTCGACGGAGTCTCCAATCCAATTCATCGAAGTAGTTCGGATCACACAAACCAAACGGAAACCAACAACAATATCAACCAAGAAACTATAGTTTAAGATCCAATTTCAAAATGCACTTATAATTCACAGGATCTCCATCCATTTTTACCCTTCGTTAATAGGAAAATACTAAAAAAATATATTCATTAGCTATAAAAATTAACAAAATTCACACTTAGGTTAATGAAGGCATGAAATTCGACGGAGTCTCCAATCCAATTCATCGAAGTAGTTCGGATCACACAAACCAAACGGAAACCAACAACAATATCAACCAAGAAACTATAGTTTAAGATCCAATTTCAAAATGCACTTATAATTCACAGGATCTCCATCCATTTTTACCCTTCGTTAATAGGAAAATACTAAAAAAATATATTCATTAGCTATAAAAATTAACAAAATTCACACTTAGGTTAATGAAGGCATGAAATTCGACGGAGTCTCCAATCCAATTCATCGAAGTAGTTCGGATCACACAAACCCAACGGAAACCAACAACAATATCAACCAAAAAACTATAGTTTAAGATCCAATTTCAAAATGCACTTATAATTCACAGGATCTCCATCCATTTTTACCCTTCGTTAATAGGAAAATACTAAAAAAATAGATTCATTAGCTATAAAAATTAACAAAATTCACACTTAGGTTAATGAAGGCATGAAATTCGACGGAGTCTCCAATCCAATTCATCGAAGTAGTTCGGATCACACAAACCAAACGGAAACCAACAACAATATCAACCAAGAAACTATAGTTTAAGATCCAATTTCAAAATGCACTTATAATTCACAGGATCTCCATCCATTTTCACCCTTACACAACAAGAAAATTTTAAAAAAAATAGAAAACACGAATCGAAATGAAAACCTCGGGGACGCGGACGGGTTGGTTGAGCTCGCCGGGGCGGATCTCCTCCATGGGCGCATCCTGATCCTTGGTGAGCTTCACATACGACGTCGGCGCCCCCTCCGCCATGGCCTCGCCGCCGCGCGAGATCGAAGAGCACGAAGACGACGATCGGATCCGATCGGTTTCGAATCGAGATCAGGGTTCGGATTCGCGAAATTCGTTTTTTTTTTCTTTTTCTTTTTTTTTTTTCCTTTTTTGGATCTGGAGAAATGAATAGTGATGAGGAGAAGGGGTTAAATAGAGGGGAGAGGGGGGAAGTGAGGAAACGGGAGATTCACGTCCCGACCCCAACGGAATCGACGGCCCCCATTTGTCAATGACACAATGCTTCAGACGTTGACATAAAAGGAAAAAGAAAGTTTTTTTTTTTTTTTTTTTAGCATTTGCCTTTCAAAAATAATTATTTTTAGTGAAAACTTCGAATACCCAACTCGTGGTTTCATTTTTTTCTCACTTTAATATTCTGTGGTTTAAAATGTATCAAGTTAGACTTGTGGTTTGCTTTTTTCACTTTAGTATCCTTTGATTTAAAGTGTATCAAATTAGTATCACGTGATTTGTGACTTTCACTTTAGTATCTTGTGGTTTAATATTTTATTAAGAGAAAATAAAAAACCAAGATACTAACTTGATACAAAAATAAAATCGTAGGGTACTAACTTGATACAAAAATAAAGCCATAGAGTACTAATTTGATATATTTTAAACCACAGAGTATTAAGTGAGAAAGTACAAAAAACTATAGGTACTAACTTGATACACTTTAAACCATAGGGTACTAAAATGAAAAAAGCGAAACCACAGGGTTTTTTGAAGTTTTCCTTATTTTTATAGATAGTTCCACTAATTTTATAATTACAATTTTGATCACATGAGTGACACATTAGCGACACACGAGTAGGGATTATGGATGTGGAATAAGTTGAACACGGAGAATGATTTATCATGTCTAGTGTATTATATTACTTGTGCCTGCGTTAATATATTCATCGAATACGGTGAATCATTCATCATATTTAGATATGGTGAATAGATTATCGTGTTCAACTCATTCCATATCCTCCACTCCTGTTTGCGTGGCGCTGACGTGACGCTTACTCGGCGGGTATAGAATCAAAATTATAATTATAAAATTAGTATGACTATTTGTGAAAAAAAAAAAATTGAGTGGGTCAAATGCAAAAAAACGGATAAAAAAAGATGTGTGTATCTTATACCAATCAACCCAAAAAAATAAAACTACATTTACCCCCACCTCAAAAAAAATTATAAATTATCCTGACAAATTTATATTTTTATTTATAACCTTTTTCTTACCACGCACGCGATCACCATATTGGTATTTTTAAATTAAGCATGATAATTGAATTATCGTGTTCATATTTACACTTTAATATCTCTTTTTTTTTAACTTAGGAGCAATAAAAATTTGAAAAAGAAACACGGTGAAGTGTTCAACTTAAAAAATGCCACTTACGCACTTGTGTGACAAGGAATGGTTATTTATATAAATATAAATTTGTTAGAATTATTTGTTAAAATAAAAATTTTGAGAGGGCTAAATACAAAATAAAGGTTATTCAAAAACTATATTTTTTAAGATAATTAACTAAATACCTTTTGAAACTTCCAATTTTTTTTTTTTTTTTTTGTACGCTTACTTTTTTGTTAATATATATTTCTTGTAGATTTCTCTATTATTTAATAATAGCGAAGTTAATATATATTTCTTGTAGATTTCTTTATTATTTAAAAATAACTTCGCTATTAGTATCTGTCAAACCATCTTGGGTAAACTCGGATTAAAAATCGGGTAAATTACACTGTTGCCTCCTAAACTTTTGGCGGAGTTTCACTTTACCTCCCAAACTATTAAAACGATCATTTACCCCCCTATACTTTACTTTACCACCCAAACTCTTAAAACGGTCATTTACCCCCCCTATACTTTAATATTGCATCTTGTTGCCCCTTCCGTCAGTTAAAGTTAACGGAGCTGAACGGGAGTTGAACAGTTTTTTGGATGCAAAAACTATGAGAAGAAGAGTTGGAGGGCATAGAAATGAAGAAAAAAGAGTTTTTAAGGAATAAAAGTGAGTTGGTTGGAACAAGGGACAGTTTAGACAGTAGATTTCCCGCCAAAACCTAATCCTTCCGTTAACTCCCGTTCAGCTCCGTTAACTTTAACTGACGGAAGGGGCAACAAGATGCAATATTAAAGTATAGGGGGGTAAATAACCGTTTTAAGAGTTTCGGGAGTAAAGTGAAACTCCACCAAAAGTTCAGGAGGCAACAGTGCAATTTACCCTTAAAAATCTACCAAAGTTGCAAAAAGATTGAAAAATATCTCGTTTGTTCCTAACTTAAGAATAAATTTTAGGGTAAATTGCATTGTTATCCTGAACTTTTATGAAAGTTTCACTTTACTCCTCGAACTTTTAAAATGGACATCTACCTTCTAAATTCTAATATTTCATTTATGTTATCCCTTCCGTCGCTTTTCCGTCAAGCTACGTTAGCGAAAATTGGCGGAAGGGATAAAACGAATGAAATATTAGGGTGTGTTTGGTTCAAAGTCGAATCTAATCGAAATCGGAATTGAAATAAGGAATCGGAATCGGAATGACTCATTACCTAATTCTGTTTGGTTCATCACCTGAATCGAAATCGGAATAGATCATTTCCATTGATGGTGTTTAGTTCAGATAGATATAAAAAAAAATCAAATTAATATATTAATTTTATCTTTATAATTAATATATTAATTTAAATGCAAACTTAAAATTAAATATTAAAAATTTATATCAAAATTTTGAAATAATATCAAAATTTTAAATCTATTTTTTTAAAAAAATTAAACTTTGAAGTTGAGTGTGTAATTTAAAATATAAAACTAAATTTTGATTTATTCAAATTCAAACTTAAAATTACAATTTTAATTTTAATTTGAATCCCTAAATTTAATTTAAGTTTTAAATAAAATTTGAATAAAATTTTATTTAAATTAAAATTTAATTTAAATTCAAATTCATTCAAAATACTTGATTAAATTTTAATTTTTAATTCAAGTTCAAATTAAAATTTAAAATTATATATTTAATTTTTAAGTTTAAACTCATATTTTAATTAAAAAAGTTAAAAAATATTCATTCTCGGATTCAACTTTCAATCCGACCTCCTAGGTCGGATTGAAAAAGAGACGCGCGATTGAGAGATTCCCATTCCACTCGGGAATAAGGAGGCCGGATTGACAAAAGAGGCGATTGAGAGATTCTCATTCTACTCGAATCGGAATGGGACTCCCGCGTACCAAACACCGATAATAAGCGAACCAAACACGCCCTTAGGGTTAGAGTTTATGGTGTTAAATGTATATTTTAAGAGTTTGGGGATTAAGGGAAACTCGTCAAAAATTCATGCGGTAGCAGTGCAATTTACCCCAATAAAAAAATGTTATTACTTAAATACAACAGGTCGATGTCTAACAGAGTTTTTAGTTTCTTCTTTGATACAGAGAGACCTTCGACATATTGAAAAGCAGAATTCATTGGCAACAACCTTATTAGGCTCATCCCCCTGGCAGTCAGACGCGCCCATGTTTAAATGTTTAAGATTGTATAAATTAGAAATTCAGAATTCACATTGCCACCAACTAAAATAGTGGAAGAACAGCAAATAACATTCATGAAAGATGTTATTTGCTGTCCTTCCAGAAAATAACTATACAGCCATTCTAAATTGTTGCAGATATATATACGACGTAAATTAAGTTTAACTTCAACTGCAGCTTGCCTTCAAACTTATTATACTATCGTCCAAAGCATAGTTAGTTATTTCGCGAATTATTCGCGAATTTTTGAAGAAACGAATTAAACGGCCGAATACGTATTTTTTCCAAAAATTCGGAAAAAAACGGGATTTTTTTTTTTTTTTTATAAAAAACGTATTCGCGTATTATTCGCGGACCGAATAATTCGGCCCGAAAAAAACGCGGCCGCTCCCGCAGTGCCTTCGAGCATCTAGCGCCCAGCCGCCGGCCCAATCCTTATTAATTAAGTTAATTTAATTAAGTTACAGGAAAAAAAAAACTCTTAATTTAATTACAGAAAAAAAACCTTTTTTTTTAAATTTTTTACTTAATTAACTTAATTTTGTATCTTTTTGTTCTTATATTTTAAAAAAAATATGAGTATTTATGCTAATAACATAAATCTTGAGTGAAAAAATTTAATTTAATAGCCGAATTTTTGATCCCGAATTTTTAATTGATGAACGTATAATATCCGTATAAATTACGTATCCGAATAATTGACGAATTCGTTTTTTAGCCGTATTTTTTAACGAATTTAAAAACTAGAAGACCAATTTTATCCGAATTATACCCGTACCAATTTTCGCGAATCAAGATTAACTAACTATGGTCCAAAGTAAACAAAGAAATGTGAGCATATATTGTAAAAATTCCAGCCCTCAAAATGCTGAAACAACAGTGTAATAACAGCACAAATCATCCATTTGTTTCCATATAATAGTATCACATGGGCCAAATCCACCAAGTTGATCAGTTACGAAATGAAATCTCGAAGCATTCTATTGAACTTTCCATTCAATGCCGTTTCACGTTAAGTGCAGCGCCTGTAGTAGTGCATTACCAAACAGACTACAGATAGATCCCCACCCAAAATCCCATCATAAAATGTCCTTACTTTGTGAATATTAGCAAAAGCCGAGATAATTCTTATAAACTTTATCTTACTGTAGCCGCCATCCTGCTAATGCAGAGTTAGCTGAATGCTTCTATGTCAAAACTGTCATCAAGGTTTAAAGCATCCACCGTGCCGGTCAGTACGGAGCGATACGTATCGTGCCACCAATTAAGAGGCACAATATAGAGGGGCCGTGATACCTCAAGGGTATCGCGGCACGGTACCGCTGCGTGCCTATGTGAGCGCACAGCGTTCTAAGTTTTAACCTTTTTTTTCTTCTTTGCACCTACTTTTATTAGTCTTTTCTTCTCGTAATCTCTTCCTCTCTTTTTTTTTCATTCTATTTTTCATCTCTTTTCTTATTATAATTTTTTCTCTAATTTCTTCGATCAATTCCTTCTATTTCTACTTTATTTCTACTTTAATCACTTCGGTCTTAAGAGAAAATCCAACGACCATCATCCTCATCGCCATCCACCCACGCCTCGGCATCGGCAGGTTGCGAATCGTCCGGGATATCACAAAATCCAACGTAAACTTCCTCAGTTTATCAAATAAAGAGAATGAACGGACATTCACATGCATTCACAGAGAACATGTTTATCAAATCAATCACGACCACCAACAGAGCAAATTAGAATGGAAGTTCACAGAGGAAGAGAAAGGATTCACAAGGAAGATCTCAGCTGAAGCTTCTTTCGGGGTCCCTATCCGTCGGGTCCCTCTCCCCATCCGAATCAGCGCCCGCGCCCGCGCCCGCGTCCGTGCCAGCGCCCGCGCCCGCGCCCGCGCCCCATGGCGTGCGCCAGCAGGATAAGGAAGCCAGCGGCGTAGTCGGAGTATTCTTCGAGGGTGTAGTCAGGAGGGATATCCAAATCCTCCTCCACATCCTCCGCCGAGATCTTCTTTTCCTTCTCCATCGTCTTCTGCTTCAGGATCTCCTTCTTCTTCCGCTCCAGGATCTCCGCGGCAATGTAGTTCGCCGGATCATTTTCCCGGATGAAGTCCTTCTCCATCGTCTTCCTCTCCAGGATCTCCATCTTCTCCCGCTCCAGGATCTCCGCGGCAATGTAGTTCGTCAGATCATTCTCCCGGAAGACTGCGGCAGTTCCGCCTGAGCGTGGCGCCGGCGATGATCGGAGGTCGGAGAGGATCGATCCCATCGCTCGAGGTTTTTAGGTACCGTTTGGTTCGGGTATAAGCGAGCCATTACAGGAGATAGATCTGATACGGGATAAGAAAAATAGCGTTTGGATGAAAATTGGGTTGTTCCCGAGGATAAGAAAAATATTAAATAGTTTTATATAGAAAATAAAGGGGTTGGTGGGGATAACCGAGAACTACTATTCTCGGATAAAAAATTAGCGTTTGGAGATAAAGGGGGGATAAGGACCTATTCCTATCCCTATTCCCTAACCAAACAAAGCCTGGGTTTAGGTTTTGGGGTATTAGCGACGGAGATAGAAATGCGTAGTGTATATATATATATATAGTCCGGGGCCGTGTCGACGTGTTCCGAAGAACCCGCGGACCCGTCGCCAAGAAAAGCGAGCACATAGAGGCGGTGTGGGGTGAGCGGGCCGGAGAGGAAAATTTTTCTTGAGTAAAAAGGGTGTACATCTTACGACCCATTAATTTTTGGATGAAAATTTACTTCTCAATCATATTATGTGACTGATG
The DNA here is from genome assembly GCA_025177825.1 of Aechmea fasciata. Classification (NCBI taxonomy): domain Eukaryota; kingdom Viridiplantae; phylum Streptophyta; class Magnoliopsida; order Poales; family Bromeliaceae; genus Aechmea; species Aechmea fasciata. Next base: position 8,754,660 of record CM045945.1, read on the forward strand.
AATTATACCTTGTAAGATGTACACCGCTTTGGGGTGTACATCTGGCATTTTTCATTTCTCTTTTGGGGTAAATAATAAATTACAAGTTTGACCCTTCAAAGTATCTGATATTTTGGTTCTCAATTTTTGTTTGATTGTAATTTTTTAGTTTTTTTTTTTTTTTTTTTGAACTCTTACAATTAAAGAATCCAAATTATCAAAATCAGATTTCTGGTTTTATACTCAAATTTTTCAAATTTTATGTTTTAATTTATATTTAATTCTAAATTTAAACCTCAAATTTTAATTTTAATTTTTAATTTTAAAAGTTGTATGAGAATTTTCTAATTTCCAAATTAAAAAATCAAAATAATAAATTTACATAATAAATTTAATAATTAAATCGTGTGTCCAAATTTTAAATTTAAATTTAAACATAAAAAACATATTAAAAAATTAAACCACAGGTACTAACTTGAAATACTTTAAACCACATGATACTAAAGTGAGAAATTGCGAAACCACATGGTACTAAGGCTTAGTTTGGTATTGAGGCCTATCTAACGCTATTAGATAAAATAGAGTTGTAGAAAAAGCATATAGGGACATGCTTCTCGTTTCTCCTGGGAACGCAAAAATATATCAGAACCGACTATCGCGATACGCTTAACGCAATATTACGTACGAAAATAAACAGTAGTATTTTCCCAACGTACTTTCTCACCGCACGTAACGCAGCTTCCTCGCAATACCAAACGAAGCCTAACTTGATACACTTTAACCCACACGGCACTAAAGTAAGAAAGATGGGGTTTTTTTAAGTTTTCACAAAATTTTATAATTTATAATGATAAAAATGATATTGGCGATTTTGCAGAAATATTTATAACTTTTGATGGTATGTCTCCAATTTGTCCCTTAAAAAAATTATCAAGTAATTTTGGTAAGGAAACCCAGAGATATGTGAGTTACTATACAATTTGGGTAATTAATAAAAAAATCTATATCTAGTGGTATTCATATCCATATCTGTATCCCCTCGGTACATCACGCATGAATGATAATGTTATAATTTGTTAAAAAATTTATAATTTATAATGATAAAAAAATAATAATATTAGCAGCTTTGAAAACAAGGCTATGGCTACTATACTATTATGAATATTGGAGTCCTACTACTCATAAGTTGTTTTCGATGATGGAGCTTGCGAATCGACGATCTACTCCGTTCAATATGATCTAGAGTATTTGAAACCTCTAGAAAATAAATTTCGTAAATTTTCGAAATCATAATAAAGTCCATCAAGTGGGCATAAAATGAACGGTCAAAATCGAACGACGCCCTAAAAAGAGGATGATAGGATCCTTCAATTCAAGATCGGAGTTATTGATCTTTATCTATGTAGTGAATAAAATTTTCTATCAAAAATTCAACAAATTTTAATTTTTTTACATCGTTAAACTAGCAAGTATTCTATACCGGCCATTAAAAATTATCAAATTTGTGACCTTTTGATCGTAAGGTAAATGATGTTGAAAAATTATAAAATTTAATTTCTAGAAGTTTTAAATGCTATAAATAACGTTTAACGGTATGGATCGTAGATTAGGAAGATATATCATAAAAACGAATTATGAGTGCGAGTGATCGTATTCATAATAGTATAGTAGCTGGACCCTTGAAAAAATATCTGTAATATTTATAACTTTTGAGGGCATGCTTGAAATTATCCCTTAAAAATTCTTGGGAAACAATTTTGGTAAGTAAATCCCAAAATATTCCACTTTCGAAGCAATTTTAGTAATTTTCATAATTTTATCCAAAATTTTTACAATCTATAATGACCATTTTGAAACAATATTCATAATATTTATATATTTTTAGGGCACGTTTTAAATTTGTCCCTTATTAGAATAATTTTGAGAAGTAATTTTGGTAAGAAAACACTACAAATATCTGGCTTAGTAAGCAATTTGGATGAAATATTATTATTATTATTTTTCCATACATGAAGGGTTATTCCACAATTTTATTCAAAATTTTATAATTTATAGCCAAAAAAAAAAAATTAAAAATTTATAATTTTTGAAAGGTTTTTTAAAATTTGCATTTAACAATAGGAATAATTTCATATAAATTCTTGTAAACACAAGAAATTACAAATATATTCCTACAAAATTTAACTTTTATATATTGTGTTGTTCCTATAAAAATTTTGATGTTTTCTAATATGTCTCTATCGTTAAAATTCGGTAGAAAAAAATAGTTAACTATAGGTAAAACACTTAACCCTAGTTAGTTAATAAGGCGAATTAATTTTTTTACCCCTATTCAATTAATAATTGGGATTTTTGGAGGGATATATTTATAATGGCAAAAAGGTCATGTCACTTATAAGATATTAGGACTTTTACCGGCACAATATATAAAAGTTGAACATTATAAGAATATATTTGTAATTCACTATATTTACGTAAATCTATATAAAATTAATCCAAGATACTTAAAAATAAATACTTAGGGCCTGTTTGAATTAAATTTGGATTAAATTTATTTTTCAAATTTTTTTAATTAAACTATGAGTTTAAATTTATAAATTAAATATTTAATTTTAAATTTTAATTTGGATTAGAATTAAAAAATTAAAATTTCATAAGATATTTCGAATCTAACTTATGAATTTAAATTAAATTTTAATTTATATAAAGTTTTATTCAAATTTTATTTAAAACTTAAATTAAATTTATGGATTCAAATTAAAATTGTAATTGTAATTTTAAGTTTGAATTTGAATAAATCTAAATTTAATTTTATATTTTGAATTATCCACTCAACTTCAAAGTTTTATTTTTTAAAAAAAATAATTAGATTTAAAATTTTGACATTATTTCAAAATTTTGATTTAAAATTTTAATATTTAATTTTCAATTTGAATTCCTTAAATTAATATATTATAAAAATAAAGTTAGTATATTAATTTGATTATGAACACAATAGGAATTTCTAATTTCGAATCAAGTAATGAACCAAACATAATTAGGTAACGAGTCATTCTGATTCCTGATTTAAATTTATTTCGATTCCGATTCTAATTTCGATTCCTAGTTCGAACCAAACACGCCCTTTGAAGTAATTTCGATAAGTTTGGTGGACTAATATGCAATTGTAGCATGCGGCGGGGTCTCCCAATTCCCGTACGGCACATGGCAATTGCGTAATTTTATCCGAAATTTATGGCAACTTCCATATTTGGCCCTTACCCCCTCATCCCTCTCCCCCCCTCTCTCTCTCTCTCTCTCTCTCTATAAATACGCTCTCTCAATCTCTCTATCTCTCTCTCTCCTCTGTCGCATTCTCGTTCGTACGCGCAAACAACGGAGAGAGAGAGAGAGAGAGAGAGAGAGAGAGAAGAAGAGGAAGAGGAGGTCGACAATGGAGGATGAGGCGACGACGCATCGGGATTCGCGCAAGGAGAGGGTGGTGAGGCTCTTCGGGGTGAGCATCGTCGATGGGGGAGGCGCGATGCGGCGGAGGCGGAGGAGGACGAGGAGGAGGACGAGGAGGAGGAGGTGATGAGGAAGATCAAGAGCATGGGCAACCTCGTCGCCGCCGACGCCGACGCCGGAGGCGGCGGAGGAAGCGGCGCGGCCGCCGGTGAGGCGGCGGAGGAGGACGGGTACCTCTCCGACGGAGGGCTAGTGAGGTCGGCGAAGAGGAGGAGGGCGGCGCAGGGGAGGAAGAGAGGTGAGTTCGCGATTTTTATTTGGTGCGATTTCTACTTCTAATTCCTCAATTTCCTTCTATTTTTCCGTAATTTGAAGCATTTTATCCAATTCAAATCCTACAATCCTTGATGCAACGAATTTTATGCATAGACCCTAGAATGAATGGATATATGTGTTGTGCGATGTGAATTCCACGTTAAAATCTATATTATTTTGTTCCACTTTGGGTTTATGTGGACGGTGTGATGTACCAAGACGGCTGAATTGTGATTTAGCATAATAGTAGTGTAGAATTTTGTTAGGATTATTGTGTAGTTGCATCTGATATTTTTTTTCCATTCCTTAAAATTATATCTAGATGTGTTTATTTTTTATTTCAAACTAATTTTTTGTTAGGAGCTTTTTGATATTGCATCGGTATGATATAGTAATTTTCTTTAGCATTTAGGGACATATATGATCTATATATATATAAAGGAATGTGAGTGTTTATATTCCAAATGTGTAGTTAGTGCATTTAGAAAGAGAGATCTGCAAATTTAGAAAATTACTGTAAGTAGAAATATGCTTGGTTACTTAGCATTGAATCAATAAAAAACTGAATTTTGAAATGAGAACATAGTGGTAGTCTTGCATAGCGCTATTTTAAGTACCTACTAATTGCAGGATCTCATGATTACAGGATGTCATAATTGTTGTAATCAAGCTAATATTGGAACATGATATAGAAAAACATTATTAAAGATGCCGATTATGAATCACCTGAGTCAAAGAGGAATCTAATAAAATTAAGTTAATTGAACATTTGTTTTGTAGAACTAGAATAAATGAAGAATGATTATCCGACTTGTTTCATGAAAAATATGCATTCATAATTGCTCATAAGCTGAACAAATTGACGTGAAGAGCATTAAACTGCTCAGTCACAGATCACACAAGCTTAACATAACGTAAACAATGAAAAGCACGTAGTGAAAATATTGTTGAACAAAGGTGTTGAATGATTAAAAAAATTAAATAGTCAGTTGTAACAATACTTTGTTACAAATATGATTCATAGATATTGATGAATTGCGGTCTTTGCAAGTGAGATGTGTTGAATAAAATCCAGTTTAATGGACCAATTTGCACTGTTACTGCTAACTCGAATTTGTTGGACAATTTCTTTTCCTTCTGTTTTGCATTTTTACAAAAGAGAACTAGAATGTTTATTATGTTGTTGACTAACCCTAGCGAAATTTTGTGTAAAATGTCTTTTTCGAACATTAGCACTTTATGTCATAAGCTATTCAAGCAGTTCACTTTTTCGAACATTGGCATATATAGTCTACTATTATCTTATTAGTTAGCATTTTTAATCCTTCAAAACCAGATTTGCTTTTGTCGGTCACCATTTTATGTTGGTTCCATATGGTTTCGATAATGCTGGTCCATATCTAGTCTTGTTTTATGTTGGTGTTGTATATCTAGAGCCCTTAAACGGATATTTGTGTCTGTGTAAGGGTGCGCATAAGCAATCTTTCCTGTAGAGGATTTTTTAGGAGCTATGCATTATCCCAGAGAATGCATTTTCTTGGAGAAGATTCTTTGAATAGAAATTCAATTTCCTCTGGTAATAATGCGGAGATTCATTGAATAGAAATTCAAAATTGGTACCCTACCAAACATTGATAAAGGAATATAAGGATTTGTTCGTGGAACTAGATTGAGCATAGGAATGTTCTATAACTATGAGAGTTCAACTTTAAACTTGGTCATAAAATGAAAAGACTTATAATTATGGATATCTTATCTTGTGACTGATAATAATGCAATCCGACGAAGAGATCATTACTTGCTAAAGCACCTTCTTTAGTGAGTAGCAACTTCGTTGAAATTTGATACATTCAAATTGTAAGTAAATAATCATCGTGTGGCAAATAGTTGATAAACAGAAAATGCAATTCAAAACCGTGAAATTACAATAATACGTATCAAATATGCTAAGAACCATTGTAAAATTTTGTCAAACATTTTTAGCTATCGCAAAAATGAAGCTCATGAGTGATGTCAACAAACATGTACTACCCCCTTTAGAAATTGTCTTCTGGACCACAATTTTAAGGAGCGGTAAATTGTTTTTTTGAAAATTTCTAATTCATTCGTTGCTTGGACCATCCATTATTTTACAGCGGTTCCATGGACCGAAGAAGAGCATAGGACATTTCTTGCGGGACTGGAAAAGCTCGGGAAGGGAGACTGGAGAGGAATCTCGAAGAATTTCGTGCGTACTAGGACTCCAACTCAAGTGGCCAGCCACGCGCAGAAGTACTTTCTCCGGCAGAGTAACCCCAACAAAAAGAAGCGCCGAACCAGCCTCTTTGATGTGGGGATCAATGATCAAGTAATTCTCTTACATTGCCTGGAAAATTTATCTCTTACTGTCGCATACACTTCGAGTAATCTTATTTTTCTCTTTCGCCAATAATTTTCATCTCAGTGATGAGTGGTTTAATTTTATCCAGACTCCGACCTCTGGAAATTCTGTCTCGCCATTATCAATGGTGAAAGCCCAGGAAGTTGCGGAGAAGAATAATCAACCCGTCCATTCGGTAAATAGTGGCATAGTTATCGATTTTAATTTTGTGTTTTTTTTCCTATATTTGTAATTGTGTGTTTGTGAACGAATGTCTATGATTTACAGGCGGCAGCTTCATCTTGTAACACGATGCAATTCGCATCTCAAGTCCCAGAATCTTTCCCGGCCTTTCCGTTAATCGGAGGGCTCACAAGAGCACAATACATGGACGGTAACAATTACATGGTAAACCAAGTGCACTATCTCTTGTAATAATTCTCATTAAAGTATCAAATAGTTATTGTGTTTTAGATTCTTTCATATATATACCACAGGAATATCCTCTATTTACAAAGTAAATTTTTTACCTGTATACTCTTGCACTTCAAAGGTGCCCCTCTTAACAAAAAAGGCAATTGATTATATACCCCTGAAAAGTTCTCGAGTTTCTTATTTACTCCTGTTGAAAGGCTAATATTAAAAATATCTTTTTAACATTCCAAGTTACTTTAAATATACTCTTCTACCGACATCAACTTTTTTTATTTGCCTTGAAAAGTTATCTTTTTAACATTCCAAGTTAAATTCCGTTAGTGAATTATTGTAGAAGTCATTAAATTTTGTGAAATTACTATTTTAGTGACACCCCAATAGTCCCACATCGAATGGGAATGGGGTTGTCATTGGGTTTATAAAAGACTTAGACACTAGTAATAATAACTGGGCTTAAGTATTTTTGGCCGGTGGTTGGGCCCAACGAGTTATTATTGCTAGTGGGCTGGGTCGTTACATTTGGTATCAGAGCCGGTTCACTAGTCGGAAATGTGTGGCGAGTCTCGGCTGAGCCAGGGTCTGAATGACAGGCTAGCGAGACGAGTCTATGTGTGTTAGATCGACGAGGACGTCAGACTTTAACGGGGGAGTCCGCGACACCCCAATAGTCCCACATCGGATGGGAATAGGGTTACGGGGGAGTCGTGACACCCCAATAGTCCCACATCGGATGGGAATAGGGTTGGCATTGGGTTTATAAGAGACTTAGATACTAGTAATAATAACTGGGCTTAAGAATTTTTGGCCGGTGGTTGGGCCCAACGAGTTATTATTGCTAGTGGGCTGAGTCGTTACAAATATACTTTTCTATCGACATCAACTTTTTTTATTTACCCTTAAGCCTTTTCAAATATATCCTTTTACCATCACCAACTTTTTTATTTGCCCTTAAGTTAGGGACAAAAGGTGTATTTTGACTTCTTTTTAACTTTGATAGAAATTAAATCCGGAGTTAATCCGAGATGACTTAACGGGTACTAACAGCAGGATTATTTTTGAGTAATAGAGTATTTTAAACAAAAAAAAAAAGTAGGGGGTATATAAGATATTTGAAAAGTTTTGAGGGATATACTAGATATTATTGGTAACAAAAACCAACTTGGGAAATTTGTTTAAGAAGATGCACTTTCCTAAGATGTTACAGGGTTTTTATTTTGCAGCAGGTGAGCATCTTCAGAACATCCTTGGACCAGGCCATCTTGCAGTCATCCTTCATGTCAAAACTAAAGATCCCTCATGAGTCCCCTCCGACTTTCCGAGCCAATTCAACTGCATTCACCCCCGATTTTCCGAAACTGCGCCATACTTCATCACCGGAACTCCATCAACCGCGCCAGGCTCATCCTACCGCGTCGCCTTCGTTGTTAGAGAACGGTGAGTTGGAGCTGACCATCGCGCCGCCTCAGCCCCGTAGCCTGAGCAAGGTTTCGTCTCGCAGTTCGTCGGGAGCAATCAGAGTCATTTAAATTTCTTTTTCTTTCTTTCCTTTTTTTTCTTTTACTTATTACTTATTACTTGAATGATCTTTTGGTTCTTAATTGGTTTTGATTAATTTGTTTGATTCATCAATTTATTACTTACAAACTTTAGATGTATATTATCTGAAATAATCATGGAAATTTTGTATAGTTAGAGAGAAGGAAAAGAGTCTTCTGCATCATTTTCTCTTGTTCTATTTTATGATTCAAATTTTTTTTTTTTTTGGTTCTCTCGTGCTTTTGAAAGCACGAGAATTCAACATACTTGTGATTCTTAAGTCATCAGATTGCTTCAAGATCCGTGCAGCGCCAGTAAATGAAAATTAACGGAACACATTGTTAATAGTGTTATGCGAATTTTGAGACAATTCGACGGCTAAAAAGTGACAAGCATAAATGCTTCTGCGCTTTTAAAAGCACGGAGCTCAACTCTATAATCAATTCTCTATAATGATATTATTTGCCTTTTTAAAAGCACTATTCTTAAGTCATCAAATTGCTTCAAGATCCGTGCAGCATTGTTAGTAAATAAAAATTAATGGAACACATTGTTAATAGTGTTGTGCAAATTTTGAGACAATTCGAGGGCTAAAAGGTGACATGCTTCGGCTGCACTGTTAAAAGCACGAAGCTCAACGTTATAATCAATTCTCTATAATTAAATTATTATATAATGAGTAGGGCTATTATACTTTAATGAGTATAATAATATATGTTTTTTTATACTCGTAAATTTTAAATTTTCTTGGATGAAGAAATATGCGGTTAAAATAATAATGATTTTCAATTAGAATGATAGTGATCCCTTAGAAAAGAGTGAGTGATTGATTGAATAATATAATCTAACGAATGAAAATGGTTTAAGGAAGATCTAACAATTGAAAATTTATAAGTATAAATAAGCCTATATTCATTTAGAAGAGTATAGTATTATTGGTTAAGAGGAGAATGAATGTTCCTCTTCATCTAGGGCTTGTTTAGTTAATGGCATTTTTAGATTTTCTGAGACGTGTGCATGGAAAATGAGAATTCTGGGCCGTAGGATTCTGGCGTGGTAAAAATTCACAATTTTCAAAGCATTTTCTGATTCCACAACATATAGACAAAAATATCCTTACCATTTTTTATATTTTTTTTCATCCTATTTTATGTAAAATTGCACAATATAAATAAATCTCTATTATACTAAAGTTATTAATTAATATATCCATTGAAACAAACACAAGAATTGTATAATCACAGATATTTTAAGATATGAACTAGATATACAAAATATTTGTACAATATTGGTATTTAATTCTAGGATAATAATCTCATGAAAAATTAATTTATTTTAAAAATTTTAGATACTGCTAATAAATTATATTCTTAGTTCAAAGATTTATAATCAACAGCATAGAAATCCCTGTACTTTGTTTTTTTTTTTTCAAAAGAGTTTCTTAGAAAAGCATAAAAAGTTTGTTTTTTTTAAAACAAAAATTCTAGAAAAAAATACCTTATTCAACAGTTTTTATTTTTCAAAAAAAAAAATTAAAAATAAAAAAGAAAAAAAATTTTTCATTAAAATCTTTAAAAGATTTTATGAAAATAATATTTTCTTAAGAACCGAAAAAAGAAAAAAAAAAGAAAAACTTTTCCAACCGAAAAAACTATTTTCATGATTATTTTCCTGTGCACCAATATTTAAATTGAATTTGATATATATGAAGTTTTTAACGATGGGGTGTATATTCTACACCCACTTTATTTTTAAACCATTAATACTCTACTTATTATTATTATATTAATTATTTTATTAGAGATATCTGAATGAATTGAAGAATTATACCTAACAACAACATATTAATGCACACCCAAACAGGGCCAATGTTTAGATAAATAATAAAAATATTTTTAATAAAACAAGATAACTTAAATAAAAGATAAAATAAATAAAAGCGAAAGAAAGAATAAAAAAATATAAGATTAATTGTATACACAATTTAAAAAAAAAAAACATTGGCTAAAAGATAGAATAATTATGCTTAGTTTGAAATAAAATTAAAATAAAAAAATATATATATATAAGAATATATTTTTGCGTTCTTCTTTAATTTGTGGGGACCATAAAAATATATCATAACCGATTCATTCTGATATACAAAACATAATATTACGTACGACAAAAAAGTAAAGTATTTTTCTATCGTACTTTCTCACTGTTCGTAACGCAATCTCTCCGTAATTCCAAACGAAGCCTTAGGTTGTCGGGAATACAAAAACATAAGCATAAATCAATGCAAATAATGGGGGGGGGGGGGGGACACTCAACACAGATTATATACAGAGAAGATTTTTTTTCAAAAAAAAAAAAAAAAAATAGCAGCACATGCAAAGTTCCTGCACCACACAAGGACCTACAACAAGATTTATGTATAGCATTCTTTTATTCCGAGAGGCCCCGAAAACCTCGAAAACCACATCCCAGGCCCAGCTCAGAGTTAGCTCCCTTTTAATGTCAACCATCACAGCCAGAAGGACGCGGCGCGGCTTCGATACGATAAGCACAGTTACAATGTAGCAGAGAAAGAGATGGAGAGAGAACAACTCTATATATATATATATATATATATAGAAGCGAAGTCTTATCGACAGGAAGTAAACTATACAGGGCCTGCATTTCTCCGTTCCGGCCGAAACTTACGGTTGGAGCATAGCATTTCAGCGAGTGAGGGCTGGAGAAGAGAAAGGAGATGTTCAGAAGAAGCGCCGCTTAAAGCCTCTGGTGGTTGCCTGGTAGGAGCGCATGAGGAGCCCGACGCCGATCCCTATCCCCACACACATCCCCAAGCCTATTCCGACGCCTACCCTCACACCGGCGTTAAACCAGGACAGCTGACCATCTTCGTCCGCGTACCAGCCGTCGGGATAGTGGTTCTGACCGACCTTCATTTCAGGATCATACTCATTTTCTTCTTCCTCCTCTTCGCCGACCTACAGATGTTAGCATTATAAGTGCAGGGAAGGAAGTTGAATAAAAGTTATCAGAAAACAGAGAATGGAACTGTGATTCAGAACAAGATAGACGGAATTGTATGAGTTCTTAATGACTATCGTCTATCGCAACCCTGAATGTACTAGTTGTGACGCCCTGCCTCCGGAAGTTCACCTTCAAGTACTACACTCACAAGCACCAGACAATGTGAGACTCGTTTCGTTAGCCTTAGTCGATTATGTGGGGAGCCATGCTGCACCCACACTGGCCGTCGACCGGGAAACTACGCTCTACCCGCCATATGACCCTATCTCACTCGATACTTATCTTACACTTCCAACTGATGATTGGCTCTGCTACCAACTGTGACACCCCACTTCCTAGCAGGTCACCCATCCTAGGACTACAATATCCCTAACACGCTTAAACTCTTTTAACCTCTTGGGCCTAGCCACCATCCAAAATATTATAGCTGGGTTAAGAGGTTTAGCCATATTATATCTCATATATAGGACTATTCCAAATACTAAGGGTGTCCACAGTGATGCAATTCCGTGCATTTCTTTGACAGATAAACAGGAAACAAGCAAAGGCTTCTAAATTTCATAGGATACAGAACTCGAATGCTTCAATTTTATCTTCTTGAGAAACAAAACCATAGGAATTTTGACAACCAAAAAGCAGTAGGGCCAATACTCCAAAAATTATCTTGACTAGGGTCTGTTGCCAAAGTAAGGGACATTTGGAATTGGTTCTAGCAAATAACTTGGCAGGGTCTCCCACTATACTTGTTTTCCTCTTAGGATCACTCAAAAAGTTAGCCCTAATAAGAGCAAAGAGCTACAAAAATGTGAATGTTAACAAAATAAATAAATAAATAAATAAACATGTAAAGATGGGATATTATCAGATATGTATACTCCTATATTGCATAATACAAGTAGAATCCTTTTACATCTAAGCTACCCACAAGTACAAGAATAGATTGTAAACAGATGGCATCTAGCTAATATACATATTAAAGCAATTTGGGAACAAGGATATGATATTTAGATATGATTGGAAACCAATTTGCAATATTTAGAGATGATTGAAAACACTCTAAGGAGAAATCGAACAGAAGAACAGCTTTCATCCTCAATTTTTGGCAGGGAAAATAGGACTCCGGTGAATAATTCAAAAGCAAGAAGTAATTACATGGACTGCGGTCTCCAAAATTTGAGGAAGCTTGACAGCGGAGAGATGTTAAAACAATTATCTTTGTGATTGGTGGATACATCTGTAATATTACCAGAGATATTAGTTAGTGTGCTAAGTTTCCCCTTGAAAAGATTAAATTGGTGAACTCAAGTGTTTGAGCCTAAACAAATTAGGACTAGGCCAAGAGTTAAGAATAACCAATTTAATTTTAGTAGAAATCAGGGTATTTTAAGTTGAGAACAACAGCAAGTCTATAAAGACAAGTAAGGAGAAATATTCCTTTTTCTTCTTCTTTTTTTTCTTTCTTTTTTGTGGTGTGGAAGAAATCCCTAGGCTGAATTGATAGGATGGCAAACCAACTTTGCACCGGTTTGTTGGCAATTTAGGAATGTAAAATCATCAGCAGATAAATCAAAACAATGATTTGAACGTTAAAAAAAAAAATATCAATTCGAAATTGATAGGAATCCTTTCTGGAAAGATTGAAATCCCCTTCATAACCAGAATTGACACATAATTCAACCAAAACAAACTACCAATTCATATAAAACTAAGCAATGGAAAGAAAAATTTGTAAAGAGACCAATTCATAAATAGACATAGACTACCCCATTACCACAGAGAACAATATAAAAAAAATAAATTGTACTCTACATAAATTTACCGCAAATCACACCAATAGATCATTCTTATAATTATTCTGTGTGGCGCGGTGACTAGTCTTAGTACTCTTAGTGACATTTTCCATATGGTTTATCTTACTATGGGAAATAGTAACACCATTTAAAAGGAAAGATGCTCATCTCTATGTGTGGTTCAACATGATATAATAAGTAATTTCTAGAGGAAAATAGATATTTGAAACAGTTGAGCTCTTGGAAGATATTCTCCAAGGATGGCAAAACATCCAAGGCAACCCTAATCCTAGTTTAATTAGCTCTACTACTTCTAGGTTTACCAAAATCAACACTAATAAAAGTTGTGCATATGACTACAAAAAACTACAGGCATATGGCTACTTGTTTGGTGTAGTTAGTTAACTACACTGCTTAATTTGTGAGATTATCAAACAATGCCTATTTCTCCTATGCTGACAAACCACAGGAACTGCTCTTCAAGGATAGTAGACAACCAAAATTTCGTGGCCACATGCATCTTGGCGCTTACCAATATCTATATTAAGCAATTCCCAGGTAAGGTTTTAAATACCATCAGTCCTCTAAAGTTATGCCCTTAATGTTGAGTCCCGTATAATTTCATAAGCAAGAAGAGGCAGTTCGGAATCATTCAACTGAACCAGGGGAAGTGCTCAGATAACAGGTTAGGAAATAGAAAGAAAGATCGCTTGTTTAGACTCTCAAAAGAATAATAGCGCATTACATTATACACCATTAATTCTGTGACGCCCCTTCCCAGGGGGTCATCCATTCTAAAACTATTCCAACCCCAACACGTTTAACCCTCTTAACCTCTTGGGCCTAACCATCACCCAAAATGCTATAGCTGAGTTAAAATTTAGCCCTATTATATCTCATATACAAGGACTATTTCAAATCCTAAGGGTGCCACAAATTTTGTGTACTCTTCTACTTTAACAGGTTGTAAGAGAAAGACTCGTTTCCCATAAACTACAATATTTGACAAATCAACAAGTAAAAAAAAAAAAAAACGTAGTAACCACATGGATACAAGATCTGGTAGGACATGCGCCTTTCCATTAACGGCTGCAGGATCTAGTTTGCTACCAAAATAAGGCAATTTCTATGCTCCATCAGTCCATCTCCAATCTAACACTTTGATCATTACAACCTTTGCAATACTAGAGAAAATCATCACGGATATCCTTCGTTTGAGAATAAACTCAAGCCTTCTAGTCTATACGTCATACATTCAAGCAGAGTTATAACAAGCAAGTTATGCCGATTGAAATAGAACAACAAAATGAGCCTCCAACATGAGCACAATACTAACATGTCTAAACTTTTGTAGGGGAAGGAGAAGATTATTCAACTTTTCAACAGCTCCATAGCTAATCTCAATCGAGAACGAATCCAACACCAGGCAAATTTCATGAAGTAACAATACCAAGGTGTCCCAGATACTGACACGGGATACACGACTCTGACACGGCGACTCGATAAAATAAAACTTTAATTTTGCTAAAAATTGTTCTAATTCTCGTACGAATGAAAGTTAAAAAATTCTCATTAATAGTTGATTGTCCAAAAAACATTTAGATGCATTCATCGAAAAGTCAAAATATTTACCTTTATATATGCATAAAAAAAGTAAAATAACATAGAATAATAGGCAATCTACTTACTAATTGACCACCTGAAGACGAGCAATCACAATCATGCAAATTTAGGATTGAATTATTGATATATGAACCAATGCTAATGAGTCTACTTACAGCCGAGGGTGCTCTTCGGGGGATCGAACTCTCGCCGCTACTCTGCCCCCTCCCCGACGCCTCCTCGTCCTCCGGAATCGAGTCGAGCCCTCCGGGGCGCACGGGCTTCCGCCTGGGGCTGAGCTGGATGGTCTGCGAGAGGATCAACGGCACCCCCGCGAAGCACCCGGCGACGTAGACCTCGATCGAGGGGGACGATATCCCGAGCTTGGGCTGCGCGAACGCTGACGAGGCGATCGACGCGGCGGAGTAGCAATCCATGCTCCACCCGGTCCTCGGGTCGCGATCGGAGGAGCAGGAGTGGTGATCGGGGAACCCAATGGCGCCGTTGCTCCACGGCGCCTCGACGCGCTCGAGGGCGCCGCAGAGGATGAGGTTGCCGCGGTCGTCGGAGACCTCGAACTCGAGCGCGGCGCCGGCGAGGCGGACGCCGGCGGTGCCGACGTAGGTGGCCCCGGCGCCGGCGCGGTCGAGCCGGTCGCGGCGGAGGGCGACGGCGGTCCGCTCGGCGGCGGGGACGCGGGCGCCGTTGATCTCGAGCGCCGCCCCGGCCTCGCGGCGGAGGTGCGCGAGCGTGAGCCGCGGCGGCGCCGCCTCGACGGCGCACGGCGCCACGCGGACGTAGAAGAGCCGTATCTCGAGCCACGCCGCCGCCGACGCCGACGCCGCCGAGGAGTTGCCGCCCCTCCGCCGCCGATCGAGAGGCGGCGGAAGCGGGCGGCGGCCTCCGCGCCCTCGTCGTCCTCCGCCGCCGCGGGGCGAGGATCCATGGAACTAGGGTTATAGTTCGGATCGCGGGGAAGGGGAGGAGGGATCGACCATGGAGCTAGGGTTTGAGAGAATTAGGGTTAGGGTTGGAGCGAGCGGGGAGGAGACGCGGAAACGTCGAGGGAAGAGGGAGAGTGAAGAAGAAGATAAGTTGGACGGATTCAAAGCGTTTGTAATTTTATAGACTTTCGTCAGAGAGGGAGGAGGATCGCAGCAGGCAGGCCGAGGAGGAGGAGATGCTGACAGATGGGACCGTCCGAAAGACATGAGAGCTGACAGCATCCCCCCTACACGTGTTCCGATCCGACAGCCTTCTCAGTCAAATCTTTCGTTCCTCGACAAACTTTCGAATGTATCAATTTAAAATGTATCGATTGAAATGTATCACACTTTCTCACTTTTGTATACTCTAATTTAAAATAGGGTTAATTGCATGTTTTTTTTTTTTTGTTTTTTTTTTTTTTTGTAAATACGGTAGATTATAGATATATTCTTGCAAAGTTTAATTTTTATAAATTATTCTTGTAAAATTTGTAATGTATTCCAATATATTTTTATGGTTAGAATTCGTTAGAGAATTATTTATTTTTTAACAATAGACTCGTAAAATGATATTTTTGTCCTTACAAATATGTCCCTCTAAAAACCCTCTTAATTTTCTACACGGTGGTGAACAACTCTAACGCCGTGGAGCTTCTTGAAACTGTGTGGCCCACGAGGACGAGGTTGAGGCCCATAGCGGCGAAGCGGAAGGTGAAGGTGCGATCGATTTGGAAGCGCTCGTGACAACAGCCCATGCGAGCACGACAATTAGATCATCGACAACGACGGCGACGAAGAAGGAGAAGAAAAGGAGGAGGAAAGGGAGGATACGAAGAAGAAGAGGAAGAAGAAGTAGAAAAGGAAGAGAAAGAGATAGAGAAAGAGAAAGAAGAAGAGGAAGAGGAAGAGGAGGAAGAAGAAAGATAAAATTGTCAATTTATTTTATTAATTAATCATGATTAAATATTTTAATTGTTGTTAATTATTTATGATTAAATATTTTAATCGTTGTTAACTAAATTTTTTTAACGGATACTAACGGTAGGAACATATTTAAATGCATTAGGGACTTTTGTAGAGATAACTTATGAAAATTGAATTGTATAGAAATAACCTGTAATTTACCATATTTGCGGGGACCTGCATGTAATTAATCCTTTAAAATATGGAAAACGCTAAGTGCACAACCCGGTTGGGTTGTACATCCTACAACCCAACCGGCGAACGGTCTGGATTAAATTAACAGAATAGTAGCATTTAAACCCACCTCTTTTAATTTTTTATCTACTCAACTTTTCTTTCTCTCTCGGGTGTTCCTTTTAATATTTATAATCGTACCGATAAATCGGTATAATCGTCCCATTTCAGTTAGAGTCAAAAACTAAGCCTTCTATTTAACAATGGCCAAATAAATGTGCCTATATGGGTGTTCTTTTTAACATTTCTAATCGTACGAGAACCGTATAATCGTCCCATTTGCTAGAGGCAAAAGCTAAGCCTTCTATTTAACAATGGCCAAATAAATGTGCCAGCTATATGGGTGTTCCTTTTAACATTTCTAACTGTACCGAGAACTGGTATAACTGTCCCATTTCAGGCTAGAGCTGCAAAAGCTAAGCCTTCTATTTAACAATGGCCAAATAAATGTGCCAGCTCTATGGGTGTTCCTTTTAACATTTCTAACTGTACCGAGGACTGGTATAACTGTCCCATTTCAGGCTAGAGCTGCAAAAGCTAAGCCTTCTATTTAACAATGGCCAAATAAATGTGCCAGCTATATGGGTGTTCCTTTTAACATTTAAAATTTAAATGTTAAAATTTAATAATGCACATTTAAAATTTAAATACACTATGTTAATTTTAAAAATATAAAATTTTCATTACAAAATTTCTATTACAACTAGGGATTCGAGAAACCCTAACAACCACAATCTGGCGCCGAAGAAGAGAGGTGACGGGGGGTGAAAGACAAGAGGGTTTTCATCTCGTCGAAGAAGAGGGCGAATCCATCGGCGGCGGCGTGAGCAAGAAGGTGTTGGGAGAGGTCAAGGGAGTCGCGAAGGTCGAGTATGGCGTCGAAGAGGACCTCGCCGGAGGCGACGCGGCTCACGTCGGTGCCGAGGGCTAGGGCTTTGAGAGACTCGAGCTAGCTCGGTGGCTAAAATAGGACCAAGGAGAAGGAGAGAGAAGAAAAAGGGGGGGAAAGGAGATGAGAGGAGAGAGATGAAAAATGGGGGGAAAGGAGATGAGAGGAGAGAGATGAAAAATGGGGGGAAAGGAAATGAGAGGAGAGAGATGAAAAAGGGGGGGAAAGGGTATAGACAATATGATGGGAGTGAGGATATACCTGCCATTTTGGGTGTAGAATAGCAGCCGTTGGATACCAAGTTGTAAGATGTACAACCCCTTTGGGGTTGTACCTAATTACTCTTAAAATATATCAATTTAGTATTTGTGGTTTCATTTTTTTCTTTTCATCTCGCCCGTTAATATTTCGTTAACTTATATATAAAAAACTTCAGATACCTCACCTAAATTTATCGAATATTCAGTTTAGATTTTTTTAGTTTTAGCTTTGTGATAGATTTAACGAAAAAAAATTAGTGAAAGGGACAACGAAAAGAAAAAAATGAAACACGGGTACTAAAACGATACACTTTAAACCATAGGGTTACTAAAGTAAGAAAATGCAATACCACAAGAATGATTTTTGAAGTTTGTCTAATTCAAAAGTACAGATTTAATTGACGCCATAAAAAAAAAGTCCTTTTTTTAATTAAAATATAAAAAACTATAAATATTTATTTTTTTACTATTTATTTTTAATTTTTAAAAACTTACATTTTGTTCTCTAAAATTTTAAAAATATTTCCGAGAAGAACGATATTAGAGGTCGTTTGGTTGGATATAGTTGCGAAATGTAGTTGGAAATACATGCAGTTGCAAATGTTGTAATGGGTTACCTAGTTTGTTTGGTTTTACGCAGTTGCAACTGCTGCAGTTACATTTCTTCTGTTTGGTAATACGAAGCTGATAGTTGTATTTGTTAATTTTATCACTATTCAGATAGAGTGGTGAGATTATCTTCACTAAACATAAAATAATTGTATAAGTTTATTAATCATTTAAATTTACTATTTATAAATAAATAAGTAGATATATATAATATTTTTATATTTTTAACAATTCTTCAACTTATTAATCGACACATTTAAAATTTTTAATTTATTTAATTTTAATATGTAAATCAAACTTTAAAATTTAAACGATTCTCTCATTTTTTTTTATCAAATTTAATAATTATAATTAATTAAAACTTATTAAATTAACATACACGATCAAATTCTATAAAAAATTTTTAAAAAAAACTAGATTTATATTTTAAATAATATAAATTTAAAAAAATTAATTTTTGGCACAAAGCTTGTATTTGTCTAAAAAATTTTATTAGTATGAGTTTATTTACAAGTATTTTTATTTACCTATATGTATATATTATTTATATATTTAGCTATTTATTTATTTATTTATTATTGTTAATTTATGGGTGATTCTATCCCTCACGAACTGCTGCAGTTGGAACTATGGCCAATTTGGATGTAGTTCCAACTGCAGCATTTGGACCTTCTTGTGCAGTTGGTACTGCAGCAGTTGAACTCAACTACACTATACCAAACAAAGGAATTGATAGTACGCATTTGCAATCGCACCGCATGCTTGCGTGCAACCAGTATATCAAGTCTAACGGAGTGACCGTCAATTTGGAAGTCGTATCATTAAAAACAACTTGATAGCACGGAAGGCTCCGTGCTACCGATAGCATACCAGCCTAGCTCTATAATTATTTATAATTTATATATATAAATATAAAATATATGTATTCGAGTTGTTATCGAGCCGAGCATGAGCGAACTGACCCCAGCTCGTAGTCAGCTAGTTTATTAAACAAGCTAAAAATTTTAGCTCGTGCTCGACTCGTTTACTAAACGAGCGATTCGATCTCGAACTTATTTCGAACACGAATGCATTTTTGATTTGCTAACCTGATTGGCCGTGAATTGAATAAAGGGGGGGGCCCATTGGACAATCTTGCACAATTTTTTCCAGATTATTCTGGCCCTGGCCTCAAGTGTTCTGGGCCACAAACAACACCACAATTAAACAAAAAGGGCCATTTCAAGTTTATAAATTAAAAAAATTAAAAAAGTACTACTATTTGTAACTCTACATTGCCTACTAAGATTTGTATATATTTTACTTTAAGGGCAATTTCATTGGTACCCCTAAAAAGTTCAATATTATCATAAATGCCCATACATAATATGCAATATCAAAGTTGCGCCAATAAATATTTACTTTGTTTCAAGAATACACTCGACCTATTTTAATCTTAGTTATAAAATAATATAATGAAGGTTAACAATAAAATTATCTGTTTTGCCCCTAAAATGGTAAGGGGCATATAAATGTACCTAGTCCATTTTTTTAAAATTTTTTTATCCATTCAGATTTCAAATATTATAATCAGTTAAATAAAAAAAATTCAATTAATAGGTTAATTAGCTATTAATAATTAACTAGTAAATGAATTTATACTAGTTTCGACTCAAAACTAGTCAAAGGTGTTAAATTTAATGGAATAATTATCTTACTTTGTAAAATTTTTTCATCATCTAAAATTTTTATCTTTTCAATTTATTATTTAAAACTATTATTAGTTCATGCAAAGTCAGTTGATTACAAAAATTTAGTTTGTCCTTTCATAATACAATAATTTTTCTTTTTATTTAAGGTTGGATTTTATACTAACATATTGCTATTAGTTCTAATTTATTCATTGCGATGAATTTTTTCTACATTAAGTAGTCAAATAAAAAAAAAATTATTACTTTACAATTAGTGTAGTAAAAAAGTAGACATAACTAAAATGAATTATCTTCTCATTTTGACTATAAAGCAAAAAAAAAAATAATTTAACTACAATTTATTCCAAATAGAAATATTTATTTAATTGAAATGAATAATTTTTTAAAAGTAAAATCAATTGAATTTTATTAATTTTTTAGTCTAGATAGAATTTAATTAATTTTGAAATATAATAGAGGATATTTATGAAGTAGAATTAGTAATTGACCATTGAATAATTAAGAGGGGTAAAGTTGGAATATAAATATTATTAACTTTAATATAGATGGATATTTGATAGCAGGGTTAGTTTTGAAAGTTTTTTAAATACATGATATTTCAAATTTTAAAGGAGTATTTATGAAATTAGATGTTTTTAGAAGGGTATTGAGGAAATTTTTCCTATTTTAAATTATACGGTACCAAAGTGAGGAAGTGTGAAACCATATGGGGTTTTATAAAGTTTTCCCTAATTTTTAATTAATTTTCATCTAAAATTTTCCCTATTTTAAACAGTGCTTAACAGTTTACTCCAGAGTTGCGACTATAAATATCCCCCAAATTCCTTTCTCACTCTCTCTCCTCCCTCCATTTCTCCCCCTCTCTCTCTCTATCTCACCCTAAGAGAGAGAATCGCCATTAATGGCGGCGACGGAGCCCCAAGGAGGTGGTGGAGGGTCGCTGGGCTTCCTCGGCCTATCCATCCTCAGCTTCCGCCGCACGACTCCGTCCTCATCCGCCGCCGCCGCCGCCGCCGCCGAACACTACGTCGGCGCCGGAGACGACGACGACGACGGAGGAGACCTCGAGGGGTTCCAAGCGCTCGTCGCCGATCTCCTCCTCTCGCTCCTCCCCGCTCCCTCCTCCGGTGATCTTCTCGTAACCCTGGACTTCCTCTCGCGGCTCCTCGACGCACTCCTCGCGTGCGAGCTCCGGTTCCGCTCCCTCGTCCTCTCCGCCGCCGCGCGAAACCCTAGCGCCCTCTCCCGGCCCCCGCTCGATCGCCTCGTCGCCGACCTCCTCGACCGCGCCCTCAAGGCCCTCGACCTCTGCAACGCCGCCTCCCTCGCCCTCCTCTCCCTCCGCCCCTGGCGCCGCCACGCCCACATTGCCGCCTCCGCCCTCCTCCTCCAAAACCCTAACCCTAACCCCCGCCTCCGCCGAGCCCGCCGCGCCCTCGACAAGCTCCTCTCCGACCCCGTCCACCTCCGCTCCCCCTCCTTCGGATCCACCGGGTCCAGCGGCGGCGGCCACGCGCGCTCCCTCTCGTGGAGCGTGTCGAAGAACTGGGCGGCGGGGCGGCCGCCGCCTCCTCCGCCGCCGCAGCCGTCGGCGGATCTCTCCGGCGGCCTCGCCCTCGCCGTGTACACCATGAGCTCCGTCCTCGGCCTCTCCATGTGGGCGCTCGCCGCCGCCGTGCCCTGCGGCGGCGCCGCCGCCACGGCCTTCTCCCCTGCGGCTGCGCCGCCGCGGATCCTCCGGTGGGCGGCGGCGATGGCGGCGCTCCAGGAGCGAATCGCGGAGGAGCTGCGGCGGAGCGAGCGGAAGGGGGGCGCGGCGGGGCTGCTTGCCGAGATGCAGAGGGTGGAGAGGAGCGGGAGGTCACTAATGGCGATGGTCGGGGAGGAGTCGGAAGAGGAGGAGGAGGGGGAGGATACTACAAGTGTGAGGGAGGAGGAGGAGGAGGAGGCGGTGTCGGCAGCGGCGGAGCTGGATGAGGCGTGCCGGGCGATGGAGGCGGGGCTGGGGCCGCTGGAGCGGCAGGTGCGCTCCGTGTTCCACCGCATCGTCCGCGGCCGCGCGGAGGTGCTCATTTGCTTGGGCCACTCCGCCACCGCCGCCGCCGCCGCCCCCCGCGCTTCTCCGCAAGCAAACTCAGCTGCTGCAGCTGCTGCTGCTGCTGCAATTCCAGTTGCTCTGGAAAGAGAGGTATAAATCAATACCCTACAACCAATCAACTTTGTGTTCTTAGATTATTCTTAATTTAAGGTTTAATTGCACCATTAGTTTCCAATCTCGGCTAAATTTCACCTTTGGTTCTCAAATTATGATCCTTACGACACTTTTGTTATCAAAATTTAATTTATTATAATTTCCGGTGCGAATTTTATAAATTATTGTAATTAGTTCTCAAAACTTAATTTAGTTCGTTAATATGAAAAGTAAATCTCACATTGTAATCATTATTGTATTATCAATCACAATGCTATAATCTTGCTTTTATATTAGCGGCACATTAATAATGAGTGAAATAAATTTGGTCACGGAATTTAATTAAAATAATAATAATTCAGAAAATTCAAGCTAAAATTATAACAAATTAAAGTTTGAGGATTAAAGCGTCGGAACCTTACCGTTTGAGGGCCAAATGTATAATTTAGCCAGCTTTATTACCACATGGCCCATGCAAATATTTTTCCAAGCTCATATGGTGTTTTCCACGCATGTTAATGGTTGATTAAAATAATTAAACATAAGTTATTCGATTGCAAAGATATAAAACGCGGGAGACACCAAAGTGAGTAATTGGAGACCAATGGTGCAATTAATTAACGATATATTTTTTTTAAAAAAAATTATTTTACTGGGGAGGTGTAATTTTATTTATTTATTTGTATTGAGATATTTTTGTTGCTTTTTTTTTTCTTTTCTTTTTTTGGGGTTATGGTCATTTGTTCTGGTTTCATAATTTTGTGTATGTAATCTGTGTCCCCCATATTAAATTCTGGGTTTTGAAGTTAATTAATTTACTTCATCAGTTTATTTGATATTGCACTTCTTTCTCTGTCTATCATGATCTTTTTTTCTTTTCTTTTCTTTTCTTTTTTGGTTAAAATCTCACAATTAAAAGATTTTCATTTTATTTTCTTTTAAATTGGCTTTTTTTTCTTTTTTTTTCTTTTTTTTTTTTTGCATACAAAGTATATCGGCTTTGTATTTTTCCATATCTTAGCTGTGTTTTTAGATTTTGTAGATTTGGTTAGATTTTTTTAAATCTAGCCAAAATGTTTGCTGTCATCTTTCGTGGATCCAATATGTAGTCTATGAGATGCTTGATATTTGGTCTTTTTATTTTAATTTATTATAATTTCTGGCTTAAACTACTTTATAAATTATATATCATAAACAAGTTATGCATTGAAGTATAATTAGTTTGAAAGCAACATAACATATTATGTACGCGGAATATGGGATAGGTGGATGGGCGGGTCCGGTGCGCGATCTAGGAGTAATAGACTTTTCGAGCTGGTCGCATGCCGGTGGACGATTTGAAAGGCAAAAAATAATATTATATTTTGTAACTTACAGTTTGATATCGCTTTAGCCATCCAGAGACTCAAGATGTTATTATCGTCGTGGAAAGATTTGTTACGTTAGTGTTTTTTTTTTTTTTTTTTTTTTAGGTCCTGATGCCCCACTTCTATAAATAAATTTATTCAATGAACGAAACGGTGTACTATCTATTCTAAAAAAAACATAACATATTAACTATTGTCGTATCATTAATCACAATATTACTATATTATTTTTATATTAACTTTATATATCAGTATTTAGTCAATTTACTAAATTAAGTTACAAGATTTAACTATAATAATTTAAAAAGCTTAAATAAAAAATTATAATAAATCAAAATTTATGAATCAAAATATCATAGACCTCATAGTTTAAGAACCAAACATAAAATTTAGCCTTATTATTATTATTATTATTATTATTATTATTCTTAGAGCCTGACTATTACTATTATTATTATTATTATTATTTTTGAGAGATAGATAGGACGTTACTCGTTTCGTTTATTTCATTTAGAAATAAACTTATCTAGAAATATAAATCAACTAGGATTCGAACTTGAGTTTCAGGTACCAACCACTAATTTTTTTGTCACTTTACTCTAGGGACGATCGGTTACTATTACGATTATTATTATTATTATTATTATTATTATTATTCTTAACACCTCGTGCGCTAAAACGCGAGCCAACAAAGGAGACGTGCGCCGAGGTTTCTAATATTTGCTGCGCATAAGAAGACATGCGGAGATGCCTGCAACTTCTAACCAGCTTGCCGATGCAGGCTTGCAGCTGCAGCCTGCAGATGATGTGCAGGCCACTACTACTTCACTGATCAACAGCTGTCTAAGCCAGCTGGATATAATATATATATATATATATATATATAGTTAATTTCATACAGGTCCTTATTAATATAATAAATGATAAATATATTTATATAAAATTCAATTTTTATATATTCTTTCTATAAAAATTCTAATATTTTCAAATATATTCTTCCCGCTTTATTACCGTTAAAGTTAATCGTTTATATTTTCAATTTTCATTATCACGTATATATCTCTAAATGTTATAACAATATAATATAAGATGGGTAAAAATATCAAAAATTAATCATGGTTAAACGTTTAACTTATAATTAATTAAAATTTTCTAGCGGATTCTAACGGCCGGCACATATTTGAAGACATTAAGATTTTTATAGAAATAATATATGAAATTTAAACTTTATAAGAATATATTTGTTATTCACTATGTTTGTAGGGATCTATATGAAATTAATATATATATAATTTTTTTTCTTTATTATATTTGGAGTTAGCTGCTCATAACCGCCAGTAACTAGGGATAAAACTTTAGTAACAAAAAACTCTCCAACTACGTCTCGTTGGGACGCATATTAAACGACGCTTTTTCTAACATCTTTAATATTTAAGATCACGACACTATTATTAAGCGCCGCTAATAAATATATTTTTATCAAATATTTATATAAATTTTTCTCGACATGTTTATTTAACGATTTCTTTTACACGACACTTTTACAAGTGTCGGGATTATTTTTGCCGACGCTTTAAAGTCGCTAAATATCATTTAAAGTGTATTTAAATACAAGATTTTTTATAGTGCTCGTAGTTTAAAGTATATCAAATTAGTATTCTAAGGTTTTGCACTTTTTTACTTTAGTATCTTGTGGTTTAAAGTGTATCAACATTTAACAACTTCAATTATTTTCTCCTGTGATTTATTTAGTACATTTTCGCCGCATTATCTTATAGTGTAAAATTTTCATTTTACTTAACTCTTTGCATTACTACCAGAACATATTAAATGGGGTTACTAAAATACTATAATTTATAAACCACTTGATTAAAAAGTGATATATTATATAAAATTTAGCATTTTGTTAGTTTATAATTTGCACTAAGACATCTTGTGATTTATAAAACGTAACACCCCCCCCCCAAAAAAAAAAAAAAAAAAAAAAAAAAAGACAACATAGCATAGTAACGCTTTTCAAACTACAAGAGTGGTAAGTAAAAATGCAGTAAACTTAGAGGGCTAATTGAAGTTTATCCAAAAGAATTTACATATATATATATATATATATATATATATATATATATATATATATATATATATATATATATATATATATATATATATATATATATATATATATATATAGGAACTAGGCTACTATGCTATTAATAGCACCAAGTCATTGGTGCTACCAACTTTTTGGCCATTGGATTGAGAGATGTGTGGTTAGGATGATGTGGGCCCCCTAGAGTTAAGTGGGTGGTTGGTTGAATAGTATGATCTAACGGTGAAAATCATCAAAGGGGTGGATCTAACTAAAAAGTCTAAGACCGATCTTTATTGATAGCATACCAAATGACTCTATATATAGTGTGAGGCTACTATGCTTCTAGAAGCACGAGCCTTGTGCTTCCGGTCATTTTCGATGTTGCGATTTTCAAATCGTCGATCGGCTCAGATTAAACTTGATCTAGAGTATTTGAAGTGTCTAGAAAATAAATTTTATAATTTTTCGATATCATTTGCCTAGTAATCGAAGGAGCTCAAAATCAAATAATTTTAATGGTCGTATTGAGCCGTTTGGAAGTTTAATGGTGTAGAAGTATCCAAATCACGTGAAATTTTAATAGAACATTCTTTATACTATATAAAACAAGATCAATATCTTTGATCTAAAATTTTAATGTTATATTATCGCGTTTTGTAAGATTTTTATTTTCATCCGTTGATTTTGAGCCCCTTCGTTCACTAGGCAAATAATATCGAAAAATCACATAATTTATTTTCTAGGTACTTCAAATACTCTAGATCGCGTTGACGATTGAAAACGATTCGAATCGGGAAGACGTGGAAGCACGGAGAGCTCCGTGCCTAGCATAGTAGCCTTACTCATATAGTGTGAGGCTACTATATATATATATATATATATATATATATATATATATATATATATATATATATATATATATATATATATATATATATATATATATATATATTTAAGAGATAGGTAGCACGCTATCCGCTTCGTTTATTTCATTTAGAAATAAATTTAGCTAGAAATGTGAATCAATTAGGATTCGAACTAGGGTCTCGGATACCAACCACCAAGCTTTTTGTCACTTGCTCTAGGAACGGTCGGTACCTGGGAATTCATGTTTCGTAGTTTTTTTTGGCTTTTCAGAGGGCAGATATATTTTGCAAAAAAATATAATATTTCACTTTATGTGATTATTTTTATGAATTGAGCTCTTATATTTTTAAAAATATCAAATCATTAGTGTCCGTAGATTTTGAATTATTGGATTAAAGGATATGCCGTTACGAATAAAGTTGCGTGGGCGGTTGGTTGAATAGTATGATCGAACGGGTGAAAATAGTCACAGAAATAGATCTAACGTCGGATAATTTAATAAGTATCAAGTGCTTGGTGCTTTTAAAAGTATTGTAGCTGAACTCTTTATTTTTATATTTATTGATAATGGAATCATATTCAGATGTATCTAATTGGCAGAGAATCAAACAACAACAACCTTAAACAGCATACATATATTCTAGTCACAAAATCACTTGGGGATAAGGATTTGTTGGACTTTTTTTTTTGGATCAAATGCATACAAGTCCCTGCAAACATAGTCAATTTCGGAAATATCCCTGCAAAAACGAAACTAGGTGAGATGTCCCCGCAAAGTCCAAAAGTATGCAGATATGTCCCTGCCGTGCCTTTTGCAGGGACATATCTGCAGGAATATTTTGCAGATATGTCCCTGCAAAGGGCACGGGAGGGACGTATCTGCATACTTTTAGATTTTTGCAGGAACATCTCACCTAGTTTCGCTTTTGCAGGAATATTTTCGCAATTGACTATGTTTGCAGGGACCTGTATGTAAATAACCCTTTTTTTCAAGTTTACAGAGAAATTATTATCTTAGTAGAACGTGGTTTGTAGTTAGTTTTTATAGTTGTCTTTTTCTTTTTTCCCCTTTTTTTTCCCTGTTTTTTAATAATATAAGCCGGCAAAATATATATGTATATTATATTCCCTGTTGACTCCGGGCTAGGGATGCTAATGGGTATGGATACTGAAATTTTATCCGAACCCGAATCCGAATGAAACGGATATATCCGATGGATATGGATATGGATTCGGATATGGATATCAAAAATAGAAACCCGACGGATATGAATTTGGATATGAATTTTGATTGTACCCGACTCGACCCCGAACCCGATCCGAAGCTGAATTTATTTTGTATTATATATAATATATATATAAAAAATTGATGTTATATTTGAATTTATATTTTAAAAATTTAGATTTAATATAATATATTTTGAAATATTGAAAAAAATAATAATTCTTTCGGGTTCGTGTTCGGGTTTCAGATTTTTGGTCGGGTTCGAGTTTGGATATGGATTTTTAAAATCCGTCGGGTTCGCATTCAGTACTCGGGTTTGGAGTCGGGTTCGAATTCGAATATTTAAAAATCCGCCACGAATCTGACCCCGTCGTCGTCGACATTCTACTCCGGGCTCCTGCACTTTGAAAATAGCCCATTGGATTTTTATATTTTGCAGAATAGCCATACTATAAAATAAATTGCAAAAATGGCCATACCCATGCCACGTCAGCGCCACGTGGGCCGGGGTTGGGCCAGGTGTTTAAGTTGAACACGGTGAATGGTTCACCGTGTTCAATTGTATTGAACACGGTGAACCATTCACCGTGTCCAATACTAATACATTAGTATTGGACACGGTGAATGGTTCACCGTATCCAATACAACTATCAGGACTTAGCCATTTTGGCTAGGCCCTTATATTAGTATTGGACGCGGTGAATGGTTCACCGTGTCCAATAATATTGAACACGGTGAACCATTCACCGTGTTCAACTTAAACATCTGGCCCACGCCCGGCCCGCGTGGCGCTGACGTGGCGCTGGCATGACATGAGTAGGGCCATTTTTGCAATTTATTTTACAGTAGAACTATTTTACAAAATATAAAAAGCTAAGGGGCTATTTTCAAAAAAAGCCCTAGGCAAAACTAATTTCTTTTTGATGTGATGCAAAGCTAGAGTCTCTAACTTTTGTGTACTACTTAACAATAAATAAATGAGATCTGATTTGCAAGAGTCATTTACAAATACATGTTTTAAGTTTAAAACTTTGCATTTAATAGCTTTTTTTGTTTTGAAATTATTGTTTCGATAACGATGATTACTGTGACCAGTAGTTTGAGAACTTATCATCTACGCCTAAATGCGTATAAGCGCACAGAGCAATCCCGCCGTCTGTCTAGGACACAATCAATCAGAACAATTAAATTGATAGGTGGTTAGAACAGCTGACGCTAGTCCCGCCTCTGATAGAGGGCGAGATCGGTTCGGACTTAGAAAATTTCTACGCAAAGAATTGTACGAGTATGCACCCCCAAAAAACTTAAAAAAAAGAGAGGGTATAGTGAGCCTGTTATTAGGTAACTATTGCCTGAATCTTAAGATAGGAGAGGTGAAAAAGATTGGAGAGAGGAGGTACATGTTTCCTTTACTCTGATTTGCCCACTCCTGACTTGGGATTTTATTATTTTCCCAGATTTGATCAAGATCATAGATGTAATTATAAATAGGAAAAATTTCAAAAACCCTCCCTAAGGTTTCACACTTTTTTATTTTAATACCCTATGATTTAAAGTGTATCAAGTTAGTACCATGTGGTTTCTCACTTTATCACTTTAGTATCCTGTGGTTTAAAGTGTATCAAATTAGTACCCTGTGGTTTTGCACTTTATCACTTTAGTATCCTGTGGTTTAAAATATATCAAATTAGTACCATGTGGTTTTGCACTTTATCACTTTAGTACCCCGTGGTTTTACACTTTATCACTTTAGTACATGGTACTAACTTGATACAAAATTAAAATCACAAAATACTAAAGTGATAAAGTGCAAAACCACATAATACTAATTTGATACACTTTAAGCCACATGGTACTAAAGTGATAAAGTGGAAAACTACAGAATACTAAAATAAAAAAAATTGAAACTACAAGAAAGATTTTTGAAGTTTCCCCTTATAAATATAATACAATTAGAAATACATACAGTTAAAAATACAACATAACAACTATACGAATCTTGTTGGATCGGAGGTAGTTAAAGGCGCTGCAACTGTAACTACTTTACTTGGTTACATACAATTAAAAACTTGTATTTAAAAACTTTATCAGTTCATATATATTATCCTATTATAAAGGACAACATTTATAAAAAAAATTAGGAATAATATTTTGTATATTTCAAAACTAGACAAATGTCTTATTTATTCTTAGATGACCAAAATAGTCTTGTCAATTTTTAAAAAATTCTGTCAAATAACCCTTTTTCTTTCTTAGGGTTTACTAATGGATTGGGCCTTTGGAAGGAAGGGTGTTTCTGTGTATTGAGGAGTAAATTTGAAAAAGTTTAATAATATTAATGACCATAGAAGCAAGAACCCTTTTAATTTAAAAGGTCATTCAGTAGGTTGAATTTTTTTAAAATTTAAAATTACTTTCCTCACCTGCTGCAGTTAGAACTGCAACCATCAAACGTAAACCCTAGCGACTACAATCGGCCCGTTGCGCAGTTTCGATTATAATAATTAAATAATAAATTCAAATGCATCAAATCAAATACTATATTTAGATATGTGGTTTTATTTCTACTTCACAGTAAGAACCTGCCATTTAATAGGGTGTAAATGAGCCAAACACGAGCGAGCTGGGGTCGGCTCGTGTTCGGCTCGTTATTAAACGAGCTGACGATGAGCTCGCTCGTCAGCTCGTTTAATAACGAGCCGACAACTAAATTTCACTTGGTGACTAAACGAATAATAAATAAAAAAATATATATTAAATATATTAAAAAAATAAATTTATAAAATCTTATCTATTAGACTTTGATCTAATAGTTAAAACTTTATATACAAATGAGTCTTTTTATTTTATAATTAAGCTCGCATTTATATTTTTATTTTGCTAAAAATTAAATAATAAAAATATATATTATATATAACTATTTATTTATATATAAAAATATAAATTAAATAAATTATATAAATATAAAATATATTAATTATCATTATCGGGTCGAACTTAGCAGTGATCGTGTTCGGCTCGTTTATTAAACGAGCCGAAAAATTAAGCTCAAGCCGAACACAAGCTGGCTCGCGAACAGCGAGCTGGATTGCCACTCTGGTGACACAGTATAGCAGTTTATCAATCTCTAATATGCACTTTTACCACCCAACGATGTATAAATAAAAAAATATTACTTTACAAGGAAACAAAAACAAAAGCACAGGGGAGTAGGAATATCAATCGGCTCGGATTCAGAGACAATTTTTAAAAATCCGAACCCGAATCTGACTCCAAACCCAAACTCGACGGAAATCCAAAATCCGAACCCGAAACAATTATTTCTCTTTTCGATATTTCAAAATCTACCACATTAAATCGAAATTTTTAAAATACAAATTCAAATATAACATCAAATTTTTATACATATTATATATAATGTAAAATAAATTCGAGTCGGATACAATCAAAATCCATGTGTCGGATTTTTATTTTGATATCCATATCCAAAAACTATATCCATTTAGCATTGGATAAATCCGTTCCGTTTGGATTCGGATTCGGATAAAATTTTGGGTATCTGTGTCCATTAACATCCCTCCAGGGAGTTAAACAAAATAATTTTTGAACTACATGGTGGCAGGGTAAAAATGTGCTAAACCATAAGGGGGCAAATTTACATACCATTCATGAATACATTTTTCATAGGGAATTAAGATCAGTATAACCAAGCCCACATAAATAGTGCTAATCATATGTTATGTAATATGCAGATCAATTTTAAAGCGCATATTCTCAAAAGTCTCAAAGATACCTCGTTCGATTGGCATTCGTAGTTGTCGACAGAAAACCATCCAGCCGAAGATCAGAGTACAGTTTCTGGCGATCTCTTCTGGTGTGTGTTTTCGTTGTAGATCCATATAACGAAGTCGGCATCTTCGTTTACCGATTTATGCTCCAATTGGGCATAGGTTCTCTATTCTTCCATTCGAAGGATCGGTTATAGGACGAAGTTTAATCTCGTAAAGCTTTGGCCACAATTTTCCAGTTACTGCAGAAAAAAAATAGAATAAGTAAAACAAGAGTAAGGTATGAAAACACCCTTCTTCTTTTTTTCCCCTTTTCTTTGCAAAAAGAGGGCGGAAAAAAGTGAGTAGAAGACCAAATAGCTCACCAAATAATCGGTTCATTTCCTTATCCCAAGCGATGCCGTTCAGAACATCTATAGCCTGGAAAGATAGGAATAACAAACAGTCAATACATATTTTAAGAAAATAACAGGAAACTCGTGCTTTACGGATGCATAGTTCTACAAACTAAAAATACTCAAATTAGTTGGGTTATACAGATATATGGCTTTGGCAGAACAATACTGTGACGGTTGAAATCTGTATGTTAAGTTCGACGCAGTCGAAGAATGCCTCTCACAGAATTTGGAACCAAGATCTTTAATAAGTCAGATATTGATCTCGAACTTCTACAATGGAAAGCACATATGATCTTCACAGATCGAATTAGGGGCGGGAAAGAGTTGTAACCTGCTAGTCGTGTTAGGTTTCAATTTTTCACTTTCTCTCGAGTTCTGCGAGTCCTATGTACAACAATGATTTGGTCATGTTCACTGATGTGACTAGATACAGAAATGGATTACACAAAGTGTTTATTAGAAGGCTAATGGAACCCTCGAAGACATGTTCAATCTATGTAGTTGTTTGAATAAAAAAATAGAATGAGATTTCTCGAAGAAAAGAGAACATAATGATTTTAATTATGATAATGAGTCCTAGGATGGATTTCAAAGAAAAGGCATTCTAAACCTAATTGTATGAGCGACTAACTTATATACATAATAGAACACTATCAAAAGAAAATAAATGTAGGCAGCGCGTCATGATGGTCGACAATTTTGACAACGCTTAAGCAACTAAATTGGAATTACATCGAATGTTTTAGGGTATCAGCGGTTACGCTTATCTTTCACAATTGCAGGTAACAAGAAGTTTAAGATGAACGTCTAGAAAGAAAAACTTGAGGAAACTTTGGAGTATAGTGTATATGAACGATACACTAACATGTTTTTGCCCGTAAATTAAAAATAAAGATCGAGTATAGTAACTAGAAAATTGCAATAACAGATGAGATGACGACATTTGCATCAATATCTTTGCAAAGAAAAAAAACGTATGTGAAAAAAAAAATTAATAGGGAGAAGGTAACTTACAGTATGTCCAGATCGTAACAAGCGTTGCCTGCAAAGTTGTTGTAAACACTAAGATAGCTGACTCCGAAACTTTTATAGAAGAACAATGTAAAATTACCTACCTAAATAATTCACTATTAATCCAAAAAGAATTTGGTATAAGGTGCGTTGGTTAAAGAAGCATACCTTAGCTCATGAAGAAGAATCCAACCAATCACGAGACCGTCTTTATGAGAGATTCTGGCTACGCAATCTGTCTACATGTCATAACTACAGTATTAATTTTGAAATTCAACATGCTGATTGCTGATTACTAACTACATAAACAAAAAAGTTGTGCGTATTTTCACAACCCACTTAAATAACTGGCTAGAAGTAATGCTCACAAGCAGACCATAGAAAAGTATCAGCAAAATGCATCATATATTGTCTCGTGTGACGGTGTGAGAGAGCCAAAAATCAATCAATGCAATCATGTTATCTAACATGGCCACATTCATGGCAAAAGGAACTTTGGAAGACCATATAATCTGAGAATGTAGCTATTATACCCAAGATGGAAGAGTCATACAAAAAAATTATTATAAACTATCGATTTTGAGTCACATGATGCATCCTAAAGACTTTCAGTCACATTAATTCCCAAGTCTTGATTGCATCCTCATGCTCCATCAAACTGTGTATCACCAGAAGGGACTCGAACACAAGGAAGAATAAACTGAACAAGGTAACATATGAAAATGAATAAATTAAGAAGAAATCACCAGACTGGAGCCAAACTTCATTTTGCTCCCTAAATATTAATTGTTTCTATCAACAGTTCAAACTCCATTAAGTGATTCAATCAAAGTCCTATAGTCATCTTCCCTACAAGAGTTGACAAAATTCTAGAATGTCATCAGAGTCAGTTAAAACTACTCTGTGGCATTCTAGTTAGCATTTAACTGGGCTTGTAAAAGTAAAAGTGTTACAGCAAATGTGTGCACATGACCACCTCTGAAATTTTTGATTCAGAACTTCCGGGTGCACATGCTGAGGTGATACTTTTGTATTCTGCAGATTAATTCATAGCAGAGTAGGATGCCTTGATGTGCAGTTTCAAGTAAAAGACATAAACCCCAGACTGCCCTTCACTCTCATGGACGCAAACTGCTGGTAGAACACAATTGAACTCTTGAAAACATTTGGCTACCCACTTTGTATAACTTGAAGATCAGGGACCAAAAGAAGATTTACTACTAGAATAATAATAGCCTCCCATTGCTAAACTTACATCCTCAGAAAAAAAAAAACAAACAAACAAATGTTGGCACAATCAAAGTTGTTCAATCTCTACATAAAGCAAAGCAAGAGGGAAATTTTTAATGCATTTGAATGCCACTGTTGATGCCGTAATTACAGATACAGAAGAAATTAAAATTTCAGAAAATAAGTATCGAATAACAAATGAATCATCTGAAAACAAACAGAAAAAGTAATTTCAACCACCAAATAATAATGAACAAAACCACAAAAAGATACATGCCAAAATGTACATTGACTGGGTAAATAGTAAGATAGTAGAACTACGCCATTCAAATCAAAAAGGAAAAAACTATCTCACCATCCAAATATTTGCCCATACTTCGCCATTTACATACTCCAGTTCATTAAGAAACGGAATTTCACGATCTTTATACCTGACAGTTACACTTTTTATAGCTGCATCAAGTGAAGGAAAATACAAATGAAAAATCACATGTAGCAAATAAAAACATTGAAAAGAATATTATATCAAATTCATAAAAAAACAAAACCTCTCAAGGTCCTAGTATCAAGCTGATATAAAGTTGAGCTTCCGTCACTCCCAAATAAAACTTTTCCATCAGTCGCCAGTCCCCACCCATCTTTCATGTCATGAGTAAACTCCTCTCGCTGCAATCACATTTCGGAGAAAAATTACGCCAAATTTTGAAGCAAATTAGCATTCGGAAAAGGAAAGAGCATCTATAAATGGTTTATTAGATAAGAGTGTATGAATAACTAAAACAAGCAAAACAACAATCCCAACTCACTTTTTCTTGCTGCATTGTTAAAGGGTATTTCTAGACAAGCGTGGTGGAATAAGAAAAAAAAAATGTAAGTCCAACATAAAATGGCCGAGTTCAGAAACTTCCAAAGTTAAATGGGTTTCAGATCACAAAAGGCAACGGTGATAATCTAAGAACAAAAAACAAGAGTAGCATTAATACAAAAGGCAGGAACGACGTGAATTTTTACATCTATTTATGGAAGGCAATAGGACTTTAAACAGTTGAAGAGAAACTATAGCCTTTACTGGAAGAAAACAAGATGGACAATAATTTCAATCACACGATGAAAAGCCCTGAGTTCTACAAAGTAATTATTTTTGCTCAATTCAGAAATCACGATATGATGACAAGATATGGGACTTCATAGTACATAATGTGAAGGTAAAAAGACAGACAGTTTTCCGAGTTGAGAATTATTACTTCAGACAACAAATTCATTTTACATCAAGCAGATTAAATAAAGAGAGAATGACTAACAGACTGCAATATATATTATATACAAGGATTGGGTAAAAGCACATACATTGCTGAAGTTGTATCGATCATATATGAAACCAGTTTTCGTCAACCAAGTTACTTGAAACAACCTACATAAAAGATTGCATTGTAAGTGAAAGGAACATCATAGAAAGCTCGAAAAATAGTTATTCATGTTGGATTCCATGTTGAACAATAGTCTTAAGAACAAATGTTTCTCAAAGAGGATGCCATTGATGAAGAGAAGCAGAGCAACACTGTTAAAAGTGACAAAAATTGTAGTAGTAACTCTAGCATGTGTGAATGTCATATAACTAAAGATAAATGGACAACTTTTCAAGGCAACTATTAGACTAGCTCATATTAGATGGACCAAAATGCTGCTTTATAGGACAGGCTATTCACTGTCAACTTTTCCAATTTGATAGACTTAATAAAAAACACCCAAAACTGAAATTCACTAATGAGGAATCCACTGAAACAACCAAATTGAAACCATTTGAAATGAGACTAGAAATTGGGACTGAAACTAGAACTATAACTTTAAACCTCAACTAAATGATATGAGCTTGAACAAAGCGAATATTAAAGTAGATGTTCCTGACAAGGGATTAATCAGATAGAATTTTCAAAGTTTAATATGCAGTGTACGGCCTAAAGTTGTAGGATAAACTGATAAGTTTGGGCAATTGAAGATATAGATGAGCAATCATGTATTACTAGGATAGTAAATAAAGATCCATCCGTCCAAATAACCTTTCACCTAAAAGAGTAAGACCTTCTCCAAATAAAGATCCGTCCATTGCATGATAAGCCTGCACCTGGAAGTAGATCAACAATAAAAAATGATGGCTGTCAGAACTGCTTGCGTAGTGGAAGTTCACTAGAGTGAGCATTTTTATTGAGAAAACACTCTTATCTTCAAGTTTCTTAATGCATTATTGCACTAATTAATCTCTTCTATCAACCACTGAAATGAGGATAAGTTTCTAGAATGCCTGAATTCAACTTAAACCCATTAAATTGCATGACTGTTTGACTGAATTTAACTTAAACTCATAAAATTACATGACCCTTTAACGCATAGATAATTTGAAAACTGATGAATGGCTCTTAGTAAGAAACACATGTGAAAGATATTGAATAACAACCACTTAGAAAAACTGTCAAAAGTAATGTTACTTCAAAATTTTCTGGCTTCAAAAGATTGTCATCATTAGAGACATCAATAGAGATATAAGTTCTGATAAATGGGGCCAGTAATATGAATCTCGTTTTCTGCAGCTCTATCATAGCAACTTGTTTCAACATAAAAGGGTCATCATATATTTCCTCACTTTATTTGCGCAAGTCATGTTATGGCTTAGGAGTTAAAAAACTGGGAGTGCATCTTCAAATGATTCTACGCAACAGCACTTGTCCAATAGATTCTACCGAGCCATATAGGCTGCTAGTCAGTTCAGATCAGTGTATGAAGTGTTTACAGTGGGCTTATTTTGATTTTCAGTAGATTCTGGAAAGTCACAAAAGAAACTGCACTTTAGAGAAGAATATGTAAAAATTGAGGGGCACATTGCAAATTGGTAATGTTGAAGGAAAACACCCTTGCTTGTTAAATAATAACATGAATTAGGCACATGATGATACTTGAACAAGAAAACAATAGTCACACAACAAAGATATAGTAATAGCATGTAGTCAAAAATATTTACCTTTCCTGTCTTGAGAAGAACCTCTCGAACTGATGACTAGATTTGGCAAACAGAAGAAAAGAAGTTTCAGTACAGGAAATAAAACTAAGCAAATCAAAATTGTGCAGAATATGTTATTTAATAAAGCATGTGTCAACAATTGCATATTGTGGGCGAATAATTGCACCACTAATATTCCTGCTTAAGTGGAGTATGACACCTCAAAAACGGAGGTTTTGAAGACCAGGAGGTAAGTTTCATTACTGAAAGCAAAGAAACAAAGTTACTAATAAGAGAGGATTAAAGTGGTAAACTACGAGGTTCTTGTAGAAAACCCACAAGCAATGTGGGAATAGTGTTTTTAAGTCCTAAGCATGGACTCCCCATGCGTGGCATAGTTGACACAGTTAAAAATTTATAATATGCAAATGGCTTGCTCACATGGGTTTGTCATAAAAAGAAAATTCTTGCATCTTCATTAGATAAATAACAATGTGAAATAGAGTAACTATTTATTGACTGGACCAATGAGGCTTAAGGCACATGCACGCGAAGAAAAACAATCTAATAAGTTCCTCTTTAGACGAAATGACATACCATACGAACATTTTAAGAAAGATAAATCAAAGCAAACAGGACTGACAAAATCTTTTTTACCAAAGAGAAATACCATTGCTTAGGGGCTGTTTGGTTTGACGTAAAACTGGGGAAAAAAATTTTCAGTGGAAAAAAAATTTCGGTGGAAAATTTTTTTTACGTAGTTTGGTGTTTGGTTTGTAGGAAAAGAAAACTAGTTTTCAGTTATAGTTGTTTGGTTGAATGGTTGAAAGAAAAAAGTATATTATTATTACTATTATAATAATTATTATTATTATGTATTATATATATGATTTATTTATAATTTATGTTAATTATTAGGCTATATATATTATTATTATACTTTATAATTATAAATTAAATATATTAAAATTATATAATATAATAAATTGAACAGTAATTAATATAATATATGTATTAGTCTATATATAATACTATATAAAAATATATAATTTTTTTAAATAAAAATATAAAATTAGTTTTTCTTTACTGTTGTTTGGTTGAAAGAAAAAAATTATAAATAAAAAATTATTATATATATTTTTTCTTGCTGTATATATTATAAATATTATCTATATATAATAATTATTGATATATAATAATTATCATATTACATATATTAGTATTATAATATATATTTATAAAAAAATATCTAAAATATATTATAAATTAATTAAGTATGTAATATAATATTTAATAATATACATTTAATACTATAAAATAAATTATTATGTATTTATAAATAATATATATATATATATATATATATATATATATATATATATATATATATATATATATATATAATATAAAATATTACACAAAAATATATTTAAATTAAAAATTTTATATATATATATATATATATAAGAGGGGGAGAGAGTCCACGGGTCTAGAGGTGACCCGGTGGACCCTCTCTCTCACGCGGTCCACGAGGCTAGGATCGTCGTGGACCGCGCATGCTCAAAAGCAATGAGCCGCGCTCTGGGCAGCTTCAACTTTTCGTTTTCCGCGGTTGGAGAGCGGAAAACGAAAAAGCCTTCTTTTCGGAGAATATGTAAAAGGTGTTTTCCAACAAAAAAAATTTACAGCAAACCAAACATTGGAAAAAAGGTTTTCAGCAGAAAAATTATTTTCGGAGCACTTTTACATCCATCCAAACACACCCTTAGTTAAAAGTAGAGGGTAATATCTCACCTGCGGACAATCATTTTTTTTAAGGTAATTAACAGATAATCACTATAGAGTAGCAAATATGTTAGTTACAAGATATCATCTTACCCTTGCATAAAGACCTGTGGACTCAAATAGTGTATCATTCCCCCCATATAATAAGCCCTGCAAAGAAGAAAGAGAAAGAAGTAAGGTATGCAACATGTTCATGGATTTAAAAAAAAAAATCAAGCAACTAGCCAACAGATCAAAAGATTTCATAACTATAACTCCATAAGAGGATCAATTATCAGGACCAAAACAAAAACTAAAGGTGCAAATGCTGAGATGTCTATCAGCTGAGTGTGTATAAATGTTAATTTGAGACATACAAGAGAATTTTTCTCCTAGTTAAATTACATGAAACAACCATTGTTCTCCGGCTTAAGTTGCCAGAGAACAATGTTTTTATTATTTATCTTCAACATCCATAACATTTGGGATCGAGATTTTTTTATATATATATGCCCAAGACATGGACTTGAATTAAGGAGGAAACTAAATGACACTAGGAGCCTCGTAGGATTCGAATTCAAGACATTCTGGTCTAATACCATATTAAATTATATGAAATAACTGTCGTTCTTCAATAACTAAAGTTGCCAGAGAATGGTGTTTTTATATGTTATCTTCAACACTCCTCACAACCTACTTCCTCATATTATGATATAAGAAGAGCCACAGTCAGAAACAGCTACCACATTTTAGTCCTCCAAATTCTAGCAAAATTTCGGCAAAGATTCATTGTTTTCTTCCTCCAGAATGGTTTCGAAGCTAATATCTAAAAGTTGGTTATCTATCGTAGGCCAATTCACAATGATCGGCAAAAGCAGTAACACAGATCCATAACAT
Source organism: Aechmea fasciata (assembly GCA_025177825.1). Lineage (NCBI taxonomy): Eukaryota > Viridiplantae > Streptophyta > Magnoliopsida > Poales > Bromeliaceae > Aechmea > Aechmea fasciata. Next base: position 8,794,595 of record CM045945.1, read on the forward strand.
GTTTTCATCATTATTGGCAACAAAAAAACCCAGAAACAAACCATAAAGGCGAATTTTTGCGGCAAGTACGAAAGCAGAGCGAATTAGCTTGTTGTCGAGGAAGTTGGTCTTTGTTAAAAGCTAGTTAGATAAGCCAGTCTGCCCATGCAAGCAGGCGTGTAGTAAGCTAGGTCTTACATCAGTTCTCAGATGCAAAAGATTCTACCCAAAGTATAACGATACCCAAATAACAAATTACATGGGGTTATAAAAAAAAAAAAAACTAACCAATAAGCAAAATGTGTCTTTTTTGACATAGACCTCTCAATTTCTATTTCTTTTCCTTTCGATTTTTTGTGTGATTTAAGCTATGCCCATCAATGAAATTGGGGTTTTTGTTAAATTGAAGAGTGATTCTACTAAATTTAAAGTTCTGAATACCCTTTCCTGCTGATAAAACTTCAGATCTCGCAAATTCTCATAATTTCCCGATTCAACAAAGGAAAACAATTCGAATCGAAACAACGGGAAACAATTAAGCATTAAAGGAAGCGTTTACATCAAAAATAGCCTATATTCGAGTGATCTCCTTACATCTCAACCTAAAAAATGGAAAGGGGGAATCGGAGAGAGAGAGAGAGAGAGAGAGAGAGAGGGATAAAGAGATCGATCTTACCTGGGTGAAGGCGCCGGGATCGTGGGGGAACTCATTGACGACATCGAAGGAGTAGAATCGAGGGGGAGGGGGATTACCCCTCCGCCATGGGAGGCCGAAGAGCAGGACAGGGAGGAGGAGGAAGGAGACGACGACGAGAGCGGAGGGGAGAGAGGCGACTCCTCGGAAGTAGCTTCGATAGCGAGAAGATGAGGAAGAGGTGGTTTTAAAGCGCGGAGGATGCGGAGGAGGAGGAGGAGGAGGAGGCGCCATTGTTGGTGGGAGCTCCGAACTCCGCCTCTTGGGGTGGCTATTCTTCGGCTTCTTGCCCATTTTTCGGGATTTTCTTTTTTCTTTTTTCTTTTTTTTTTCCCCTTGAGTATTTTTTAGCACAAAACCACTGCTTCGTGTAGTGGTTCCGATTACGGGTGTGTTTGTTTGGATGAAAGTGAGGGGAAAGTGGAGAGGGGGAAGTTATTTACGTCACTTTCGTTATTTGTTTTACCGTAATTTTGTTACAGTCGAAACTCGAGTTCACCTAAAATAGAATAATTAACTTCCCCCTCCCACGGGGTGAAGTCAATTCCGGTGAAGTGCAAAGAGGCAAAGAAATTTGTTAAATTTGGTTAGGTAATGTGATCAAATTTGGTTAGGTAAGTTTTAATATATGTTTTGTCTAATTTGTATATTTACATAATGATGAAAAATAAATTTATTAAATTTTAATACTTTTTTAATTTTAGAATTTTATTTATTGTATTATTATAATTTATATATGCAAACAAATAATATAATTTTTTAAAATTTTATTTTATAATTATACATATATATAATTATATACGTATATAATTATATTAATTTTTATTTATTATAATTTATTATTCACTAAGTTATATTTTTTACGTCATCTACTTCCTACCAAACAAACAATAATCATGAATCGTACTTCCACAATTAGAAACAAACAACAAATAAATTAATTTTCACCCCAACTCCACTTCAACCCAAAGTCCACTTCCACCCCAAGTCTACTTACATTGAAACAAACATACCCTAAGGCGGCAACCCTGCACGCTGTTCGCGAGTTAGTTCGTGTTCGGCACTAAATAAGCTCAATATTAGATCCCTCATTTAGTAAATGAGTCGAGCACGAGCCAAAATTTTCAACTTGCTAAAATAAGCGAGCCAAACACGAATTGAAATCAGCTCAATCATTTTCGATTCGATAACAGCTAAAATATATATATTTTATATTTATATATAAATAAATAATTATATATGTATATAATATAAATTTTTATTATTTTATTTTTAGTCTATTTAAATATAAAATACCACTCAATTATAAAATAGTTTATTTATATGTAAAATTTTAACCATTAGATCAAAATATGAGAAAGATCTTATACATTTGTTTTTTACATATGTTTTAAATTTTTTAAAATTTTTATTCATAGGTTAGCTCGTATTTGGATGGTGTTCGGCTCGTTAATAAACGAGCCAAATACGAGTCAAATTTTTCGGCCTGATATTTTAACGAGCCAGCTCGAGCTCGGCACAAGTCGACCTTAGCTCGCTTGTGTTCGGCTTGTCGACACCTGTAATTCCCATATTAGTAGTAGGTTGTTTGGAGTGGAATTTCGATTATTAATACTCTAAAGATATGAAAATGGATCCGAGTTGGTAGAGCTTCCAGCCATAGATGCATTCCGAAAACGAATAAGAGTTAAAAATAAAAATAAATAAGTAATTCACTCTAAATGGGTCTTGATCTGCCAAAATAATAAAGCAGAAAAATAAGAGACACTTTTCTACTTTTGATTTACTTTGAAAAATTTTACTCTGATTTGTGGACATGCCCCAAATAGAATAGCAAAAGAGGGCAAAAGTTAGGATAAAAAATAATTCGCTCTAAATTGTCATCATATGTACATCCCTACTCCCCCCTTCCCAAGCAAAGATGGTGTGTTTCATTTTACTAAGTTTTCGTAGAAGAGGGCAAGAAATGCGGCAGCGGATCCATGAGTGGCGGCTAAGGCGATCACCATGGTGGCGGGGGCAACAACCGTGGCCATGGCGGAGTGGCTGGGGACTTCAAGAAGATGGTGTGGAGCATGACGTAAGACCCTCCTGCCGTCCTCCGAGGGAAAACTAGAATCTCTCATCGCAAATCGAAAACCTTCCTTAATTCTCCTCCTCGCCCCAGTTTGTAGTACTACAGATTGAGCAAAAAGGTACATTTCCCTACCCTCTGTGATCCAATCTTACATTCCTAAGTTTGTTATTGCGGCGTAGACAGGTAGATCGCCGTTTGGTGCTATCCATCTTGGAAGAAGCTAAGCAAGAATATGCAGGTAAAACAGGAATATGCAAAACCTCCTAACGTACGAAATCAGGGTGACCACAAGCTCCTCCAATGCCTCTAAGACTATTGATGAAAAAGTCATCTGGCGCCGCCGCCAACCAATCGTGATGCTCATGGACCATTTTGGTACTACTTTTTTGCCTAAAATATATAAAACTCTTCTATCAAAACCCGAATTTTCACTTTCCCCTCTTATCATTTAAAAATCTACACTTTACCCCATTGTAAAATGAAAATTATTCACTTCATCCCCTGCCGTTATAATCCGTTAGCGTTCCGTTTATAAAATATTATTTTTTTTATGCCAAAAATACTCTTAGTCTTCTCTCCTGTGAACATGATGAGAGTAAAAATGGTGAGGGACAAAATAGTTATTTTATCATCACAGTTCGCACCATACTCCCTATGAACATTTTTCATTTTACAATGGGGCGAAGTGTAGGTTTTTAAATGACAGGGGGGGAAGTGAAAAATTGAGTTTTGACAGAAGAGTTTTCTATAATTTAGCCTTTTTTTTTTATTAATAAATTATGCCATATTAATATCATGTTCCGTGCTCTTTCGGCTCTTTCGGAACTTTAATACTTTGAACATCTTGAGCTCTTATGAAAACTATTAAAACTTACATATGTATGCAAGATCGATATCTCCTGGACTATCTGAGTACTTTTGCTGTAACGTCCCCAATAGTCCCACATCAGATTGGATACTGATTTCGATCTGTTTATATGAAGCCTACAAGTTAGTAATAATAACTAGGCTTAAGTATTTTGGGCCGGTTGTTTGGGCCCAACGAGCTATTGTTGCTAGCTGGTTAGGTTGTTGCAATTAGTATCAGAGTCGAATACCATCCAGAAGTGTGAGAGCTAAGTGCTATGCGGGAAAGTGCTACACCAACGAACTTGGTGGGAGCCACCTCTTGAAATCGTAGGAGCCACCTCTAGAATCTCACATCGCCTGGTAATTTTGGTCCTGGTCTGTCAGTCAGTCTGTGATCTCGTTTGGACCCGACGAGGATGTCAGGGTCTAAACAGGAGGAGTTTGTAACGCCCCCTATAGTCCCACATCGGATGGGCTTGTTTGGACCCGACGAGGACGTTAGGGTCTAAACAGGGGGAGTTTGTAACGCCTCCAATAGTCCTCAGTCAGGGTCTAAACAGGGGGAGTTTGTAACGCCTCCAATAGTCCTCAGTCAGGGTCTAAACAGGGAGAGTTTGTAACGCCTCCAATAGTCCCACATCGGATGGGCTCGTTTGGACCCGACGAGAACGTCAGGGTCTAAACATGGGGAGTTTGTAACGCCCCCAATAGTCCCACATTGAATGAGATACTGATTTCAATCAGTTTATATGAGACCTGCACGCTAATAATAATAATTGGGCTTAAGCATTTTTGGCCGGTGGTTTGGGAGATCACAGACAGACAGGCGAGGACCGAGCGATGTGAGATTTTAGAGGTGGCTCCTACGGGTTCAAGAGGTGACTCTCACCAAATCCGTTGGTGTAACACTTTGCCCCGCATAGCACTTAGCTCTCACACTTCCGACTGGTATTCGGCTCTGATACCAAATTGCAACGACCCGACCCACTAGCAATAATAACTCGTTGAGCCCAAACCACCGGCCCAAAATACTTAAGCCCATTTATTATTACTAGTGTGTAGGCGAAATCAATATCCTATCCGATTTGGGGCGTTACAAACTCCCTCCAGATCACAGACACACATACTAGGACCGAAATTACCAAGCGATGTGAGATTCTAGAGGTGGCTGCCACTAAATCCGTTGGTGTAGCACTTTGCCCCGCATAGCACTTAGCTCTCACACTTCCGACTGGTATTCGGTTCTGATACCAAATTGCAACGACTAAACCCACTAACAATAATAACTCGTTGGGCCCAACCACCGGCCCAAAATACTTACGCACAGTTATTATTATGTCTGAATTTATACCTATCTCTAAAATAAGACGTTCTTATTTTTACCCGAACCAACAGCAGCCTTATTGTCACTACAACAATTTGTATTAAAGGTGGCTTTTATAGGTACCTATAGCGGCTTTTTGAAAAGCCGCAATAAAAAGTATCGGCTTTTTTTAAAAAGCCACAAAAAAAGCCGGTGAAAACTGAGTCGGTATAGGTCTATGCCATATAACGGCATTTTGTAAAAGCCGCATTTTAGTACCTATAGCGGCTTTTTGAAAGCCACCATCAACATTCAAATTGTGGCACTATTATAGCCGTCTTTAACTATCTATAGTGGCTTTTTGCCATAATAACTATTTTTAAGAGGGCAACTGAAAAGCCGCCTTTAATTAATATAGCAGCATTTGGTGTGCCACAATACTATATTTTTTGCAGCTTTTTGATGCTGTTAATAAAATTATGTCGTGGCTTTTTAAAAGCTGTTAATATGCATATATAATGACTTTTTATAAAGCTACTATTAATCAAAATATATGGACTTTTTAATATATATATATTAGCTAGGGATAATTGTATGAAAGATACAATACAAAAATGGCACATTCATAGCAAAAAAGTTGTTCCATTCATATATAAGCCAAGAGTATCGAATAAAACCAAAATACTAATTGTTCCTCACATCCTCAACATCAATAAAATAATAAAACACTATAATATTCAAAAACAGTTTTTTAAAAATAATACAGTAGTTCAAAACATAAAATGATGCTACAGGACATAGTAGGTCCAAATACAAAAAAGTATCACTGGAAGGATTTGATGATGTAGCAAATGCCCGAAGATTCGAGATCCTGTAACAAAAATAAAAACATTCAGCATTATGAGATGCACCAAATAAATTTAAGAAAAGAATTGTAGAGAGATTCTAATATACATCTAAAGAAAACTTATTTCGATACACAAACGGCCAAAATTGTAAATACCAGTTATTTTAGGTTTCGGAGATTTTTTTTTTCCTTCAATATGCTTGCCGCTGATGAAGTTCATTATATATTACTACATAGATTTTGATTGAAAACATGAAAAAAATCTTGCATTAAACTTGACAAATCGTGTAAATCCATATATAATAGCAAAGCTCCTAACAGTAGGAAAAAGTGAAAGCGAAACTTAGATATTGAACCTTCATAAGTGCAGATATTAAGAGATAGCCGAACATCTACCAAAGCAATACTAGAAGAGCACGAGCACAAAAACAAATTAGAAAGAGAATATTCCGCATTGATTGCCTGCTGGTGGAAAAGCCAATATATCTACTACAACATATTGCCTGCCAATCCATGCATAAAAAGGTTTTGATTTGATCCGTACCATATAAAATATCACTAGACTGCCAATCCATGCATCATGGAAAAAGAAAAGCCAACATAATTAGTCGAATATATGAGACAAAGTTGATTTTGCCGCAAAACTTTGTGACAAATGAAAGTAGTCATAGGGTGATTATAACCCAAAAGGAAGCTAGAGGAGAAGCAAGAACAGATAGAAGAGAAATTAAAAGGGGTTTCCTTGCACTCTCTACCTATGTAATCGGTTCTACAAAAAAAAGTTTCACGAGAAGTTCATCCATTATGACAACAAAGAACAATTCATGTTAAACTGGCTTTCAAAACAAATGAGATAGTGAACATTACCAGATTCATTGAGATTCTCCATCTTCTTTACTAGAGGATACTTAAATATTCATGAAAAACCGTGTGGCGCGAATTTGAATATTATCAGCTGGAAACAGAGCTGCAGAAAAATAAGCTTCTTAGGACATGGAACTATTGTTTCAAATATTGAAGTTGAATCAATATGATCAGTATGGTCTACTTATCAATAAAAGTCAAGATTACCACCAAAAGAAACATGCAAAAGAAAAGGTTTCAGACGCAACAATTGCACGTACCTTTCCATTTGAGCAGCAACTGATGTCTTCAAATGGACAAATTCAAGAAATAATTGACGGCCATGAAGCATGCAACAAGTGATTGAGAAATTATTCTATGATCCAAAAGTTTTACAATAACAGTTCAAGGAAACAAAATCACACTAAAAAAATCTCTAATATATTAGTTGAAAGCATGTTATACGAAAGTTTATTCACCAGGAACACAGGCAAGTCACAAGGTTAATCTTTTTTGTAATAGGCTCGATCTTTGGAATGGGAAATAGGATCATTGGTTTCCATACTTTGGACCCCCATAAGGCCCACTCTTATCGTCCTATCCTCTTACCCATGGTTGACCAGGAGATGAACGAGTCTCTGGAGCTGCATGCTTGTTGAGGTTTTCCATAATCTTTGATCGAATAGCAGTATATCTATCGACATTAAAAGAAAAGTTAATAACTTGATAACTATATCAGATTTTAAGAGAAAAGTAGCATTTGCTAGTTTGCATATGACATATAGGATTACAGGTTACTGGCTCTGGTGGTTCCTCTTGCCCCGTGAGCCACTTCCACAAATCTGAATTTTCCTGGGGAATCAATCAGATATTGATCAACTATAAAGACATCTAAGTAAATCAAACTAAAAACAGTTAAGTTGAACTTATGTGATGTTGTCAATTAAACAAGAAGGTATTATTGATGTGAAAGTCACAGACTCCTGGTTAGACAAATGAAAACATAAAAAACATTGCCTTTTTGTTCCCATAAAATGGAAAAGGAGAACTCACTCCATCTAATTAATTTCATCAGATCTCCAGTAAAGAAGCACCTATTGGACAACCTTATTGTACCTCCTACTGCATCAGAAGATCATCAAAATGATCTTTTCAATTATTCTACATGAAAACCTGTTCCAAATCTAGATGTAAGCTGAGCCATATGCCGATCCATTCTTTGCATCATCAAAATCCTTCAAGAGAGTTCACCAATCATATCAGGCTAAAAACCATAATTGAGAGCAATTGAGCTGAAACTCTCGAAAGCGATTGTCCAGTCTCATGTTCGGATCTACCACCAAAATATGAATGATAAAGTTTTGAGTGCGCACTTGAGCAATTCGGGGAAAAGTTTTAAAGTTTTGAGTGCACACTTGAGCAATTCAGGGGAAAATTTTCAAGGCACGTATGAGCTATACATGTAATGTTTTTTTCCTCCCAAAAGTCAACTAGAGACCACATTCACTTACCAATCTAAGAGTGAAAAGCAAGCACATATCATCATAACCGCAAAAAATCTCAAAGAGAAATGTCGATTAGTTAAGCTAAAAGGCTCATCAGCAGTGATTGCAAATCAGATTACAAGGTAAAAGAGGAAAGATGTTTATGAGTGAACATTGTGACATTGTGACATTGAGTGAAAAGATGCAAATCGATTAGTTTGGGGACTTCTATACAATTTGCCATTTCTTGTTTTTGCCTCTCAATTCCCTTGTAAACGAATTATAATGTATTTAATAATAAACCAATCATTTCACTCAATGACTCGACCTAACCTAACATGGCTAACCAGTTGTTCCCTATAGTACTACCAACTAATAAGAACATTGTTGATCACCAAAACCCATCATCTTCAATAGCTTTTTGTGTCACTTTAGTTAGCTCACTCCAACATGCAACCAAAAGTTAGATTTCAAAATTACAAGTTCAATCTCAATCATACTTTTTTCTATTGCATCTATATATAATGCGGGTAATTTTTTGTATATATTCGGTAAAGTAGAGGTGTAAAAAATTTCTTTCTTAACTGAAGTGATAAGGAAAGCTATGATTAAGGTCTATATTCGGGTTACTTACATAATTGCTTGCATATATTAATTCTTTGTGAGAAATAATAGAAATTAATTAAAGCAAATGAGTCTGATGTAATGTAGCAAACCTGCATATTACATTGCATAGTAGAGACGATTTTCATTTCTTAGATGCAAGATTTTGACGATACTGAGATTTGATTCCCTCTTTCTCTCTTTCTTTCTTTCTTTTTGTTCGTTGTTTATAACAGGGAATCTACAATCTCAACACTCTCAACACAAACTTTGTAAATAGAAACTTGTACCTACAGATTATAAGTGTATTAAGTCAGAAGAATAACATCAACTCCCAGTGGATATGACAATGGCAAGACAAGTTAAAAGACTGTTTGATGTATAATTTGCAAGCACCCAAGCTGTTAAAAGTGTTAGACCATAACAAAGTTCTCTAGCACAAGTTGAAAAAAGTATAATAATGGAATACCAGGAAAAGCTAAAGGAAATAAAGCATCGTGTTTTCCTTGAGAATCTACTAATCTTTTGGCTGTGTACCAAGTTAATGTAAAGTAATAAAATTCATGTCCGTTTGCACTTTATGAAAATCAAGAGAATATTAGTTCATATGCTCTGCAATACTGACAAAGTAATAGATATATGATTATAGACTCTGTTAGAGGCGGAAGAAGCAAATAGATAAAGTGAATGACATGTGCCGATATGTAACGGTTTGGTAATTCAGTGGTTTCACATTGGTTTGAAAGAAAACAAGTAACGGTTTCTATATTAAATGCACATATTAATCACCAAGATTTAGCGTCGACACAGATTTATATATCGGACAAGATTTAGCATTAACATTACCATTAATTTTTTTGCTAATCCTATAGCCAAGGTTATAGGATTACTATGGTAAGTAGGTTCTAATCCTTGCATTGCCCATTTATTTTTCGCAAATAGGTTTAATAATTTGAAAATTTTTGTCAACTTTTGATGAAAGCTCTAACAACTAATATCTGGTAAGATGACTTGGCAATAAATGCCTTTTATGGCTCCTTTTAGGTTTGGAAAATTGAAAATGCCTTTTAAGAAGCTAAATGGTTTTAAAGATGTTCTATCTTAACATAACACCATTAAAATAATAATGTTTAAAAAAAGATTTTGGTTCTTAAGTCTCATGATTATTATATTTTGTTTAAAAATCATGAAATTTTGGTTCTTTATATACTTCCAATAGCGTAAATTATATCTAATAAGCCGATCGTTAATTACATCCAAGGCCTCCGTACTTCCAAAACTACTCTATCTAGACTTAACATTTGTAATGCAAATAGTTAAACTCTTAACAAAATTTGACAAAAAAAAATTTAAGCATGTTCTAGCACAAACAAAATGAATAATAGGTAAGTAGTAAAATCGACTTACGTTGAGAAACCCATTTCTAATGCCCTATAATTCAGGCATGGTTCATTTTCACTAGGTCTCGTAGGTCTACAAGATAAGAATATTTTGTAAGAAGTGAATGTAAAATAAAAATTAAGAGGGGATAACTTTGCTAAAAAAAATGGAGGATGATGATGTAAGACTAAACTGGCACTTGCTCTCCTTGAGTGGTGGACATGGGCATCAATCTTCTTGAAATCCACAACTGTTGATCCCTTCGTAAACAAACACACGAGATAAATATGGTCATTTTTCGGTAGAGAAAAGATGAGGAAAGCTTAAGATCGGATTAACTAACGAGTCTGTGAGTTCATTGAGAAGCCCTCGAGTCCTCAAAGAAAAGAGAGACAACCTCGAGATACAAAGTCAAGGTTGCTCTCATCCTGCAGATGCTGCAGTTCTATGAACTGAGAATCCAGAAACCTCTTTCCATCCACACCACACACACACACACAAAATAAAACCCAAATAAAAGGAAACAAGAAAAAAAAAATCAAACATGAGACCATAGAAACGAAAAAAAAAAAAAAAAAGGAAAAAAAGGAGAACTTTCTTTTTGAGCAAGGAGGTTCTTGATAGGTACCTCGTGGAAGAGGACCGAGATGAAATAAATATACCTCCTCTGCAACCGGTGATTTCCAATTTAATTAGTTCTTCTTCTTGAAGGAGATGAGGCAGGGGATGAGAACAAATTTTCTATTACACATCAAATTTTCTATTAGATTTATCAAATTTTCTTTTTTTTTTCCTTTACTTTTATGAGCTTCAACATAATGTAACTTTGCTTTACTTAATGAAATATTGCCACACGAAATGACGTTGGCAAATCAAATACATTGCGTTTTTGAGAATTAACAAGAATAGCATGATTAATGAGAAGAATTTGAGACGGATTCAATAGCAATATCCTCGTACAGTAATACATGTACAGGTGTGACTAAATAAACTAAATACATAAGAACATCTCTGTATAATTAGCCCTCATCAAGAAACTTACAAGTTTGCTAGTTCATCATTCCTGAAACTTTCTTTTCCTTTTTTATTCCATGAAGAAAAAAAAAACAGTGCTAATACCATATAATAAATGCTTGTATTTTATTCTTAATTATGGGAAACATTAAAATCATTACCAAAAATAAATAAAAAAATTAGTAATAAACAAGTGTTTAAATCTAACTGATTCGGTTTCAGAAAAGCAACAAGAAAGAAAGAACCACAAAATCCTAGCGAATAACATTAACTTACACGTCAAAAACCGAGAGAGATGAGAATAAGTTTAAACCCCACGAGAAATCCATGATGGTGTGTTACGCTACCTGCTAAATAACTTCGTAGGCTTTTGTAGAATCCCTTTGAACAGTTTGGAACAAAGATTTATGGAACTGCTCTTTTGTTCTTAGATGCTATCAAATTTTCTATTCAGTTACTGAGCGAGTGTGGCAGCATGGGCCACATGAATCGGATTTCTAGTCAGCCGGATTTCTAGTAAGCCGAATATCAAATTTTGCTTAAACAAAATATGATAATCATGAATAGAAAATTTGGACAACATACCAATCCACATGAATCTTCTCCAAATGGCAAAGAGTAATTGCAACACGATGTTGGAGTTGCTCAAGATCTTCCACACTACACGATCAAATATGATCGAGAATAAAGCATGCGAAATTAAGCTCAAAATGAGAGGGGGATCGGATCGACTGCGCCATGAGGATGGTATCCTCGAGCTTCGCCTCAGGGGGGGGGGGGAGCTCTCTTTAGGGATCATGAGGGGCGCTCGAGGTGGTTCACGTCGTCGAGGGTGCAATCGGCCTCCACGAACCGGATCCACTCGCCGGAGCACTCGACCGTGGGCTCGCCGGGGACGCTCTCGACGATCCTCACGGAGATGGGGAAGTAGGGGACGAGGCGCGGGCGAAGCCTCTGCGATGGCGGCGGCGGGGGTGCCGCCGCCGCCGCCGAGACACAGACGAAGTCGACGGAGACGTGCGAGTTGACGGTGCGGTCGATGGATGAGAGGGAAGGAGGAGCGTCGGCAGGGGATGAGGGTTGGAGGGACTTGGTCACCGCGGGGCTCGTGGCGATCGAAGCTTTTGGGGGTGTGGAAATGGAGATGGAGATGGAGATAGGAGACGGAGTGGGAGAGGGCGATCGGGTGGAGTGGGAGAGAGGGTTTTGGGTCTGTGCGTAGGGGAGGGAGAGAGAGAAAGAGAGAGAAAGAGAGAGATAGGTATTGTGGCCCAGAGAGAGGGTGAGAGATTAGTAATTAATTATAAGCCCAAAACGAGAGATAAGGAATAATATAATTTGGGCTAGTATTTTGGGCCGGCCCATATCAAAAAGCCGCTAATTAAATGTCGCCTTTTAACTAATTTTGTAGTGTGTGTGAACACCAAAGGTGTATCGTAGGTTAAGCATAGTAGGTTAACAGCTGAAAAAATAGACACGTGCAGTTATATAACCAGTTATAAGTAGGGGTGGAAATGAGCCGAGCTCGAGCGAGCTTATCTCGGCTCAAATTCGGCTTGAAATTAATTTCGAGCCTAAATTTAAGCTCAAGTTTGGTTTGAAATTAATTCGAGCGAGCTCGGCGAGCTAATTTCGAGTCGATCGAGTTCGAGCTCTAAACGAGCCGCTTGAAATTCTCAACATCATGATCAATAGTTTAATTTGTATAGAATATTATCTATAATTTGATATAAAAATATGTCTAATAGTTCAAAATATAAATTAATTATATGAAATATAGTATTAAAATATGAAGAAAAATAATTTATAAATTGAATATCAAATTTTTTCAGCCTCACATGTCTTCTTTGCCTTCAATCTCCATATTATTCATTTTTATTTATGCGGTTAAACATAAATAAATTATACAGAAAAATATTGGATTAAACTATCCAATCATATAAACTAAAATTAAAATTATATATAAATAATAATTTTTTACTTATAAAAATATTATGTATATTTTCTCAAATATACAATTAATAGCAAAGTAGGCAACAGTGGACATATCTTACTTGCTAACTTGGAGGGCTTCCGGCTTGGCCACTTAGGGTGAGAGACAGAAAAAGAGAAGAGAGAAATATATTAAAAATTTAGAGCTCTATGAAAGAAAGAAAGAAAGAAAAAATGTATAAATTTAGTAAAATTTTGCTCTTTTATTTGTCTATTAGATTTGTTTTTATGGGCCAACAATATTGACCCAATTTTAACTAAACTCGGATTATTCACTCAAATATATATATATATATATATATATATATATATATATATATATATATATATATATATATAATTGAGCTAGAATACATTTAGAAGTATTAGGCCTTTGGTGCTTTTAGGTTTTTAGCCACTAGATCTACTCCTTGATCACTAATAACTTTTGGATCAAACACTATTTCACCTACCACCACCTACTACCATCATCCCAACCTTACATTTTTCCATCGGGTTAAAAACTCACAAACACCAACCTTTTGGTGCTTTTAAAAGTATTCTAGCTCAACTCTCTCTCTATATATAGTGTAGAATTACTATGCTATCGAAAATATAGAGATGATGTTTTCGAATTTTTGACCTTTTGATTAAGAATTGTATAGTTAGGATGATTGCGGTCCGCCTAGGATTAAATAATATCCCTAGAATTGAGTCGTCCCAACAAAATAATAATAGTATTAATGCAAAGATAAGAAATGATTAAAGGAGTGCATCTAAGAATCAAAAATCGAAAGCGAGGATCCTCTATACTTTCGTTAACATAGTACTATATATATATATATATATATATATATATATATATATATATATATATATATATATATATATAGGCCATACTTATCTTATTATGAGTATTGGAGTCTCGTACTCATAAGTTGTTTTCGATGATGGAGCTTAGAATCGACGATCACTCAGATTAATTATGATATAGAGTATTTGAAACTTCTAGAAAATAAATTTTGTAAATTTTCGAAATCATAATAAAGTCCATCAAGCGCATAAAATGAATGGTCAAAATCGAACGTCGTCCTAAAAGGATGATCGGATCATTCAATTTAAGATCGGAGTTATTGATCTTTATCTAGGTAGTGAATAGAATTTTTTTATCAAAAATTCAACAAATTCATTCTTTTACACCGTTAAGCTAGAAAGTATCACATACCTTCGTTAAAAATTGTCAAATTTGTGACCTCTTGATCGTAAGGTAAATGATGTCGAAAAATTATAAAATTTGATTTCTAGAAGTTTTAAATCTTTACAAATAACGTTTAACGGTGTGGATCGTCGATTTGAAAGCTCTATCATCGAAAACAACTTATGAGTACGAGGCGATCGTACTCATAATAATATAAGACCTATATATATATATATATATATATATATATATAGAGAGAGAGAGAGAGAGAGAGAGAGAGAGAGAGAGAGAGAGAGAGAGAGAGTCTACTATCCTTTTAATAGAATATGAGCATTTGTCACTGTCAGTTTTTAGCGTTTGGATCAATTAACATTTCGTTTAGCAATTTGAATTAAATATGTGGGGACCACTCAACACTGAGGCCAATTCATTCTAACCATTAATATCATCCTAGTCATAATTTTTCATCCAAAGATTAAAAACTTGATGGAATGATCTTTCTATCTATTAATATGATAGTAACCCTATATATATATATATATATATATTCAAGATTTTTAAGTTTTTTTTTTTTTTTTTTTTTTTTAGCTCGGCTCATTTAATTTCGAGTCGAACTCGAGCGAGCCAAATATCGAGTCGAACACAAACGCCGGCTCGCTCATTTGCCTGCCCTAGTTATAAGAGAAGAGAGAGAGAGAGAGAGAGAGAGAGAGAGAAAAGAGATAAAAAACGAGTGAAGTGGTATCCGCCCCGTCCCCGTCGCCGTCCCTCCCCTACTCGCCCTCGCCCAGGTATTCGAGAGGGTGTAGTCTGGCGGTATTTCGAAATTCTGATGTAGCTCCATCGTCTTCACCACATCGCGATCAGAATCTATCTCCATTTCCCGCTCCCGATCTACCGCCCAATCGAATCCAAACCCTAACCCTAATCGCAACCGCCATAAACTCTTTCGTCTCGATCCACCGATCATCCCGGCGCCGGATCCAAGCTTCCACCATAGATCGGGAGCTGGAAATGGCTGATCGCGATGTGGTGAACGCGACGGAGCTGAATCCGGATCTGGATCTGGATTTCGATCTTCCGCCGGACTACACCCTCTCGGATTACCTCGACTACATCACGGGAGCGCTCATTCTCGTAGCTCACTGGATCTGGATCTGGATTTGCCTTTCTATGCTCTTTTAATATGGGATTTACAGTTTTTTTGATCCTTCTCTTCTTATTTCTTTGTTTTTTTTTACACTGATTTCTTATATCTTAGTAGTTGATTGTTATTATTATGATTAATTTTTCTTTCCTGGGGTGTGGGTTCAAAGATGATGATAGAGAATGCGTTGATATATATGCACTTATTTTATTCTAGGAGCTTATATATGCACTATCATTTTTTTCATACATTGGTTATATTACTGGTTTTGATTCGCATGTGTCTATTTTCTCAACTGTTAACCTAGGATACCCCTTTGGTATTTTAGAATCTCTTGCTCTAATATCATACAACTAATTACTCTAAAATACTCCAACTATTAGATAATCATACTTTACTCTTCAAAAATGATTCCTAAATATCATATGCGACGGATAAATTCTCACCAGAGCATTCTCCTAGCCTAACATTAATTGTTACTTTTGATTAGATAAATTCTCACCAGTTTTGTAAGTTGAGAATTAACTCATCCAACATAGGTTAATGCTTCAAATCATCAATGTTTAAGTCGCATAGAGAGCTCTGTATATCTTTCCCTTCTTTTTTTTTTTGTAGCTGGAATCCGCAGAGTGCTTATCGTTGTCATTGTTCATCTCACTGTTTTTTCGTTAACCTTTGTTTGGGCATCGTCCATCTTTAGTTCTAAATTGCATGGGTTTCATATTTTAAATCTCGCTAATCATTATTTTACCACTTCGTAGAGTTTGACTGGGCTAATATCGGTAGTAAACTGCTCAGTTTACTACCGATTTGTTTTTGATGATAGAGCTTTCAAATCGACGATCGGCACCGTTGAACATGATCTAGACTATTTAAATTATCTAAAAATCAAATTTCATGATTTTTTGGCATCACTAACTGAACGATCAAAAGGTCACAAAATCCATAATTTTAATGGCCGATATGGTGGGTTTGCTCGTTTAACGGTATAGAAGAGTTCAAATCAACTAAATTTTTGTTAGAAAATTCTTTAAACTATTTAAAATATCTCATATATAAAAAATTCTATCATCACTTTTTGAAGGATATTCATTTCTAGCCATGCATTTTTCTGTTCACTTGATGGACAAGAGAACAATATCGAAAATGTGTGAAATTTGATTTCCAGATAGTTTAAATAGTTTAGATCATGTTTAACGGTGCCGATCACCAATTTGGAAGCTCTATCATCGAAAACAAATCGGTAGTAAACCGAGCCGTTTACTATCGATAGTATTCTAGCAAAACTCCCACTTTGTAATATACTTCTTCTGTACTTTTGTATAAGCCCTTTTCGTCTTTCCTTTGATTTGAATAATTCAATTAGAATATAATTTTATTTTGTTTGTCATAGACTTATCATTGTTGGTTGATCGCTATGTTTAAGGCTGTTAAGTTACTTATTTTACTTCATGGACTGCCATAGTAATTTTTCCTCGTTCCTCATCTAACAAATTCATAATAGTTAGAGTAATGCATTTTGGTAAGCATTTCAGCAATGACGCAGTGACTTGCTACCACTCTATCGGGTACAGCTCAAACAATTATTCTTCAATGTTCTTACTGAGGATTGAGATACAGTTTGCCGGCTTAAACTTACAAAAGGAACTAATGCTGAATTCTTCCCTGCAATGTTCTGCCGCCTTTTGAGTTGGTAATTGTTGTCCCTGTTTGTTCCCTATTTAGCTCGGAGTTGACTGTTTAAAAAGATTGGTTTATGCATTTTGGAAATGATCGTGTACTAGGCTTCCACAATGACTAGGCTTCGGCAATTAATTCGAGTTGTTGTCTCATCGTGGTGTTGTTTCATGAAAATTGGGTGCTTACTTTCCTACATAGATAACATGTCTCAATTTTCTCAATGTTGGTCTTCTACTTCAAATATTTTAGGTCTCAACATTACAATGTTTGATATAAGGAAATACATCGGTGAGGAGCGACAAATTACATAATGAGTATTCATCAATTAGTGTTAAAAAGTTACTGCATAACTTGAAAGAAGGCTTTTTATGTTTAT
This sequence comes from Aechmea fasciata, assembly GCA_025177825.1. Lineage (NCBI taxonomy): Eukaryota > Viridiplantae > Streptophyta > Magnoliopsida > Poales > Bromeliaceae > Aechmea > Aechmea fasciata. The sequence continues at coordinate 8,812,040 of CM045945.1, forward strand.
TTTGGACTTAGTGGTTTGTTATGCAAAATAAGTACTTATATTTGTGTTACTTTGTTGACCATTTGACATTTTTTTGTTATCAGCTTTTCTGGTTATGCAGGCAATCGAGGAATAGCAGACGTATTTCGACCAATTTTGTTTCCATTATGGTTAAGACTACCGAGGACGAGTCATCATCGGAAGCAGAACATGCTAAGCTGTTGGGAAGACTATCAATTCTTTCTTACGGCTCCAGTCACTTGCTAAATGACATAACATCGGTATGTTGGTGTACTTAATTATCACTGTTCTCACTAGCATAGGGCTTAGTCGCAGGTATATTTCATTCGTAATTGCTTCGTATTGATTGCTGTTACATATATTTCTCCTATTTTTCTTTTTTATTAACAATATTATAGATTGTGGGAAGTCCTATTATCTTAGCTGGTCTTGCATAATGCATTCACATTATAGGCAGTTCAAGCTTAAATAAGAGGATATTTCCTTTTTAAGGTCAGTTGTACTGACACATGAGGTAAATGACTTGCAACCTATATTCTGCATTCCGCCAATGCTTACATTTCTGTTTTGATATTTGAACAAAACGTCCATGTTTAGTTGGTGACTGATGTCGAGCAAATCTGAGCCCTATATATATATGTAGAGTACGGCTACTATACTCTTTTTAGTACGATCGCCCTCGTACTCATAAGTCGTTTTCGATGATAGAGCTTCCGAATCGACGATCCATGCCGTGAAACATTATTTAGAGCATTTAAAACTTCTAAAGATCAAATTTTATACTTTTTCGCTATCATTTACCTTACAATGAAAAGTTCACAAAATTGATAATTTTTAACGGGCGATATGAGATATTTGCTAGTTTAACGGTGAAAAAGAATAGGAATATGTTGAATTTTTGATAGAAAATTCTATTCACTATCTAAATAAAGATCAATAACTCGGATCTTAAAGTGAAGGACCTGATCGTCCAATTTTAGGATGTCGTTCGATTTTAACCCTTCATTTTATACCCGTTTGATGGACTTTATAATGATTTCGAAAAATTACGAAATTTATTTTCGAAAAGTTTCAAATACTCTAAATCATATTTAACGGTGTAGATCGTCGATTCGAAAACCCCAACATCGAAAATAACTTATGAGTACGAAGGGCTCTATACCCATAAGAGTATAGTAGCCCTACTATATATATATTTTGCTTCTACTTTTTCTTATTTGCTCCGTGCTATAGAACTAGGCTACTATACTATCTATAGTACGGGATTTTCCATACTATAGTGTTGTTTTTTATTTAGGGCGTTCAAATCAACGATCCACACCGTTAAATATGATCTAGGATATATGAAGTTTTTAGGAATAAAATTTTAGTTCTTGTCGATATCGTTTACTTAGTAAATAAATTATGTCAAAATGGACGGTGGGAATTGAATACTCTTTGAAATTTGAGCATAGGACTTTTAAATTCAAGATAAAAAATGTTAACCTTAATCTACATAATTTAAAAGTATTTTCTATCAAAATTTGAAGAAATTTAGATTTTTCTACACCGTTAAACTCAAAACTCGTCATACTAGTCATTGAAAATTGATAATTTTGAAATGTTTTGATCATAAAGTAAACTATGTCGAAAAAATATAAAATTTTATTTCTAAAAATTTTATATACTCTAGATCAGTTTTAACGGTGTGGATTGTTGATTTGAATGCCCGAAGATCGAAAACAGCATTATAGTACGGGAGCTCCCGTGCTATAGATAGTATAGTAGCCGGACTCTATATATATATAGAGCTAGGCTGGTATGCTATTGGTAGCACGGAGGCCTCCGTGCTACCAAATTGTTTTCAATGATGCTGCTTCCAAATCGACGATCGGCTCCATTAGACCTGATCTACATTATTAAAAAAATTTGGAAACTAAATTTCATAATTTTTCGACATCATTTGGCTAATGATCAAAAGGTCTCAAAATTGTTAATTTTAATGGTAGATTTGATGCGTTTGTGAATTTAACGGTGTAAAACAATCTAAATTTGATGAAATTTTTATAGAAATTTTTTTTCACTATTTAAAGTAAGATCAGTATCTCTGATCTTAAATTCAAGTCTTTTATCATCATTTTTTATGAGATTTTTATTTTCAGCCGTTTATTTTTAGACTATTCGTTTGATAGGCAAATGATGCCGAAAATTTATGAAATTTAGTTTCCAAATACTTTCAACAGTGTAGATCAAGTCTAACGGAGCCGATCGTTGATTTGGAAGCCACATCATCGAAAACAACTTGGTAGCACGGATGCTACCGATAGTATACCAGCCGGACTCTATATATATATATATATATATATATTTTGCTTCTACCTTTTCTTTTCTTATTCTTTATTTTTATGCTGCTGCTCCTCTTGCTGTCCATGGTGTTGGTTCTTTAGATGTTTCATTAGGTTTCTTCTCCTTTTTTTTTGGGGGGGGGGACTTTATCTGATTCTACTGTTGTTGTACTAAGAATCCATAGGTTTTTTACATCAGCCTTTCGTTATTGATGATTGATGGTTTGGTTTATTGAATTAACTAATTTTGTTACATTATCTTCCAAATGCTATTTTGCTGCTTATGTGTAACAAATTTTTTTTTAAGCGGCAATTGCTTATATACCCCTGAGAAGTTTCCAAAATTCTTATTTATCCCTCTTAGAAGGTTAATATTGAAAATACCTTTTTGACGTTCCAACCTATTTCAAATATATCCCTAGAGTTAAAATTTGTTAATAAACTCTGTTAGCTGTATAAAATTACTGTTTTGCTGTTTCAAATATACTCTTTGACTTTTCTTATTTGCCCTTAAGTTAGGGGCACAAAAAGTATTTTGACTTTTGGCCTTTTCAAATATATTCCTCTACCATCACTAATATTTTTTATTTGCCACTTAAGTTAAGGGCAAAATTGGCATTACTTACTCTTAAGTTCAGGGCAAAATTGACATTTTAATTTTTTTTAACTGTGGTAGATATTTAACAGTTAACTTAACGAATGGTAACTGTAGGGATATTTTGGAATAACGGAGAAAAAAAAGTATTGGTAAATGAGATATTTTTGAAGTTTTGAGGGGTATACAGGCAATTATCCCTTTTTTTTTTAACTTCTTTGTTTACATTGTTTTGTCGTTTGTATGCGCACTTATATGTTTCTGTCATTCCCTAACTATATGACTAATGGGTGAGCAACGATGATAAAGAATTAAATACTGATCAAGTTTGATGTTTTAGCAACAGCCTTTTCTTTATCTTTTGTGTTTGCTAATTTACACAATCAGCGAAAAAGAAAGACACTGTTATACTCCGAGAGGGTAAATACTAATGAACATAGTACTATCTGAGCTCATGGTAGATTTTATTGTATTTTTTTGTCGTTTATTCGCCGTTGTTTAAAGACAAATTCGGGTTAACAGGCACCCGAATGATACTTTTGAGCATGCTTGTAATGCCCCTAATAGTCCCACATCGAATGAGATATTGATTTTGATCAGTTTATATGAGGTCTACACGCTAAAAATAATAATTGGACTTAAAACATTTTCAACCGGTGGTTTGGACCCAATAAGTTATTGTTGCTAGCGGATCGGGTCGTTGCAATTGATATCAGAGCATCGCCCGGTAATTCTGGTCCTGATCTGTCTGTGATTTGATTTGGGGACTTTGTGGCAGCTGTTAAGTTTTTTTTTTAGACATAATTATATGAGCTCACATTCGTACTTATTATTTCTCTTTACGGAGATTACTTTTGCTGCTGTGAATAATTGAATTCAATTCAGTAAAACCAAATATATCCATCCATTTGGATAAATAATTGTTTCGAAAGAGATGGTAAAACGAAAATTCCAGTTCCTTCGAGCCCTAGGATTTGCCGAGTAGGGGGAAAAAAATGGGGCAATAGGAATTTGTTAGATATTTCTTCTCGGCCATGAATTATTTGAAGTTTCAAGCGTGATGTCACGGACTTAACGGATTTGTTCACAAAGCCCGTGCGGCACCCGTCTTCCTGCTTGAAGGGCAGGCTAGGAAGGCGGGCGCCACACGGGTTTTGCGAACAAATCCGTTAAGTCCATGACAGTAAGGAAACCTTGCTTGGTGGCCAACTTCAGTATTGGGGTTGTTCGTTGGGAATTCGTGTAGTCCGACGAGGGGTTCGATTATAGGCGTGTCGTCGGACTATAAGTCTCGCGGAGGAGCAAGCTTGGCAAAATGCTTGGATTGGTATTTCGCTGTTAAGTCTGGGAGACTTATCCGTGTTTAGGACTTGAGCAGGCTTGCCCATCTTCGAGCAGGAAGGCGGACGCCGCACGGGCTTCGCGAACAGAAAAGTTTAATCTGTGACAGGGAGCTCTCGTAGAGCTTGGGCGGAACTTCTTCTATTTTGTCAGTTTGTCACCAGCATCACTTGATTTATAAACTATCTGAGGTTTGATAGGTCTGATTTGATCATCTTGGAAGAACACTAGAGAAAAGTCTTCTCTGTTATATTGATTTTTTTTTTCTTTTTTCTTTTTTTATAAAATGTTTCTCTTTCTGGTCTTGTAGGAAGAAGACTTGAGGGCCTTCAGGCAATGGGGAGACTGAACTCCTGGTCATCTAGACTCCAAAGAATTTGTTAACAACTTTTTTTTTTTTTCCTTTCAACCAAACAACCACCGTGAAAAACTATTTTTCTTTTTCTACAAATCAAACATAAACGACGTAAAATATTTTTTCCACCGTAAATTTTTTTTCCGCAGTTTTACGTGGAACCAAACACACCCTTAGCTCTTCTGCATGTGTCGTAATTATATGTTAGTGCAAGTATAACTTTTAAGCGGCATTAAATTTTATTTCTCCGTGAGAAAGAACTCGTACATATTTGCCATACTCCTTGTGAATACTTTATAATGTTTCTGATTTATGAATTCTAAAAATAAATTTCTATTTAGATATCAAAATGAGTTATTCAATTGAAAACTACACATTATGGATTTTATATACATATATAGAGGGAACTAGGTTACTACACTACTATTAATAACACCGAGTGGTGCTTTTTGGTTTTCGGCCTTTAGATGAAGGAATGTATGGCTAGAATGATAATCCGTAAGGTTGCATGGGTGGTTGGTTGAATAGTATGATCTAATGAGTCGAAATGGTCAAATAAATAGATCTAACGGTAGAAAATGCAATAGCACCAAGTGTTTGGTGCTATCGATAGTGTATAGCGGGCCTCTCTCTCTCTCTCTCTATATAGAGTAGGGTTACTATACTCTTATAAGTATAGAGCCCTTCATACTCTCTATATATTGTTCGGCTATTATACTATTAATAGCACCAAGCACCTGATGCTATCGAGTTTTATGCTATTTGATATGTCTATTTTATCTTTTTCATCTATTAGATCATACTATTCAACTAAACACTTACTCAACTCAAGAGGACCACTATCATTCTAACTGCACATCCCTTTACTAAGGACCAAAAACTTAACAACACCTATTAATAGTATTCCAACCTAGTTCTATAGAGTCCGACTAGAATACTATCAATAGCACCAAACATTTGGTACTATCAAATTTTTCGCGGTTAAATTTAATCCTTTGACTAGTTTTATCCGCTAGATTATACTACACACACGTATTTTGATATACATGAAGTATACTAGGAAAGACTGCTCGGCAACCCCACCCTTATACTTCTTTTCTTTTTCAAGCAAAGTGCTCACTATACCTCCACGCGCGATGAGATTCAAACTGGGTTAAAATATCATGAACCGACCTAGCAATGAGATTCAATCTAGGTTAAAATATCAATGAACCGACCTAGCAGTTGGCGGTCTGTAAGTGACTTGCAAAATGCATTGCCCAGGAACCAGGGGTGATTTATCAACAACCTCTCTCTCTCTACACGGCCCATGCACAGCCCAAAAGTAGATTACTTCAAAAAAAAAGAAAGAAAAACTTCAAATAACCCCCTTGTGGTTTCGCACTTTCTCACTTTCGTACCATGTGATTTAAAATGTATCAAGTTAATATCCTGTGGTTTCACACTTTCTCACTTTAGTACCCTGTAGTTTCAAGCGTATTAAGTGTCATTTAATTTTGCACTTTCTCACTTTAGTACCTTGCAATTTAATATTTCGTTAAATTATATACCCCAAAATGAATAATAAAAAAAAAAAATTGAAACCACATAATACTAACTTGATACAAAAATAAAACCACATGATACTAACTTAATACACTTGAAATCACAAGATACTAAAGTATGAAAGTGCGAAACAACAGGGTACGAACTTAATACATTTTAAACCACAGTATTAAAATGAAAAGGCACGAAACCACGGGATGGGGTATTTGAAGTTTCCCCAAAAAAAAAGGGGGGGAGAAATTGGTTAATGTTGCGATGCAATTTGACATAGAACAAGCACCACTATACTATGTCGAGTGCAGAAACAAATCTAAGCTTTTGTTGTTACCAACACTAATAAAAGCATTGCAGTCTACAATGTACTATAAAAAAGTTTTAAAACAACATATGACATCCCGGTCTAAATAGCACAAAGAAAGCATAGTTCACAAGTTAGCCAAGACAGAGCCTTAGACAGCCTTCAGAGAAATATGGTCTTGCTCATCATTTTCCCCTGAAGAAAGCAAAAAAGGAAATTTGTCAATCTCGTAGGTGAATAAACAATTGCCGAGGTTAAAGACGGAAAGTGGAGGAGTGTTAAGGAGCGCTTACGTGCTCATCATCAAAGTAATGTTGTCTCCTTTCAAGAGAATCCGCCCTAAACATACGAAGTTCATGCATATTAGGAACGAGTAACAAAGACGCAGAAAACTGTAAGAAGCCAAAAGGAAACCCGACAAGATTACTGACCTAGTGGTTTTTTTGTCTTCTTCTTGACATTGATTTCATCGGCATCATCCAGAACCAAGTTCATGTACTCGTCAAAACCCTGCACCATTTCGGTATATATGTCGTGTCAGTAAAGACCTTGAATGGCTATTCTAAAAATTATAGCGCACGTGCATTTAAAATATGGAAGACATGATGCATTACCAGCCATACACACCCGTAAGGGAATATGGTTTCTAAATAACTATGCAAGTTGACAAACAGAAAACACAAAATAACACCAGCATATACCTGTAAGAATTGCAGTTCACTTAGTCCAAACAATAAGTCTCCCAGGAAGATCTAGCAAATAGCACTACTTATTTCTCATTAGGAGTGACCAGAATACTGTAGCTACAAATATGTTACGAGAAATTTTGGCAGCCGTATGCAACCAATCAGGAATTAAGGATTTGAAGATCGAGATACCAAGCATGAAATGATCTCATTTAACTGATCCAGCAAAAAATACCAATGTTAAGCACGCGATTAGATCAAAGCCAGCCCCACCTAGAACAGAATTTTCCTTACTTTTCTCTGCAAATAAATTCACCAATATACAATTCATCATTTGAAGATTGCTCTATCAGTTTCTAATAGTGTCATCACTCATTTTGCCAGTATCTAGAATTTAAGGTGGCAAAATACAATTCAGACTCAGGGGCGCACAGAAAGATTTGCAGAAAAAAGCAGAGATGATGATTTGGCGTAAGTTTAATATCTTATAATCACAAGAGTCTAATAGACAGGTACAAAGCAAAAAAGTTTAAAAGAACACAAGATTTCGGCATACTTGTAGATATCGAAATGGATAAAATTATAGCAGGAAAAAGTACGAGATTTGTAGTTGAAGGGTAGAAAGGGTGGAGTATTTGTAAAATTAGTGCTAGAAGAAGAAAATAATAATGGGAATATAATGCTAGTAATTTGGATGAGACGTTGCAAAAGATTCTTATATTAGACTTGCTTATTGGAGGTTCCAAATGGCCATGCAGGAAGCAACTGAGAAAGGTTCAATTACATGCCAGGTAATAGTAGTTTAGACAATTATGATTAATCAAGAAAAGTTTTTGGAGTTTACTATGGTGTGTGATAGAGAAGAAAAACAGTGACTTGAATAATGTTAAGTCTATAAAAATGAAGACCAAAAACTAATGGCCAGAGATAAGAAGACTAAGATGCAATAGAAAGCTACCATCGCAGATAACAAGAGAATAGATCAAATGCATAGGCGATGATTGGCATTTAGGCAAAGTTGCCCCAAAAATCTAATTTAGTAGAAAACGAGAAACCTAACACCATTAATGCCATTTGACTCCTAAAAATTGTACAAAACCAGTTTACGATATCTCTTGACAACAAATGTAAAAGGGCTTTCTCATATAGGCTCCTAACTTTTCAGACAATTTCAAGAACATTTCATCCCTCTATATGAGTCACTTGGCATAAACTTTTTCTTCCAAGTCCAGTCCCCAAAGAAAATATTTTATCAACAACTTTAAATACTATCCCTTCATTACATTTTTGCTCTTGTAACTTTATATGTATATGAACTGTAATAGAGGGATATGGATGTTTATTTTAAAACGACAAATGACAGCAAAGAGACAAAAAGTTAAGACCATTATATAACAACCTGATATTTCGGTAGCAGATGCTCACCAAAGACTTTTATAAAGAAAGCATATAAGTATGGGATTTCTACAAAAAGATGAAAAGTTAGAGGCTTCTATGGAACTGTCAGTAATGCCAGGGACCTGCATATATATGTTCCAATTTACAAACTACCACCCAAACTAGTTATTATAAAGAAAGAAAACATAAAACGGATCATATAACTTCACAACAAAAGCTGCAAAGAATTTTCTGCAACACATAAACTTGAGCTAAATAATCACAAAATTACTTTGCACTATAGAGTCGTGATATGGCGACAACCATGACAACTAAGAAGTAGCAATTATTAAAAGTAAGAATCAGGAAAAATATGACGAAAAACATTCTAATGTGTAGAAGTTTCAAGTAATATACTAATAGCCTACATAACTCAAAAAAGAGACTAAATAGGTTATAGATTTCATATTTCAAAATAAAATAGACAGATTCATAATTTCAAACAACAAACTAACATGGATAAATAAAGTAGGGAAAACAGAAATATAGAGTAGGGAAAAATAGGAATACATAATAATAGGTAAATGCCTAGGAATCGAGTACAAACAGCCTAGTCCTAGGTACCAATTAAAACAATGTGGAAGACACAAGTAAATATATAAGACTTTATACAGGAAATAATATACATCTGAATGCATGCTTCTAGCAGATCTAATCCAATACAAACAAAAAGGCTATTAGTAAAACATTTAAACAGGTTCCTCCTTTGAGAACACATACATCTAGATAATCTTCAAGCATGCCACTACATTAGAAAATATGACCAAAAGCCACTGTTTCTGTAAGTTTTGGATACTGAGTATGTACTATAATAAACTCAAAGACCACTTTTACTAGAAACAGCAAAACCTCCCAGTACAGAGATATTCCGTGGCACAACCCCGACATCGCATAGTAAAACATCATTCTCTCGATCTATCTTTAAACACATAAAAAAAAATACTCAATACTAATTTCTATCACTTCTCATGTTCTATTCCCCGATTTGAAGCTCGTTTTCTTCAAAGAAATCTACTATGCTACTAATTCATTCTTAAAATAAAATCACTTCTTCATCCATTAATCTAGCTCATAAATGCAAAATATGCAACACCTTCATACAAGATGTGTATGACAACCGATTCACCTCAAATATCCTTGAAATGACTCACAAACTGCTCCAATGAACATATAAACTCACAAACTGCTCCAATTAACATATTAATTCTTTGTTATGGTACAAAATCATAGAATTGCATAAAAATCCACAGAAAAAAAAGAGAAAATCTTAAATTTAAGATTTTATAGCACAATCCAAGATCAAAGCAGGGAAAATTACAAACAAAATAATGTAAATTGTATAACCCTAAATCTCAGAGAAGGGATGTGGCTAAGAAACTCACAATGATTCTCCCTTCGATCCTCAAATCTTTCTGCTCGAACAGCCAAATCTGGATACGAGCTTTCTACACCAATCCAAGAACCAAAACAAAATTAAATAAACAAAAAAAAAAATCAAAAAACATATTTTTAAAAAAAGAGAGAGAAAAAGATTGCGGAACATGAGAGATCCAACGCAGCTTACACTTTGAAGGAACCTGAATATGAGATTCTGCACCCCGCGAGAACATAGAAACAAGGGCATCGTTAGATCGAAATGAGTGGAGAGAAGGGGAAAAAAAAAACAAAAATTAGGGTTTGGACGGGGGAACATACGATGGGTTGGGTCATAATCCTCTGGACCTTGGTGGACGCCATGGCTACGAGCTCCGCCTCCGCTTCTCGCCTCCTTTCGCCCTAGCTCCCTCTCGCTCTCGCTCTCGCAACGACGAGGACGACGACTCGCTAAAACCCTAGAGTGGTGAGGATTTTGGGGAGGGAGAGGGGGAAAATAAAAGCGAGGGTAGGGTAAATTTCACTTCTAGTCCCTGAACTTTTAACCGAGCTTTATCTGGTCCTCAAACATTTTTTTTTTGAATTAATTTCATATAGTACCGTGTAAATATAGTGAATGATAATTATATTCCTATAAAATTCAACTTTGATATATTGTTCCCGTAAAAATCTTGATATTTTCAAATATATCATAATTTCAAAATCTCATTATTTGCACCTACCTCTAACTACTACATAACGAAAATATCGTCTGCATTTTTTACAAAAGTTACAATACATTTTCATTTTTAATTATTTTATTGCTAATTAAATAATCGCTTCATTTTACGCCAAATTTTTCTGAAAAATTATAACTTACAAATCGAAATTTTTTGCCTACTTTTCTCATAGAGAGATGATTTGGGTATTTACAATTTTCACCAACCCACTATCCTCTTATTCCCAAAATACCATCCAAATACTTTTTTTCTTATCTCTCTTTATACCTACACTTGTACCTATTTTCATCTAAACACAAAATTACTTTTATCCCTTCTTATACCTACAGTTGTACCTATTTCTGTAATAGCTAATTCTTATTTATTCCAGAACCAAACGATACCTAAAGAGATAAAAATGTCAAAAATTAAGCAGGGTTAAGTATTTAACTTATGGTTAACTAAATTTTTCTAATGGATTCTAACGGTAGGGACATATTTGAAAATATCATGACTTTTACAGAGACAACATATGAAAACTGAACTTTGTAACGACATATTTGCTATTCAGTATATTTGCAGGGATCTATATAAAATTAAATCTTTTTTTTTTTCAAATATTAGCCTTCATTTGAATAATCAATAATCAATAAGTCAATAAGAATATATAAATTCTAAACTATATTCTAGCTCTCTTCATGTTTTCGGAGTTGTAGAGCCCACGTGATCACCTGTCAGTACATTTTGGTTATCAATACTAATTAATAATGAGGATATGCCATTTTTCTCTATTTTCGTGATAGGGTTCTTTTCATCGTAGTTGATCACCCTCTTCTCCCTCTCAGTCTCCCTCGTGGTGATTCAAATTCTTTTCCACAGCCGCAGCGTCTTTTCGTACATCATAACCCTCTCGCTCTTTTCTATACATTCTATTTTATATGTCTTTCGGCGGTTTTTGCACTTATCATTCTATTCCATTTGTACCTTCAAAATACTATTGCTCATTCATTTGTCATCCACTCTCTTACTCGTCATCTATACTGTTGTACGTTCTCTTCTTTCTCTACGGCTCCACTTTACCCTCTCCATGTATCTCTCTCTCTCTCACTTCTTTCCTTTCTTTTATTTTTTTTCATCATCATCTCACTGTCGGTTCTATAGTGATGGCACCACAGAGCTTTTAACTAGGCCCCACGTCTTCTCTCTCACCCACTCCCTCAATCGCACAAAAAGCAATGATGGCGTTGTGACACGGTTTTCGCATTTCTTTTTTATTGGAATGATCCCATTTCATCTCTCTCTAATTGCTCATGAGTTTTTTTTTTTACATCTATGAATATTTTTTTCCTTAAGGATTGATTTTGAAGAGGGATTGCTTTATTGCAGGAATTTCGAAACACTATCAACTGATTCTTAGTATTTCTCAAATTTGAAACCAAACAACCAAAAATAGAAATGACATAATTCCAGATAACTTGAATCCAGAACCGACTTGGTAATAATTTCATAATGAACATATAAACACTCAGGAGTCTTGCTATTATTTTATAATTCGACATATCTCCTATAAAACCAATTGCAACATTCACATATCCTCATCCATGTATTAAAAAAAGTTTAATATTGAGGAAATTTTTTTTGAGTTCAACTTTATATCAAATGAGTCTGATTGGAATAAATTTGAAAATTAACGAGAATTTTTAAGAGCCCACTCCTCTCCATTTCATAATGAACCGACTTGGTAATAATTTCATAATGAACATATAAACACTCAGGAGTCTTGCTATTATTTTATAATTCGACATATCTCCTATAAAACCAATTGCAACATTCACATATCCTCATCCATGTATTAAAAAAAGTTTAATATTGAGGAAATTTTTTTTGAGTTCAACTTTATATCAAATGAGTCTGAAATAAATTTGAAAATTAACGAGAATTTATATCAAATTGGCTGCGTTTGGTTCGGGAATAATTTTTTTTTGGTTATTCCTAGGATAGGTACAACTTCGGGGATAAACGGGAATAAGATTAATTTTACGTTTGGATGAAAAGTGGGTTATATTCAAGAATAGAAAAAATAGCGTTTGGATAGTTAGATAGGAATAATAGGAATAAAAGTAATTATAGTAGTTAAATAATAATATTGTATATAATTAATTAACATCAGAACATTAAAAATATTAAGTAAATGATATTTAATAAATTAATTAATTTCTTTATCATGAATATTATTAAATAATCATAAATGCTAATTAATAAATTATTATAAATTAATTAGGAGATTAATTAATCACTAATCAATTATTCTAATTAATTAATCATTAATCAATTAACCATGAGCACTTTTAATTAATAAATTAAATAACTATAAATAATTTGATAAGTTAACAAATTAAGCTAATAAATTAATATATTAGTAAATTAATTAATTAATGAATTGATTATTTAATTAGTTATATGGGTCAAAATATTAATTAATTAATCAATATATATATATTAGTTATTATATAAATACAGTAAATAGTTATTAATTTAGGAAATATTTTATTACTAAATTAGTTAATTATTAATTTAGTTAATTAATTAATAAAATATTACATAATATATTAATTAATAATATTTTATTATTAAATTAGTAGAGGTATAAAGAGAAGAAATTATTATTCCACCAAAAAGGTGGAATAACAATTTTCCCCTCTTAACGGGTTATTCTAGAATAACCCGTTAAGAGGAGGATTAAATAAACTTTTATCTTCCTCTATGTTTGGATGAATTAGAGGGATAAAGTGGTCTATTCCCACTTTATCCCTCAACCAAACAATACATTGAGGTAATGCAGAAATTTATTTATAGTTTCTGTCTTTCAAATAGCAATCATTTCTATCTTTTTTTCTTTTTTTTTAATATTTTGTCTTTTGGTTTTAAGTAAAAAAAAAAAAAAAAAAAGGGATAAAGATTGCTTATGGTGGAGAGGAGTGGGACCTTGAATTTGAGGCGTTATATTTGTGAAAAGAGTAGATTCTTTTGATAGATTTTTTATGTTAAATTATAAGCTTGTATGTTATTATTTTGTTCTTTTTTTTTTTTTTTTTTTCTTTTGTTCAAAGGTTATATATTTACAAAAGTTTGTGTCCTTTTTGTAAGATTATGTTTTTTAGTTTTGAGATATTTCTATTTGTACAACATTGTGTCGTTTAATGTTCTATATATAAATAAAGAACATGTAAATAATTGTTGTATATCCCATTATATAGTAATTTGTACCAAGTTCATTTCTAATTTAGTTCATTGAAACTTAAATAAAATGACAAAAAATATTTTTTTCTTTTTTACATTGGAGGTAATCTCATCATCGTATTTATAAAATAATAAAATTTTAAAAATTATCTCATTAGCATGTAACCAAATAAATTATTTATATTTGCAGCGCTTTCTACTACATTCAACCAAACAGGATTGATGTAATTATAACTACTGTATTTTCAACTGCATATATCTCTAGAGACACCGTATTTATAATTATATCGAACCAAACGACTAGAGATGTCAACGGGTCGGATTCGGGTGGATTTTCAAAAATCCGAACCCGATCCCGACTCCAAACCCAAGACCCGAACCCGAATCAAACGGATTTTAAAAATCTATATCCAAACCCGAACCCGACAAAAAACCCAAAACCCGAACCCGAACTCGAAAATTTGAACCCGAAACAGTTATTTATTTTTTCAATATTTTAAAATATATTATATTAAATCTAAATTTTTAAAATACAAATTCAAATATAATATCAATATATATATATATATATATATATATATATATATATATATATATATATATATAATACAAAATAAATTCGGGTTCGGGTCGGATTCAGATTCGGATTCGGGTTCGGATCGGGTACAGTCAAAATCCATATCCGAATCCATATCCGTCGGATTTCTATTTTTGATATCCATAACCGAATCCATATCCATTTAGCATCGAATATATCCATTTCATTCGGGTTCGAGTTCGGATAAAATTTCAGGTATCCATACCCATAGACATCCCTACAAACGACCCCTTAGAAATTATTCCGCGTTATATTTGGGGGCGACAAATTATGCATTGGGCTTTAGCCCAACCCATCAACAAGTCTATGGACTTTGGCCCAACATGTGGGTTTGATCCACCAACAAGTGTGCATTCAATGAGCAAAAGGGAAAATTGCACATTTGGTCCTCAAACTATGTGGCGTGCGACACTTTAGTCCTTAAACTTTAATTTACTGTAATTTTTCGCTCGAGCTCTCAGAATTGTTAGATCAAGTATCACAACCCAATTTAATTGACTAAATTTTACCACATCGTTGATATAAAAGTGATGTGGAATCTTAATTATTAGCGATATATTAATATTTAGTCAACTAACTTTGACTATAGAACTTGATTGTAATAATTCTGAAAGTTCGAGCCAGATATTATAACAAATTAAAGTTTAAGAACCAAAGTGTCATTAGCCTCAAAGTTGATTCATCCTAAGAAAATTGATATATTAAGAGCAATTTTTGATTTTTGATGTTATCAAAACAGGCACTTTGTATCTAGTTATAATTTGAATCATTTTGCTTTGGTAATAATAAAATTTGCTTTAAAATGTTGTATACTATATTCAAAATGATAAGTATCTTACTAATTTATCAAACCAAATCGGTTTAGTTAGACTTGATCTACACTATTAAAAATATTTAAAAACTAAATTTCATAATTTTTTGACATCATTTACCTATTAAACGAGTAGTCTAAAAGTGAACGACTGAAAATAAAAATCTCATTGAAAATGATAATAAAGGACTTGAATTTAAGATCAGAGGTACCGATTTTACTATAAATAGTGAAAAATATTTTTTATAAAAATTTTATCACATTTGAATTATTTTACACCGTTAAATTTACAAACACATCACATCGATCGTTAAAATTATTAATTTTGAGACTTTTTTATCACTAGCCAAATAATGTTAAAAGGTTTGTATCGAAAACAAGTAGTAAACCTAAGATTTGTATCGAAAATTCAGATGAATTAAAAGGTTAGGTATCAAAATCAAATTTTTAAAGATCCGATAATTGAATCAAAATGGATCAAAGTTCAGGCAAAGTCTATAGATTTTTACCGAAATAAATTTTAGAGATATAATTATAAAGAATAAGCTTGAAAATTCACAAAAAATAAAAAAAATAAAAAATGAAAAAGAAAACTTTTCATAAAATTTGGAAAAAAGATTTTCCTGAAAAATAATTTTTTTGAAAAATCAAACGGATAGAAAATACTTTTACAAATAGAAAATTATTTGTAGGAGTTTTTTTCGTTTTTTTTTTGGAACCAAACATTTCCTAAATGATTAAGGATGAAAATAAAAGGGGCAATTGCCTATATACCCCTGAAAAGTTCCCAGTTTTCTTATTTACCCCTCTTAGAAGGCTAATATTGAAAATACCCTTCTTATGTTCCAAGTTTTTCTAATATACCCATGGAGTTAAGCTCCGTCAGTTAGCTACTGTTATCTCTGAAAAATTACTATTTTGTCCTTTCCAATATACCTTTGTATCGTAACAAACTTTTCTTATTTGCCCTTCAACCGGATCCGGAGCGGAAGGCGTGCGGAGGTCCGATGGCCATGCGGCCCTCTTGCTCCCGGCGCCCACCAAGGCGGAGGAGGAGGAGAGGACGACGAGAACGACGAGAGATGGGATCGCCGCTGCGGCCCTCTTGCTCCCGGCGCACGCCAAGGAGGCGGAGGAGGAGGACGACAGAACGACGAGAGCGGCGGCGGAGGAGGCGACGAGAGCGACGAGAGGGTGTTGTTGGAGGTGGAGGTGTGGGGAGGTGGTGGTGGTCTGGGAGGAGATCTGGCGAGGTGGAGGTGGAGGCGGAGGAGCCAGCCAGTGTCGGCGACCAAGTTGGGAGGGAGAGAGGATAACATTAGGGATTAGTATAATAAGGTAAGGGTAAATTAGGTATTTTGTTTAGGTTTTAACTCTAATATATATTTAATTCATGTTTAACCCGAGTTAAGCTAACAGGGGATAACTGCGGGAGTATTTTGGAATAACGGTGGAACATATAAGGGGCATGTTAGAAAGAAAAAAATAGAATAGATCGGATATTTTCGAACACATGAAGGGTATATAGGCAATTATCCCATAAAATAAAAATTCTGGAAGGAGTGGGATCCCCAAGCTAAAATAACAAAATCATTACTAAAATTGTGAGAACGAATATTGGTGAAAATGTGCGAAGAGCCCCCCAAGCTATAGGCGATTCTGCAAAAGAACCCTCGACTTTTTTTTTTTCCTTTTTTGGATTGGTGTTTTCTCAACTTTTGCCTCTTGATTTTTATCAATTAAATTGAAGATTTTATTAAATTCATAAATAATTTACAAATTTAATAATTTACTCAAACTTTAATTTATTATAATTTTTTGACTCAAACTTTTCTTAATTATTACAATCAAATTTCACAATCCAATTTAGTTGATTAAATATTAAAAAATTATTACATAAAAGTAATATAGTATATTAATTATTGTTGTATTATCACTTACAAATAGTTTAGATAATTAATGATATTGAGAGGATCATTATTTGATTTGTCAAAATTCTCTAAATTTTATAACTTTTCTATATTTAAGTACTTTAAATGTCATAAAATATAGCTAATAAAATAAGATCTTAATTTTTAGATCCTAATCATGACTTTTGGGAACACTTTATAAAAGGGTCTATATATTGAACTGGCAATCTCAATGGGCCATGGGTATCTATAGATTACCTGCAAATTTGCATATATGGATATTATTATTATTATTTTTTATCTAAAAATCAATAGATAAAATCGCGAGTATATATTAAATTATGTAAATTTTGGACAATTTGCAAGTTGTCACACCCTAATAATCCTATATCGAATAGGAATGAGGATGTGATCCGGTATATAAGAAACTTAGACACTAGTAATAATAACTGGAATGTGCTGGTGATCTTGGGAAGGAGTGTGAACGGGGATGTAATTGGGAGACAATTTGCAAGTTGTCACACCCTACTGGGATGTGCGGGTGATCTTGGGGTGTGAATGGGGATGTGATTGGGTATATAGCCGGAAATATGTGGCCCACATCGGATAGGAATGAAGATGTGATCTTGGGATGTGATTAGGGATGTGATTGGGTATATAGCAGAAAATATGTGGCCCACATCGGATAGGAATGAAGATGTGATTGGATATATAAAATCTTACAATCTGATGGGCTAAAAGAAAACTTTTTTTGTTGTTATAAATGGTTAGCTTACAATGTATCTGTGGTTAAGTGATAGATGACAACTTATTTAAACAAATTTAAAAATAAAAATATGTTTTTTATTTTCTTTTTTATCGTCAAGTAAATATTTTGGATGAAAAGATTACAAACAATACACTGCATATAAAATTTTATTAAAAAAATAAAAATTAAACACGTGCGATACCAAACGAAACCTAACACAGCAGAATTTTTCAATTATAGGACGGTAAAATAAATACGTGCTAAATTGCAAAGAAACTAATTGAAATTTTTTTTTCTTTATATTTTAAACTAGCTTAAAGTTGCTAGTCGTAAAGCAAACTAATTAAGCACTTGTTAAAGGGAAAAATATATGTAATGTATTTTGGTAGAGCTAGGTTCAAGTGGAAAAAGCACTTAACTAATTATAATTTGCACAACACATCTAAATAATGTAATTTTCTGATTTTATACATGCATTTTCTCTTTTCTTAGTTTTTACTCTTCTTTTACTCATCAATCAATTATCTAGATCTTTTCCTTTTTTTTTTTTTTTTTTTTTTTAACTCTTCTCGCGATAATAAAACATATGTTAGATATGTCTCGAATTCTAGTACCGCAAAGTTTCTATCCCTATTCTATTTTGATTATCCCAATAAGTTAAGTTTAGATTATGCCTAATTTTATTGAGATATTTCTAATCTTAGTGGGTTTGTATTCCTGATTGTATTAGAATTTAGCCACTATTATAAATATACTCTTTATTCTATATTGATTTAGTGCAGAAGATGAGAGAGGAAATATGTGTGTATTTTTGGGATTAGTATTTTGTGAGAGAAGTATATTTTGTACACCACTTTGATTATAATGAAGATTTTCGTAGATTTTCGCTCCGTCTTTGCCCGTGGATGTAGGCCGATGGCCGAACCACGTTAAATATTGTGTGCTTTATTTTCTTCTTTCTTAATCGGATCTCTTTGGATATTTTCGCATCCGACGAACTAGATCTTTTCGGTTTTAGTTCTAACAACATATATATGTGTGAGTAATTAAGACCCAAAATTAAATATTGTATTTGGATAAGGGTTAGAATATTTTTGAACTTATTGGTTCTATCGAAATATATACAATATTTTACCCGAATCGAACCCATCCCTGTGTGAGATATGTGTCGGATTTAAGATTTAAGTTCTACTGCAGATTCAACGCGCATATATACACTCACACTATTGGCGCAGGAGATGACACTATAAGAGGGTTTAATTTGTTGGCTTAAAAGAACCAGTATCGTATCCTGTGGCGGCAGAAGGTCAAATTAGGCTGAGTCACTTTTCAACATAGCAGGAGGTCAGGTTGGGTTCAGTTATGTTTGAAGTGGTGTGAGACTGATTGGACCGAATTACAATCAAGATCTGTAGATATTGTATCTGTATATTTTAAGTAAATTATTTGCGTATTTCTAACCGCTCGAGTTTTTGATATTAATGATTAGCGCCATCGATCTGGCATAATCTGCTGTTCATAATATATATTTAGGGCTACATCTTGTGTGGACGATCAATTCGACTGCCGCACCATGCCAAAGGCTCCCTATGTAATTTTTGTTCATACTGGTGTATTGCATGGGTGCAAATTAATTAGTTCTTTCCTTTTGTAGATGTCAATGGGTATGGATACCCGAAATATCACCCGAATCCGAATCCGAACCCGAACGGGCCATGTTTATTCGAGTTAAACGGGTATGGATTCGGTTATGGATATAGAAAATAAAAACTCGATGGATATGGATACGAATATGGATTTTGTATTTACCCGATCCGAACCCGTACCCGATCCGAACCCGAATAAATTATATATATACATAATTTATTTTTATTTATTTATATAATATATAAAATATTTAATAATTTTTATTTCTTAGATCTTTATTCAATGGTGTGGATTTTTAAAAACCCGCCGGGTTTGGGTCCGATCGAGTTCGGGTTTCGGATTTTTTGTTGGGTACAGATCTTATGGGTATGAATTTTTAAAATCCGTCGGGTTTGGATTAGGATACGAATTTTAATTTAATTTTCGGATTCGGATTCGGATTTTTAAAAATCCAACCCAAATCCGACCGGTTGACATCCTAGCTAGGTTAGCTACATAAATTAATTATCTAGCTATATATATCTATTGCATATTAACCTTTAAGACAAACATTGAGAGAGAGAGAGAGAGAGGAACCCCCAATACAACCGTGTGTGAGCCGACAATATTGGCTCAAAAGGACATGAGGCTATTTATCATTTATCTCTTACATATTAAGCTTTAGGAAGAGAGAGAGAGAGAGAGAGAGACCCAATATTGTGTAGTGGGCTTTTTGTGCAAATAGCCCCCTAACAAAATTTTTTTTTACAAATAGTCATGTGTAAAATTTATTTGCAAAAATGACCATATCCCCGCCATGCAAGTGCCACGTCAGCGCGGGCCGGGCCAGGATGTTTGTATTGGCCGTACAAATACATATTTGTATTGGGCACGGTGAACCATTCACCGTGTCCATGTATTGGACACGATGAATGGTTCACCGTGTCCAATACAAATACCTCGGACTTAGCCAAATTTTGGCTAAGTCCGAAGCACTTTTTGGGTCTTACGTGTATTGGACACGGTGAATCATTTACCGTGTCTAAACACGGTGAATGGTTCACTGTGTTCAACTTAAACACTTGAGCCCGCCCCGCCCGCTTGGCGCTGACGTGGTGCTTGTGTGGCCGGGATAGAGTCATTTTTGCAAATAAATTTTACACAAGGCCAATTGTAAAAAAAAAAATTGTTAGGGGACTATTTGCAAAAAAAACCCTTGTGTAGTCCACTAGTGCCTCAAAAGGTCATGAGGTAGGGAGAGAGAGAGAGAGAGACCCACTATTTGTGTGATCATATATCCAATATTGCTTCAAAAGGACATGGGGTGGGGGAGAGACCCAATATTGTGTGATCATCAAATATTTGCCTCAAAAAGGACACATGGGTAGGGTCCAAATTGGGAACCAAGAATAGTACCAACATTTAAAGAAATTAAGAAAAGAGTGAGGGGTGTTATGGTGTAGACATCTCATCCATCTAAGACTAAGTTATCTTAACCAACCCTTCCTTTAATAAGAGAACCATTCCCTTCTTTCTCTCTCCTCTCTCTCTCTCTCTCCAACATTTTGAAGGAACTCTTGTAGGGCCTAATTCTCTATTGCTCCTCCCCAAAGCTATGTGATAATCATTCCACACACACACCCCCCCCCCCTCTCTAATCCTTTTCTTAATCTATATATCTCTTGCTATCCATCTAAGCAAATTAAAGCCTCTCTCACAATCACTTATGGTGAGTTATTAGTGTCAATCAATCAACAATCATCCTAATACTCTCTTCGCTTTGAGAATTAATGTCTTTTTCGTAATTGTTATTTTAGACGGCATTCCGTATCCCATCTAGGCTTTGCTTGCGATTATGGAAATATGGGTTTAAATAGGTGTTGCAGAAAAGCACGGTAAAAAAATATCTCATTTTAATTCGTTTTTTTCAACGAACTATAATTATTACGAATTGTGCTATAGATTTTGTGATAATAAATGACTAAATGATATAATTAA